>JAVIWC010000944.1:1800000-2251827 GCA_031894815.1 Creontiades dilutus
TTTCCAAGATTCCGTGATTGACCCCATTTGACTCTGATGTACTAAGTCTGCATTGTAAAAAGCTTAAATATAACTGGAAGCGGTCATGATAGCAAGTAGGTTCTGATGATTCTGCACTAACAATTTACTGTTTGAATGAATTCATTATCATTAAAATTCCGCTCGGTCTATACTCAAGTTCAGGGCAAAACCCGTTGAGTGTAGCAAGAATACTTTAGAACTTAAAGGAAGCTACTTGAGAATGTTCCACGTTAAAAAGGTCAACGCTAATTCCAGCAAGATAATTTTTATACCAAGCACAATTTCAATGGTTGCAGCATCATTCTGCAATTATATTAGGTCCAGTACAATTGTGATAAGGAAATTCTTAAGATGATGGAAAACATTAGAAATAGGTGATGACATGAAATCCAAGTATCAAGAAACTTCAATATCACGTCGGGGTCACCATATATTGGGGGGTGTATATCTCGCTATCTGACTCCAAATAATTAATTTCAAAGATTTCTGGATTTAAATTTCAAATTATATTTTTTTAAACTTTTTTTCTTGTTCGGTACTTTTACACACACTCACTGACTGACTGACAGACAACACGTTTCTTTCAGTGTTTGGGTAACTTTTTTCTCTAATTCTACTCTATTTGATTAGTTCTATAGCTTTTATTTTTTGTGATTTTAAATACGAGGACGACTGCTATGATTGTTCCGAAAGAGATAGGGCCTAAGGGGGCTTGAAATGAACCGTATCTCTTGCGATCAGCAAAGTAAAGCAACGTTGAGCGTGGTAATTACTTGGATGGTGGCCGCAAACGTAGGGTTTGACGTCCGAATAGTTTTCAGGCTTTTATGTGGCGAACCATTTTCCACTTAAGGGACGGAGGGAATGAATAGCTCCAAGTGAAACCATCAGGCCGAATTCTCATCCTTCAGGAGAGCTGATGATGTCAGCAACGCAACAACAAGCAACTTCATTTTACTTAATTTATAGGGTCCTTGTGAAGGATACCTCAAGGATTATACATGAAGACGAAAACGACGATTGAAACTGAAAATGAAACTTGAAACCAATTGCAACGTTAACCAGGAGCTGGCCAGGAACTGTCGTTAGTGTTGTTCATCGTGTGATTTTGCTAGTCCACAAAAAGGATGGTGAAAAGTAACATATTTGGTTAAACCAGCTGTTATCTTTTTCTACCACGAACGAGACTGCAAACCCAATAGGTAGATATGTTTCTTATAAGAGCAAAGTCAATTTCAGTCCTGATGCGTCACTCGGCACTTGGAATGGTCGAGTCATCACCTCGCAATTAAACGAGATTAGAACAAACCACGAGCTCCTAGCTGTAGAGGGACAGGAGAGGGGTAATTGAGTGATCCACCTCGAGGAGCCATCCAACGCTAGTAGTGCTTTTCCGTTCACACAAAGAGAACAGAGGGAGGGGAAGGGACCCGGAACTTGGGTCCCTCTAATATAAATGGTGGCCAATATATCAAGTTCAAGCAGTCTTGAGGTAGTCTCGGGTGTCCTTGCCACCTGCTAACTGCCAATACCACTCTGCGGATAGAAACAGAACAGCGTTATAATAATCTCTCCAGACAACGTTTAATATCAACTAAGCACTTTGAAACGTCATTTCCAAAAACTAACTTTTTTAATCGATCCAGTGAGGATTCCAAGTACTTCTCGCTCTCCACTGCACCAACCAGAATATAAGTTTATGAAACTTGAGCCAAAAACTATTAATGAGCTTTAGTTGGTTCTAGAACCTCGGTATCTTCCCATAAACCTCAAAGGTTATCAGGATCTCAATAACTTTTGACATAAAAGGGTGATTTTTGTTTTATATAAACAGAAATTAGTTCAATAATTTGTACAAGACCAGGCACTTTTTACGACCAACCGTTAGCACTAAGGACATAATTGCCAACATAACTGTGAATCTCAAACTCACTTTGTTACGAAAAAGTATATCCAACTTTTGCTGTCATATTAATCACATACTACAAATTATTTCAGTTTAATTATCTAGTTCCTAATTGTAAATCTATATTTGCCCAGGAGTCTGATATTTTGGATACTAGTGGCCAATGACCTGCTACCTTCTTGTTATAATTGGCAGTGTTGTTATATTTCAATTCTGCATTTTGGCACAATTGCCCGATTGATTTAACCAGTCTTGTTCCGTTTTTAGGGTTACATATCTGTTTCACAACGAGCTCCAATTCGACGAGAAAATTACATGAAACTGATACGATTCAAGCTGCAGATTTTGCTTTTCTTTCTCTTTGTAGATATGTTTGCGATTGAACCAACTTTTGGGCGTTTTTTGTGAATAGTTTAGTCACCAGAAGTGTATAACGTTCAAATTGGCGAATCTTGGTTTGACTTTCATTTCTATGAGCTTTATGCTTTCAATTACCTTTTTATACGCTGTATAAAACACGTTCCATAACGTGTATTCATATTAAAACAGTGCTGTTTTCAAATGATTTCTTCGCTAAATTAAACGCAAGTTAATTTGTAATCCGGTTCCCAGCGGCAGATGACATCATACACGCACATATCTATATTAATTGACATTTAATTCAGGGAAAGCCAAAATACCCAAATATGAGCTTCCCCAAAATGTTTACTTCGAAAAAAAAAAGTTGTTCTATAGCCTAAGTTTTCAACAAAAATTACTGAAGAGACTATTTCCATAGCTAATGTTTTAGGAATAAATTATTTCATGAGGTGAGCGATAGTAGAACTCATTCGGTAACCATCTCAACAAAGTAGCCAAAACCTAATAAATTCAATAATTGAAACACATAGTTTCAAATTACTAAAACTATCAATACACGATTCGCGAATTAATGAATTTCTAGATGAGCCAAAAATGGGCATGATTTATTTATGATATCATGGTAAACATTTTATATTGAGCAATATTTTTGGTACTTGAATGAATTCCCCTCTTGGCTGTAATCTACGAGTACATTGTAACGAATTTGTTGTGTTGAGGTCTTCGACTTGAGGAAAACTCATCCTTTTGAACCACCTGCCCTGAATGTGTTTTGAAATACCAGTTCACTCAATTCCTACAAGTAATTCTTTATAAACAGCGTTTTTCAACTTGCGTGACAGTTCAGATTTTCCCAGTGGCAGTTGAAACACAATCAACCACGTTACAGCCCTGGAAATCAGTCACTTGAGCTCAATAATAACCTACAACTAGTTTATAGAAGTGAGTCACTCGAGGTCAGGTGTTGATCACGAATCTCGCCGTGATTCCTCCCGGAATATCCTGGTCGAGCGCTCCATCTGACCTAATACCTGATTATACCCCCTACACTGAACAAAAATAAAATACCATTGAACAGAAACTAGGAAACATCGCCTAGAAAGGGCTAAAGAATGGACGTGAAATCTGCTAGTACCGCAATAAATGTTATGTGTTGAACAAGAATATAATAAGTTAGGTTTGCTGCGTGAGATTATTATCATGACAGTTTCTTACTGCGGCACTAACTAGAGAACTCCGAGCAATAGTCGTTGGTGTTATAATGAGAATGAATAGATCATTCGAATCGTTCAACTTTTCAATATCCCAATCCGCGGAGAAATTGTTTTTTTAAATAGAATTTGAGCCGCTTCTCAACCAGAAGGGTCATTAGTGGCGTTATACGAGGTGTCCTGTGGGTCACTGCATCCGGCATGATTGTAATCTACGACAAGTAAACTAAACTATGAATAGGCGTACATCACATCCGAATTAAATGAAGCTAAAATTTAATGTAAATAAACATAACGCAGTTTAAAAAGTAGTACCTAGCCCAGGGGTTATGGGGTGCATTAGCAAGGGCTGGACCCTGCCTGGTACATATAGAACATCAACCCACTGAGAGGTCTAAGCAAGACTCGAAAAGTGGTGGATGCATAAATCACCCCCTACCCACGCCCCATGCGCCGCATCACGAGCTGCTGCACTGAACATGTGCAAGGGGGTGAAAATGGTACGGTCAGTAGCAACTCGAGTGATGACAATTCAACAATTTTGAAAAATGAGACCATAGAAGGGCAAATTAGGCAGAGATCTTGAAGAATAGCTCGCAGACCAGCGACCTCACCTATCAATTGCCAGATAGAATTGGCTTCTGTGTGTTGTTAGAGATTTTAGCTTCAAAGTGTGTATTTCAAATAACAACGGGCTCTCAACAATAGTTTGCCCTCCAATGGGAGGCACTACTGTCTTTGATATATGTGACTCATTGTCATGGATCGATGTGGCTGGGTGCAGTGGTATGCGGAGACTATGTACTAGTGTACCACCGGAATATGAATACTTAATTGCCTCAATGGTTCTAAGGGAGTCATTGCAGATCTCTCAATTCCCAACCCTCAAACACTGATTGTTGTACAGCCAATATCACAGCTCAAGGACATTGACATCCAAGGTGTTGTTATAAGAGCAGATTTGCTCTCAGTTCTTATAAATATCAGTTATTCTCTTCAACAATCGTTATGCCTGACATATGAAGGAGGGCGTATTTGATATCTTAGTTTTTGAAGCTGAATCCTTCCAGGAACCACTGTGATATTTTTGAGCAGAAGGGCCGACATTTTACAGTTTTATTAGAATAAACTGCAACGTATTAAACTGCAACGACACTCAAGAGAATCGAATGATGATAAATTGAGGATATGTTACACACTACTATTCACCTCTTTCATTTGACACACAGTTATTTGAGTTAACTGCGTTTAGGAAATCGTTTATATTTAATAGAACTGTTGGTACATTGTACAGAATTTATTGATTACTACTGATCATAAGGAGTTAGAATATTAACTAATACAGACATTTATATCCAAATGAGTGACTTTGCAAACTACGTTAAACTCAATTTTGTGGGAGATTTTTTAGGGGATAAGTCGTGGACAAGGTGGAATGGATACGTACCGTCAAGTAAGAAGTCGATTATTCATTATGATGCTTCTGTAATTATAAATAAATAAGGTACACGGAATTCACAAACACATAAAATTGGGCCATGGGCATCTTTGCCGTTCTGTTCAGAGATACACCGCTCAAAAACTTTCTTCTACTTCTGCCTTGTTTACAATAATCTCTTGTTCTCAATGAGTCTACTGAAATTGAACACTGAGAGCGTAGACGTAGAATAGCCATAATCAGCACGGAGTTCTATGCATTTGCTTCAAAATGTGATCAAATATATAGAGTTTCCGAGGCCTCAAGGGTCAAGGTGGGTCGAATTGGCGATACGCTCCTCCGATCCTTCAAGCTCTTCGAAGAAGCTCTAAACCCCTCATACAAAGGACCGCGTAAATTTTACGATCCGGGACCCGTACGAGGAGAGCAGGGTGGTCGATATGTTCCCAGTTTTATTTACTTCGGCTCGCAACGAGGCGAAGTACTCAGCATAGCTGTGGGGTCCAGGTTCAAAGGTTCCGCTGATGGATGAACAGAAAATAAAACGGGGTCTCGCTCACCTCACCGTCAAGCTGGATATCCGATCGCCCAGGAATGCGGCGAAGAGTGTTTTTCAGAAGGCAACTTCCATAGCGCGCCCTAAGTGCCAGCGCGTTTGCTGATCATCCCGACGCACGAGTTCGTTCACTTAGTCAAGAAATGTTGTAGGTGCTTGAATTAGGTACTAATGATAACGCAAAAATGGCCTATATCTCAAGTGAATTGAATCGAAATCAAATCCAATAGTTTCTCTACTACCATACAACGGAGTAAGTTTGACTATCACATGCGCATTAATCCATAACTGAAAGAGCATTTACAACATAGTAGCAGGTCTCACGCCAAGTAAGGCAGACTTTATTAAAAGAAATATTATAACCATTGCAGTAAGAATCTCGATATTGGGCCACGTTCATCGTTTTGGTTTATTATTCATAATAAACCATTTTAATCGCTCTTGAAAAAAAAAAAAATTCTAACCCCCCTGAAAATTTCATGGTTTAAGTTTCAAAGGGTGTAGAATCCGGATCTGCAATAAAATTTTTCCGTCCGTCCGCCGTACGCACGATATCTCCCAAACGGCTGAAGCAAAGAAGCTGAAATTTTCAAGGAAAAATCCATGTTGGTCCGCCGACGCCCCCATTCTTGAGCCAGCTCTCTCACTTAATTTAAAGTGCTCTTTAAGGGTTGTCAAAGTTTTGTAGAATCCCTAAAAACCTCAAAAAAGTCAAGGCGGCCTAAATTTGTACTCTTTTTGAAGAACACTCCACGAGGAATCGAATGAGCCCCTCCCCAGGTCCGTAGGTCAAACCATTCCCGATCTATGGCCCGATTTATGGTGCCAACATTCGCGTTATTTTGGTTTATTATTGTTTTTGTGTTGATATCAGTAACCTAGTGACGTAGTGATGTAGTAATGTGGATACTGGAGTGAACTCCTAAAAGGCTTTGTAGGCGATACACGGGTTGAAGCATTCTGATAATTTTCAGGAAAAATAAGGAAATCTGAAATTTTCAGGAAAACGCTGCAAATTGTTTCACTGGGGTTTATTATTCAATTGGCTTGCGTTCATGATTTGAATTTATACTAAGCCTTGGAGTGTGCGTGTTTCACAGGTGATAGAGTGATTATTGAATTTCAGGAGATATGCATAGCGCACGTAAATCTGTTCTCAACCATAATACCTATTTGGATTGTTCAGTTGATCATACTCGTATTTGTGTGCCTCCTGAAATTCAATAATCACTCTATCACCTGTGAAACACGCACACTCCAAAGCTTAGTAGAAATTCAAATCATGAACACAAGCCAATTGAATAATAAAACCCAGTGAAAGAATTTGCAGCGTTTTCCTGAAAATTTCAGATTTTTTGTATGGAAATTACCAAGAAAGCCCCTTACACAACTCATAGATGTAAGATTTGAAACTACACGGAGAACTCTGTACTTTATGATCGTGAGACATGTCAACTCTGTGCACAAGGCAACGTTTTGGGGGACATGGGTCACATGAAATTTGGCAAAGGGATTACCAATTTCAATGAAAAACAGTGTAATGACAGCTTATGGAGTTCACAATTTCCGGAATTAGAGGGCATTGTTTCGTGACGTTCAACATCGTTATTCTGCTACATTCTACCAATTGAGTTTTGAAGAAATGGATTTAAACTCGAGCCAAACAAAGAGTAAAAAGAAATGGTGCGGTGGTAATTTTATGTTCTCTGTTCTTAAAATTAATTTGAATAGCTGTGCGTTCGACCAGGTGTAGATTGTCTGCATTCTCTCGAATAATGTCTCCAAAACTAGATTCTCTTGCCAAAAACTGACTTCAAATTCAAAACACCCAAAAACATGAGAGAGCGATATTGACTGTCGAAAGACAATTTTCAGGGAATGAAGGTGGGATGTCCGTTGAATCGGGTAACACGCCCTACACTTCTCAACTAAAATCTTTCCCACTGAAAGCTACTGGGTATTTTTTTACCCTTACATACCAACTTTCACATTTCCTCGCCACAGCAAGAACTAACACTGTTCGACTTGGAAAACCATTACCAGAATTTCGGACCGATCGTTCATGAATTTGAGTCGGCCCGTACGAAGCTGCTTTCAATGTGAAATAACTACAAATTATACTCCAATTCGATATTGAAATCGATAAGGAATCCCCATAAATTGCATGATTTGATGAGATCTACAAAATTGACGGGGACATAGATACCATTTTACCGCTAGCATAACGCATTCCAACGAAGATGAGTCTATATCTACGTATGAATCGGAATTCGGATCGTAATAAATTCTAATGGTAACAAATAAAATTGGACCGTCATAAATTCGGCACACAACTAGTTCCTGATCACCTATTCCTAACGTTTTAATGATGATGATACGTAATTTAATGAGAACATTATAATCGTCGCTCGATGAATAGAATTCCAGAGTGTCAGATTAATGACAGACCCATAAATATTATCGAAGATGAAGTAAAAGGATCCTCTTCTTCGTGATAGAACGCACGGCTCTAAATCATCCAGGAAGAAATTTGATTATCATAATACCCGAGTATATTTTACAATTAGCTGGAACTAAAAGCAGTCACATGATTTATGATTAGCAGGGTATCGCGATCTCAGATCAGCAATCAAGTGCCTTCAAGAAGAGAGAAGAGTCACAATTAAAAATTACGTGACTCTTTGATTAAATTATTATTGTAATTGAGGGCGTTAAGCCCTTAGTGACAGTATCTTCTGCTCGACATCTCGAAAAGATATTGAGAATGCCCCGAAGGAACGAGAAAGAAAAAATCGTCTGAGCTTTACGCTGGATCGAAGGGACCCGCCCCCCAATCAATGATTTAATTATAAAGTTCAACCTTTAACCAATCAACCTTCTTTTTTTTCTTGTATATTCAGTTTTGGTTAGATTAGGCCGAAGGTGGGGCGTCTTTTTTCAGCCCACACAAGAAGATTTGATCTGATTTGACTAACTCGGAAGAGAGCGGTTTTAATACAGAAAAAAAGCGGTTCAGGGCAAGTGCGGGGTTCAGCGCGTGAGTACACGTAACTTGATTAGTTTACTTTTAAAAGATTCAGTGAGGCTTTAGAATCGACAAGTAAGTCATTAATCTTTAAGGCGAAACCGAAACCTTCATTGAAAAGTGTGGGTTTGAACCAATTTTTAATATTGGGTAGCAAACAGTTTTGTTTTTAATGGAAAATTCGTTTTGTAATGATTTTTCATTTTTATCCATAGAAATATCATCATACGCAGCGATTTTTAAAGTAAAGTTAATCATTACCATAATTTAAAGCATTCAATGCCAAGCCCCAAACGAATACCTAAGTACACATAATTGTTGGGTTTTAACCGAGTAATTTACTACTGAATTAACTTGTAGCCATGTTGTTTAGAGATAATTTTAAACCTAAATCAGCTGTTAGCAGAGACGTAGAGCTAAAGCTATTATCCTAGAAATAACTATTTCTTTCAATTTAGCTGAACCTTTAAAAAAACAGCTAATTTAGCTTGAAAATTACCCGTCTGTCAATAGTCGGCAGTAAAATTTTGGGTGTTAGTTTGTCTAAATGAAGGCTCAATTTTTCATTCTCTAATAAGCATGAGCATGAGCTCTCAACCAAAAATAATAAATACTGGGCTCTCAATTTACCTATTGAGGATGATTCCCTTCTTGAAATGTTTTATGGTCAGCTGAAATCGTGATCGATTTAAAAAATAAAATTAAGATAATATTGCCTCTCTGTAACATTATACTAATTTTGACTTTTCGACAAAAAACACAGAAGGCTCATTCAGTCAACATGAAGATGCCTGTCATAATCAGAAGTTTCAAAATGACCAAACAGTATTCACTACTTACTTAAGAGAAAACTCCACTCTTTGTAGAGCTAAATAAGATTTTCTATTGAGAAATACGCAGGTACCCAGTGCCCTATACTCGGAAAAAAGTGAGAAACATAATTGATAGATTGAAACTTGGGAAACGTGAAATAAATTGTTGATATGTGTTGTCAACCTCAGGATAATTTTTCGAAAAAATAATAACAACAAGCTATCAGGATCAACAATTTATCACAAGAGTAACAAGTGGCATCAAGTTCAAATGGTACATATTTATGTATGTAAAGGGATTTTGGAATACCTGAATCCTGGAATCTTAACACTGATGAACAGTGTTCAGAATAACTCACCATTTTGTTAATGATCTAAACATTTGCTACTAACCGAAGAGTGGGTCAGACAGCTTCCGGCAGATGTGTATTTACAAGCGATTCGGTTAGCAAAGAAAGATTGACTCCAAATATTTGAAATAGAGCATACTTTAGTCTTGGCAGAAATTCCAAATTTCACGGGTGGTGGTAAAAGCATACCTATTAATGTGGAATATGAAGCGTTGAGGATGGTTTCAAAGTCTACTTATTGAAATGATGCTGCCGAGGGGTCCGAACAATTTCCTTAACTGTTACGATGAATAATC
The DNA here is from genome assembly GCA_031894815.1 of Creontiades dilutus. NCBI lineage: Eukaryota > Metazoa > Arthropoda > Insecta > Hemiptera > Miridae > Creontiades > Creontiades dilutus. Next base: position 1,809,976 of record JAVIWC010000944.1, read on the forward strand.
GCCAACATCATCGCGAGTTGGTTTTGGTGCAAACATAATTAACCTTGTTGCACAGATTTAGGTTCAGGTGGACAGCATTCGAGTGGTGAGGAATTTCCGCTATCAATTTGTAGACACTTCTTGAAGATGAAGTGGCTGGGAACATATGTTCTAATTCGACACCAATAACGGTGGAGAAGAGTGGTTTTTAGCCGTAATAGTTTACTGTACATATATCGTCCGAGTCAGGGGTATCCAATCACATCTTCTGATGAAAATTTGCTCGTACGATAGTTCTCAGGGTAGAAGCACGATCACGGTTGAAACTGTCACACCTCGGTTCATTACATCGGTGTCATCTTCAATACCCACGGAAAGATGCCCAATGAGTGGGGTAACCCTTCTTACAGAAATGCCGTTAAAATAATAAAAGCCTGGTGACACCTTTGCCACTTCTGCTCTCAAGTGGTTCTGTATAGTACAAACAACGCGAAGGGGAAATCTCACTCTAGCATTCCAAAGCTCATGGGGACCACCAGAACCAACAGAAAAGGGGGACGTCAAGACCTGCGGATTTACTGCTTCTGCGGTCTCCAGCCCCGTGTCGTCATTACCATAAACATCTTCATGTACGGTACCGGCGCCGTTTTCTGGTAAGGAGGGGAATGAATGACCCCCTTTTGAATAACTCGAAATAATAACGAAATAAAAAATTCATTTTTTCTCATAATGTGCCGATTGATGGGGTGGTTGGAGCGGAAGGTGTCTCGTGACCCGTAAAAGTTACCGGTATCCCTTGAAGGGATCACGACGCACAAAAGAACTTCCTCGTCGATTTGAATAAACAAACACGGGGAAATGATATATAGAGCGCGTTCTTCTTTCTTTTCGGATGTCGTTGTGGGCACAACAATCTCGAGGGTCCTTGGGAGGGAATGTCTAGTTGTCATAACTGCGGTGTGACGACAAAGAGTATAATTTTAACGTTGTTTTTACTAGGTAGGTTTCTAAATTTGTTTGGAAAAAAGAACGAATTTCAAAAATTAAATTTCATCTGAAATCCGTCGACTTACTGAGCAGTAGTTTATTGTATTTCAAGTTACACAACAATAATTATTGGCCCTTCAATGTAGTGTATCGGTTTTGGCAATCTAATGATTTGATCTTCGATGATCCTTCAAAATATAAATAAGAGGTATATAGCGAAATATAATAAGAAAGTGTCTTGTGTCATGTTTATAACAACTAACTTGATTATAACAAGACTAATCTGGGGGACTAATTAGAAGAGAATTAATAAAATTAATAAGCACAATCGGCACTGAATTCTTCTTCACATCAAACAGTTAAAAATATAATAATAATATATTAATTCTGCTGGTCAACAAAGCAGAAGCTTTGGGAAATGTCTTCATATTAAAAGTAACTTTTAATTGCATAGAAATTGAGGAAGATATTAATCGTTTATTGCATTCCTGGCATACATCATGAATTGTAAATTAGGAATTGATGAGCTGACCGCCCTCTACAGAGAAATTTGGTACACTATGGTTCTTATCGCGGGTATTCGCTTATATACAACAAGGAGAACATCAGTTTCGTTCATGATTGACATGGATCCTTCATACGTACACGGATTCGCCTGAAGATATCCAAAAAATGAGCTTTCTGCTGGTCGTAATACGAAGACTCACAAATTACATGTCGTGAAAAAATCTCGCGATTGCTACTCTGATACATATTTATACATTTTTCAAGTTTTATTTTTTTCTATTAGAGCGCGTGTGCGAAAGACGTTGTAGGGACACCGTATGATTATGAGATAGTGATACGGTTCTGGTATAACGCAGGTCAGTTGCGCCTGTGCGAGATGTTGTCGATTCAAGCCTCGGGCCTGAGGTTCCTTCCTGGACGTAGGAAAGGATCGGAAGGAGCCCTAAGGGTCCACCAGCGATCCAGATCCACCTTGTGGTCGAGTAATGTGATTATAGCTGTAATCACGGGTTCTGCCCCCTCTACAATCACCCGTGATTTATACCTTGTCTCACGGGGGTATCTTTGAGTTCCATTCACGTGACCGCACGCGTGAATGTGACGATCGATAGATCCGTACCTTTGCATCGCTCGAGGCTAGTTGTATTGTTTACATATATACACAGTTCTCGGTTTTCGGAAAACCAGATCTTGGAACCGTATCCTTTCTTCTGGAACGGGAAGAATGAAATCAGGAGATCCTGGTGGATTTGCTCTTTTACTTTCGAAGATCTTATGTTTTTGAGCGGGGCTCAGTTGAAATTTGAGGAGCCTTTTTGTACGACAAACAAACCAATTCATACTTTGAAGTTACTCTCTAAATTGTTGATTTCTGTTAAAGCAAATAATGAAGAAAGGAGATCTCATCAAAAGTACAATTCGTAATACGAAATCGTCCTAAAGTGTATCGGTAGCGAAAGCTTCGTTTTCAATTTCAGGAGACGAAAAAATATATTTCCTTCAAAATAAAAATGTCTAGTCTCATTTTACGTTTTAGACCATTTTGAACCACTTTCATTTCGTGTTCGTCTATCATGTGTCCGTAAATTTTTATAACACTCTCAGTTACTTCAATTTTCATCTGATTCAGTTGAAATGTTCAGGGAAGGTAGGGCTACAAATAGTCCTCTATGGTATTCTCTAGTAAAAAGACAATACTTTAATCTTCGACTGCGCTAACGTTTGAAAAGCATCATTTCCCCATGTTCTAGTGACCCGATCTTGTTAAAATTTGCATGGTGGTCAATGATGACAGTACCATTATCAGATGCTTTTCCTACCCATCCATCATTTTCTCAGGTTCTAGTAGTTGGATCGCACTAGCATGTTTAGGGTAGTCGGGTAAGTAAGGTTTTATTCTCATATCAATAACAAATAAATTATTTAAATATATTTCTGTGATTATCGTATCCGCTAATGACGTAGCCCCCTACGGTTCCTTGTAGACCCACCAATTCGAAGCCGTTGATGTCTGCTTGTGATTTGATCAAATCTCAAATGTTTAAGACGTTTCCATCACAGATTATTGGACTTTGTTCCTATTTTAGTATAAATTTCATACGTTGGTAATGAAGTTTCTTAGTTCATTGTTTTTTGTTGTTTTATCATTTATATTTTTTTGACATTTTTTCATTGCTGAGAAAATTACTAAGTGGGGAATGACCATTGTTGAATGTTCATTATTGCTGGAGATTAAAACTAGGACGGCCTTTCAACTAGGACGGAAAAAATCGCGGTTCCTCCGTCGATGGTCCCAATATCTCCAAACTACATATTTCCAACCCTCTCAATGATAAGGAATTGTAAAGTTCAATTAAATGGTTGCGATCAACCCGTGCGGACGGTTATGATATTAAATAACATTTCTTTAAATTGTAATCGATTTCAGTTTAGATTGAATGAGAACTTCTGGTTTGACAGTTGGATTGCAGTTTATAAGAAAAGAAAAGAGAGAACGACAACATGTCAAACTTCTTCGATGACTATGTTATCAGATGTATTGAGGTCACGGATGACATTACAAACATCCTTTACTCATGAATAGAATACATCTGTGTCGTTGAAATCGAATCAGTGACACCGAAAGCTCGATGCGACGAAGGCTGCAAGTTCTCATTCGATCTAACGGACCGTCAAAAAAGGAAAATTGAAGTTCGTGCCATGAAAGCATAATCAAATCTCTACGTAAGATATAGTTGCGAGCTAACGCGTAGTGCTCTAGTATGTGTTTAGGTAGTTCTAACGTATGTATGGAAAGCAATCCCAATACAGTGACTCTCTATCGGTGGCTTCCAGGTTTTAATAAGGAATGACAGGTTATGGGGAATGGGATTGACCGGGTGTGCTCACTTCGGATAGAGATAAAAGAATTATCTTATCGATTCCAAGTTCATAAGTTCAAATCTCTGCGGCCCCCTTCCCAACCCAGGGCAGTGGGAACTGGCAATATCGGGAATTCGGGGATAACATTGTGCTCCAATCAAAAAGTTCCCAGTGACACTACTAATAGTGACAAAATGGATTATCTTCCGAAGCCAGAGCCTTTAGTCTTATCATGAAATCATAATCAAATTTCTAAACAAGGTGGAGTCTCGGGCCGTTAGAAATTGTCTGAGGTGTATATAAATGAGTAAGACAGATTTTGGTGGGTTGTGTACATACGATCATACTTATCGGAAGAAATAAGGGGTGGAAAATCCCTATGTATGGATTTCAGTTTTTAATGAAAAATGAAAGTGTTCCACTTTGATATACAGAATAACAGGTGAAAAGCTGTGATATACAGGGTGTTCCAGTAACTACGCTTCCTCCCCCTTATTTTCTCTAATTGTGGACGAAAAAAAATCGGACCAACGCTATTCTTTATAATTTTTTGCGTAGAGTTCAAGAATGACAAAATTGCGCAGCACGCAACCGCGCAACCATGCGCAAAAAAGATCAACTTTCGAAAATCGATGATTTCCTATTCGAAAAGAATGGATAGCACAAAATGGATAGCACCACGTTAATCAGCGTTGAAAAACAATTAAAATTCGCGTGCCACACTTGAGGATTAACTTCATCTCAATTATGGCGCATCGCATCTTTGAGCGCTCGCTGAACAGGTTGCGCGAGGGCGAAAAAATCGATTGAGGACCCAAATGTTCATAACATTTTCCGTAGAAGCCGAATCTGCAATAAAAAATGGGGGTTTCAATTTGAAAAAACAAAGTTGATATTGGTTGCGCATGGTTGCGCGGTTTCGTGCTGCGCAATTTTGTCATTTTTGAACTCTACGCAAAGAATTATGAAGAATAGCGTTGATCCGATTTGTTTTCGTCCACAATTGGAGAAAATAAGGGGGAGGGGTGGAGCGCAGTAACTTGGACACCCTGTATTTTGTCGCTTGATCATGTCGATGGTTGAGGCCCGTCCGAGTCCGTTTCCGATGCCCACTCTGTTAAGTTTAAATGTGATAAAAATGAAATGATATACAAAGAGAAACAAGCTGTAAGAGTTAGGCATTTCAATAAACCGTTTTCCAGGCTATTAGCGAATTTAAAACGTTTAGCTCAATTAGTTTTGTGAATGAATCTTACTAGTTCAAACTGCAGATGGCGGTTGGACATGGCCTGAACGGCAGGGAAATTAGGAATCGTATAAGCTTTCTTACTAATGCAGTTCTGATCTCAATTTTCCTTTAAATTTCATTTGTTTAGAATTTGATTTATTTCTTTTTTCTCGCATTATGTAGAAAGTTTCGAGAAGTTTTGTGAAGGAACCATCTCCCTAAAATAGTTATTCATAAGAAAATATTATTGAGCGAACATTGTTGGCGTGGGTGTAGCTAAGAAAATTATTTTTTAATATAGAAGTTTTACAGTTTTAAAGAACGATTACTGTTAAATGGATGGTAATGACAATTTGAAACTGTCTTCTTCTATTCGTTGAAGGTGTACCTCCAATTTATAAAACATATTGTGGATATGGTTGGGTCCTCTTTTCTGTTTCTTTAAACTAGTAATTCTGAATATAAATTTGAACCTTTTTAGCTTCAGAGGGATACGCTGGGTGTTGCAGGAATATCGCCTCAGCCCTTAGAAGGAACGAATAGTTCATTCCAACACCACCTTGTTATATGGAAACACGGCTGGTTACGAATCACTAAGCCTTTAATATTGACCGTTCTGACGCCTGTTTCGATCACATTTAATAGACTTCTTTTTGATTTATCATTTTCAATAATGAACCTTCGGTAATGGCGGGGGAAAAAAACAATTTTATACCACCATCGAAATTAATTGGTTTACGTTTCAAGATAATTGGAATCCTAAAATAGATAGAAAAAATTAGACCGGAGACTTGCTCCGAAACTACTGGACCAATGATAATGACACTTGTATGAACAAATTTGAATACTGTGTCTGGGATACTCGTATGTAAAATGATTTCTCATATTCAGAATCTATTAAAATTATTAAGGGTGGTTTTCTCCATACAAGAAGAATGAGGCAGGAAGGTTTTAGCGAATGTGCCTGTGTGTGGAGTGACTGGAACAATCTCATGGGCCGAAGGGTTCTGCTTACATTGAAGTTGAGTGTACCAGACAATATCCTCCTGTGCAGGTAAAAAAAAGTATCAGAATCAACGTCGTAACACCCGAGTGCCTCAGTTAACACTTCTGAAAGGACGCTATCACGTTACTCTTGAACGACCCAGCGAACCGTGTAAATGTGTAACGCTAACCTAAACAACCGCCTTGTATAGCACAAGAGGTACTGTGTAGGAAAATGTCACTGCAACCGCCCTTTAATCCCCTTGCTTGCTAGCAATAAGCTAATATATAACATAGTTGGCAAGCAGCAGTAATCTATTTATCCATCAAACCTATTTTCCAGACCTAAAATACCAGAGGTATTTCCAGAGTTTAGCAATTTTTTATCAAAGCATAAACAAAACGACCGTTCCAGGAATAAGCACCAGTTTTTAAGTAAAACGAAAGAAGCAACACAGTTGGGAATCATGGAAAATTCGTAAGAAACTCGCCTTTTTCCGTGAATTCTTCAATAAAAAACTTGTACTTTATGCGTTGTATTTTTCCGTTCACGAAAAAGCTCTACTTCGTTACTAGTCCTATTGGATTTCGCGTATTCTTTTAGCACGTCTGATTTCTACAGTTTCCACCGATCAAATTTTATGAAATATGCAGGGAGTGTGCGGGTTTTAAGCTGAAGATGGTAACCTACGAGATTCATCCCTCAAAAAGCAATGTTTCACTATTAGCATTCGCAAACGTAAAATACACCAACCCTCATTCCACTAGCTTCTACTAGTCCGCCATTGCTAAAATTTCGATGGTAGTTGGGAAAACCAGTGTAATAATTTCAAATCATTTTCAACTCTCTCATTCTGTATTGGATTAGCGCGACCGAGTTGAGATGCTTGCCGTTTCACTTTTTGAAGGCGTTGATGTCTGTGAGAACATGACCCATGGCATTTTTGTCTCCTGAATCATTGTAACAAGTTCAGATTTATATCTTTCAAGATTATTTGAAACAGTTCAATTATCTATTCATCCGCTACCATTACCATTATTGGTCACTTATTGGCACTGAAAATACGTGCGAAAATGTTGATATTATATAATTATGACTGAACACCAATGTGTTGTTGGTACTTGATTTTGAGTACCCAAAACTTGTGGTTCGGCAACCGAATAGTAGTAATAATGAAGTTACACACAAGCTGTTCAATAATTCAATATAACAAAAGAATTTATTAAAATAGGTATGGTGAACCAAATATGGAAATTCATACACTACACTGTACTTCTTCCTGGATTGTAATACCTTAGTACAAGCTTTGGAAAACACAGGGAGATTAATTATATTGTTAATGCTGCTCATCCTCTATTTCCTTTAACATTGGCCCTTCAAAGGAATAGTTCAATGATCAACCGAATCATCATGTGAATTTTCATTTTCTGAGCTTCATAACATCGATCTCAGTGGCAAGATAAACTTCTACTGCAACTCCAACCAATCTCTCGTAACTAGAGACGACAACTGACTACATAAACAATTCTTCTTTAGAATCAGATTACATTCGATTCAAGTACGGTAAAGTTCAATTTTTTTTCCTCGAAATGTTTTAGATGTGATTAATCCTTCAAATGAACTCCACCACAATGATCCACCATATAGTTGATACCTTCACATTGACTGTACAGCCATTCTTTGATTATGTATTCGTGTCTACTTACTGTGTTATAGACAAATTTTCTCTGGATAGCTCTCAGTGTTGCAAGATCAATACAAGCCTTTGCACGTACCGTAGATATAAAATCCGTTCATCATCCATACCTTTTACAATTTGTCGACAGTTTCGAAGACAAATTCAGGGATTGCTAGGGCATGACGGTGGGTCATATGTGCATATGGTTACGACTTTTTTTGTTTTGTTTCTAGCGTCACTTCAAGTATTGTGTGGGTTACGGGAAAGATGTCTCACGACGAATTTGGTGAGGAAAGTTGCAATAACAAACATAAACCTCCCGTTTTCATGATTTCAATGAACTTCTCAGAGATTTTAAGGATCTGACCCTTACTAATCCGTTATTACCTATGCATAACATAGTCATACGTATTTGTGCATTCATTCAAAACAGCAGTTATCCGTCTACTACATGATAGTTGCTTGTCAATACTTTAAAGTTTCTCCAAATCACATCTACCTACAATATCCTTCTGGAAACTAGCCGACCTGAGAAACACTATCCTTCGTAACTATAGGTATGAAACTACCTCCCTTGTTTCCTCTTTTGGTCAGTTGATATATTTTCATTTGCAAGGCGAACATTTTCTCAGGTTCTAAGGATGAAATTGAGACAGATAATGGAAACTATTTTGTAGTTGTAACATGACTTTTCTAAAAGCTTCCATAGTTTTTGAATTCTTAGAAATGTCTAAGCCTAGAACCAGTGGGTGACGATTTGATTCTAACATAATACCTTGCATTTATGAAAAAATTCTGTATATGCCAACAAATTAGGAAAGCTGTATTTTTTAGCAAAACTGCAATGGCTTATGAAAAGCTATCAAATTTGTCAAATGTATAAACCATGAGTTAAACGACTGCTGTTGATGGATAATTAGCAACTTGTCCGTTGGTTAGCGATGTAATCTTTCGTTCCTCACACCATTTACTATATAGTTCTCATTCAGAACTCGGTCCTCAGATGAAATCGGTTAAACTATAATGACTAACTAAATTGATTAAATCTTCTGGATTGATAGGCATCCCTTCTGCAGGGAGCTGCGAGCTCTCCATTTTGAATAGCTGCAGCTTGCTTCTGATACAAATAATCGAAAGATGCATGTGGGGATCATGAAGATATTAACAAATCATTATCGCGGGAGAGTTACGACTTATAATAATTCCTCAGATAGTTCACTTATTAGTACTTATTACGATCATCATTGCCAGTTATCTACCTACTTAATCGTACTTAGTTGTAATAAAAACGGTACTTATAAACTAAAAGTAAACAATATAGATTAAGGTATTTATGTTTCGCACTGTTTACTTACCATGAGACAGAAATGTATAGGTGCCTACTTTGAATTGTCGTGAACTTTACATCTTCCAGATTACTAATTGATTATAAAATAATGATTATAATAGTCTTTAGGGAGACAAATTTGGTTCGTAGTTTTTCTATAAAAAACTGTTTATTCAGTAGGAGCTTTCCACAATCTACTTAGATCTTAACAAAAGCTGATGATGACAATGGGAAGATTGTGGAAAGCTCCTCCTGAATAAACAGCTTTTTTAAAGTTTTTAACATCAGTCTCCCTAAAGACTACTGTGATTTATGAAAGGTCCTCACTAAAGAAGTTTGAATGATGATTATAACTAGGTACCTACTGTGTAGAATCGAGCGAATTTGAATTAGGTACTGGTGGAATTTACATGTACCTAACCCTGTAATAAACGAACTACAAATAGTTCCATAATTTGATCCGATCCGTCGATGCATATAGATAACAGCTATGAATGCTTAAAGATTAAATCATCATTCGTTAAATGAGTAACGCTACTATATCGACAAATTAGAAACATATTCTTTCAGACTAAAGTAAACGACCTGTACTGGTTCAAGAGTGTAGGCCTCCGTTTGACACTGTCACTTAGCGAATATCATCCTTAAAGTGATCTTATTCTTAATTTATCAAATGAAGTACAATGTATAAATGATATAATTAATCATAGTGATACTACTTAGCCATATAGTTCAAATTGCGGTAAATATTTCAGCTGCTTGTGTAAGAGGTTCTTAAGTTATAGTAGGATTTTAGGGGGTATAATTACTTACGTTTGGTGTTTTTAAGGCAGGGTTATTTGCCAAAAGCTGCCTGAACCGCTCCGCGGTGTCCACGACTAACATCTGTGCGGTCGGAGTCTCCAATGTTGCCAAATTTTTTTATATTAATAAAAGAAAAAAAGTCAATAAATATTGGGTTTTGAGTCCGGTCAACCCGCGCGATACCTGGATGGAACGAAATCGATTACCTGCCTGACTAACCGAAACGCTCTATCCCCGTGTCGGGACGCGACTGCTGGAGGAAGGAGGAGTAGGAATGGGGCGTGGTCGGCTGAGTAAAGGGAAGGGACTGCTCTGCACCAATAAGGATCCAGATATCCCTTCGGATCCCTCTCCACTCCACCTCAGCTGTTAGACCGTAGAGAGTGCGATATGGTCCTGTTTCCGGAAAGATTCCCAGCCGGTTCATCTTCCTTGGAGCATCAACAGGTTTCGCTCCATCACATGCTATTAATAAACTCCTGGGCCCGGCCCTCTCTTGGCTTGGGAATTAGATTCTCAGTCTTTCCCTGATAAGAATCCATTCAAATGATAAACTCTCTTTCAAGACCGTGTCATGCATTTTAATCTCCTGTTTTCATAATATCTGATACCATGTTTCATATTCGCTCATTATTATTTTTTTACAAAACCGAACGAATTGAGATCAGCTGCTAATAGGTCCGTCTTTTTTTACTCGGGATCACGTTATCCTAAGAAATTTCCACCAAAATATAATAAAATGTATTAGAAAAAAAAAAAAAAAAAACTGCAAATTCTTTCACTGGGGTTTATTATTCAATGATTCATGATTTGAATTCCTACTAAGCTTTGGAGTGTGCGTGTTTCACACGATAGGGCGATTATTGAATTTCAAGAGATATGCATGGAGCACGTAAATCTGTTCTCGACCAAAATACCTATTTGGATTGATCAGTTAATCATATTTGTGTGCCTCCTGAAATTCAATAATCGCCCTATCCTGTGAAACACGCACACTCCAAAGCTTAGTAGACATTCAAATCATGAACGCAAGCCAATTGAATAATAAACCCCAGTGAAAGAATTTGCAGCGTTTTTTTATTGAACCTCAATAACCCCCCACAATAAAAACATCTATAATTTATCAGGTCCTTCGGCACACGTATTGCGTTAAAACTTCCCCAAATCCAAATTTAAACGATGTAGCCAAAGGTAGACAGATGTAGAGGAGGCACACAAATATCATCAACTGATCAATCCAAATAGGTGTTTTGGATGAAAACCAATTTACGTGGTCTATGCATATCTCCTGAAATTCAATAATCGCTCTATCACCTGTAAAACACGCACACTCCGAAGCTTAGTAAGATTCAAATCATGACCGCAAGCCAATTGAATAATAAACCCCAGTGAAAGAATACTTATTTACCCCAGTAATAATATTGAATAATGAACCCCAGTAATAATATTTACCTATATATTATCAGCGTTTCATGCATATCAGAATGCTTCAACCCGTGTATCGGCTACTAACTACACTACAAGTATTCACATCGGCTATCACTCCAGTATCCACATTCACTACAACTCGACGCTATCGGCCAGACATCACTAGGTTACAAACAAACAATAATAAACCAAAAAACGCAAATGTTGGCACCGTAAATCGGGCCATACATCGGGAATGGTTTGACCTACGGACCTGGGGAGGGGCTCATTCGATTCCTGACGGTATGTTCTTAAAATAGGTATACATTTAGGCCGCTTCGACTTGTTTTGGGGTTTTTAGGGATTTTACAAAACTTTGGCAGCCCTTAAAGGGCATTTTAAATTGAGTGAGAGAGCTGGCTCAAGAATTGGGGCGTCGTCGGACCAAGATGGATTTTTCATGAAAATTTCAGATTTTTTGCTCCAGCCGTTTGGGAGAAATCGTGCGTATGGCGTACGGCGGACAGACGGAAAATTTTTTATTGCAGATTCGGATTCTACACTCTTTGAAACGTAAACCATCAAATTTTCAGGGGGGTTAGAATTTTTTTTTCCAGGGCGATTACAATGGTTTATTATTGAATAATAAACCAAAATCAAACAGAATCCATATGGATTCCAACAGGCATTACCCCTGAGAACATATGGGAAAAGACAAAAACTGTAGATGAGCTTGTTTCAAGAATATTGTTCTACGGACACCTTATTCAACAGTATTAATTCTTAAATATGACCAACCCTTAAATACACTAACATTGAGTAAGGACGCAGTGTGAAAAGGTTGCGTATGGTTCATGTTGGGTGCAAATCGGATGGTAACTTAATTTGTTGAGGAAAACATTGGGACGAAAGAGTGATATGCACATTGCACAGGTCATTGAGTATTTTATTGCATATACTACCGAAATCTAGAGCAATGTATTCTTGACAATGGTGTTTTTTTTCTCCAACACTTAGAAAAACCATAACATACACTAGGGGCCTTGAGTAAACATTCTGATCACGAAATTACGAGAGAGAATAGCCCAATAGACTGGCTGGTCAATTCCTACAACCGAAAGTACAAGACTGTCATTATCGGGAGAAGTAAAAGAATGAATAAATATTTTCATTTAATTACAATGTTCATGGAATACTCATACATATTCTGTACTAACTGGGACTTATGATCTTCTCTTTCACCATATAATATATTAAATATATTTAGAATATATTATATTCTAAACAAGATAATGTTCCAGTGGTGTACAATTTTTTTACACTTTTTGTGACAAATATATTTCATCTGAAAGAGTTGTTGAAGTATTTTGTAAAACATACTAAATGCAGGTGTAAATTGAAGCCTCCTAAAGATTTCTTTATTTTTCATCTACATCATACCCTCATCAAGCATCGTTCATTTCACGATAGATATCTTTTGTACTTCGATTTTGAAACGATTAATTTGGTAAGGTAACGTTACAGTGCTGTGTAGCTACTGTAAATTCAATCAGATAAACAGCTGATTATAAAGACCAAACGTTCTGCGAAACTGCGATTAACTTTGTTTGTTTCCTTCAGTTTCGGTTTCGTAAGTCATTGGGTGTTTGATTCCAATTCGAAAAGCCGGTGTTGCCAGATCTTCTCGATGACTTTGCAGCACTTCACAAAGCACCGATTTCCAAGAGTTTCACCTCCTGTACCCCTCGATTACAAGTAACCACTCTTTGTCGGGAGTCTTTATAGTTTTTAGAACTTTCCTTCCGATAATACCTGCGTATTTTACGACCCCCAATTGCTTATCTTCAAGTGCTTTCATTGCTCACCGTACTTTTTTCTCTGCACGCTTTCAGCGGCTAAGTCCCTGTTTGAATTATGCATCCTTAAATCTCCTGAGTCACTCTTCTATGAGATTTCTGTTCTATCACCAATGCTAATGAAGGAACTCGCGGTGATTTATTCTGAAAGCGATCCTAGTTAACACACGAGCTTATCAACTGATTCCTGGCAGCAACGAGATAGAGGATTCGATATGTACTCACTGACTTTCCTCCTCAACATACAGCTAATTTTCTAGTTATTCTGAAGAAACTAGCTGATGTTACATGTAACTTGAGTATGATACTTCACTTACAGAATTTTAGAGTCAGTGACATTGGCCTTTTTGAGGGGGTATCGCTCATAATGATTCAAGGCCTTTCACCCAGGCATTTCAGAGTAATTCTGCGCAACTTGGCTTAAAATGGGAGGAAAAGCGTGGGGCATAAGAACGGGAAGTGAATATTCATTTCTCGGAATGTACGAAAGTTTCGTGAAATGTTGGCCAATAAATTTTGATAAAATTATTCAACAACTGATGAATACATCTCGTAGATATAAACGCACAACAGTTATATAATTATAATCAAAGTTAATAATCCGAAAAATAAATATCATGCTGAAGTATTGATGAAAAAATAAATAAATGAATACCACAACCTACTATTGGTCTTGTTGGCCACTGCAATGCTGCAAAATGCGTTTGAAGCTTCTTCAAGGCGTTCCTTTGATTACCAGTGAGCTCCTAGGATTCTGTAACAACTGTGCAAGAACTAAAAACTTGGATTCAGCTGGAATTGAAGGAAAATCTAACACGTGAACTCCAAACTTGTCAATATGTGTATCGTACCAGAATTTAGCCAGATAACTTATACCAATTCACAAAGATATTTATATAATATATTTATAACTTATACCAATTATAGTCGTGATATAATTGTTTCTAAATTTGTCGAGATATAGGCTTGCCAATGTTCGTAACGTACTTAACGAGCATATAATAACTTTGTTTCGCATCATCTGATCTGAATTACACTGAACGTATTGGAGTGCCTGAGTAATGCCAATCATCTCGGCGATATAAAAACTGGTTCCTTCCAACAATTTGAATTTCATTAATTTATTTGTCTCAACGTCCAACACAGCCGCTCGTACGAAATTTCCCCTCTCGGAACCGTCTATGAAGATTAGTCTAACATTTCGCCATTTACTGTTAAAATACTCTAAAACGTACGTAATGAGGGGAAGAACAAAGTGAGAATTAAAGTGATTCATCTCAAAATAGAACATTAGCAGATGAGTTTGCGTGTTAATATACAAAACATGGCTGTAATTCATTCAATCACTGAAGCTCAAAAACTGTAGTCATTTTTGGGAACTACAGTTTTTCAGACTTCTTGCAAGAATGCGAACATTCTTAACCTTCGATATTGAAGAGGCAAAATTAGATAAACAAAGAAATTGAACAAAGAAATTCATCATAAACTTTTTCAATGATTACGGATGTAACCCATTCACATGAAATTATTATCCATCCCAAAAACAGGTTGGAATGCAGTTACTTATAACAGTTCTGAAAATTGATCGATTGATTTTACGATAACGTTGGCATCTGTTTACTTCAAACAAACGGAAACTGGAAGAAATTCTGATATGAAACATAATTAATCGCTATAACAAGCATAACGATCGAATTACCTAGTCATCATTAAATTCGAGGCAGCATAGTATCGTAATTGTGACGAAAGAGATCTCATTCCCCTCTTAACCATTTCTAGCGATTTCCCTTTTTCACTCATTGAGTCAATTAATCTTCCGAAAGCATTCCATCCAAACACAATCATCATTGCAGCTTTTTTCCCTGTCTCATCTCTAATTGCACCTATTAAATGGTTGGGACGGCTGAAATATTTCCCAAGGTGCTCTGGAGTATACCTGCCGCCTCAAGATAGATATCTGAGCTGCCCCCAAGCCATTAGTTCCCGATCGGGACGGTCATTTCATGTCGAACCCAATAGCCACGCTATAAGTTTTCTTCTCCATCTAAGGAATTTCGTACTGTTCGCACAATAAACTTACGCAACCTCCTTAGCAAATACGAGTTTTTCCTTCGAGTTTTTTCTTCAGGACATTCCTCTGGGATGGTTTCGTTATACGAGTGTGCTTTATGGCACATTATGATGAAATCAAACATGAGCCTTTTGCCCATCAGTATTAGATATCGAGTGTTCCGTCGCAATAACCTAGTAATAGGCGTATGATGAGTCGATCATTTCTTCCGAGAAAAAAACCTCTAAATCCTCGGTTGGTTTTTGTATCAAAGTTTTTGAAGCCTTCATAATAATAGACAGGGGTGCCCACAAGGGGAGGCTATGACGTAGACTGCGTCATTAAAATTCTAGGGGGGGAGGGGTTCCAAAAAAATGTTAGGGGGGGGGAAGTTGATTGAATTTGATTGAAACAGTGTTTATCGTGATGAAATTCAAAAATATATTAAATCACTAGATAGAACATAAATAATAATAAACCTAGCAATTAATTTAAATATGGTTTGTTTTTCTATTTGAAAATGTAAAAATGACAATGACAGTGCTTGAATATTGTGCGTGATCACCCTAGTGTTCCAGTTGGTGGCCTGATTCCTCCCAAAAAGAAAACAACAGCCACAAACTCAGGCAAAAGCAAACACAATCCAGAAGAAGGGGACTTTGATAAAAAGTTTGAGAGTGAAAGTGAAGATTTCCCCATTTTTAAGAGCTTTTGTATCGCGAAAGGATTTTTGAAACATTACAGATGTTTGATGGATGGATTTGTCAATCTTTTGTGCTCTGATAGTGGTTTACATAACTCGAATCTCTTAGAAATTACTAGTTGTTCAGCCGAAAGAGCAATGAATCGAGTTAAAATGATCAAAAACAGACTCAGATCAGCTGTAGGAGACTCATGGTTGTCCAATCTAATGGTTCTAGCTGCAGCAAAAGATGTACTTGAGTCTATTTCCAATGGAGGAAATAATCGAAAGATTTTCTGTTTCCCCATCCCAAAGACAAAAACTGCTATGTAGGGTTTATATATAACGAGTTTAGATGGTACCTAGATAATTTGTAGATGGACTCAGACTAGAAATTTAAAATTGTTTACTTCAAAATGTTAGTGTTTTATGTATTTTACGAAATTATTAATATTTGTTTTTTACATTTTTGAATGTTCCCATTGCGAATACGATGTTACCTATGTAAAGAATCTCAAGAAATATACACGTTTTATCTATTGCCGGGTGGGTTTGATATTTTTCGATACCTGTATAATTTTTCTTTTAGTTATAGAAAAAATAATTGGTGCTTACGAGTTTTTTCACATTTTTGTTTTGGGAAGAGGTTAAAAACTAACATAGGGGGACTGGTTTTAAATTGGGTGGGGGGACACCATTGTAATAGCAATACCGTTCTCACTTCAACTTCACTTCCTTCAATCATTCGCTAATACTGAAAAATTAACGCTATTCGTAGGTACGAGTAGTATTTCGGTTTGGGTAATTCCAAGGCTTTCTCATACCATGGTTCCGAATAACCTATGATCAAAGTCATCAACAACGTAAATTTTCATCCATCATTTTGAATTATAAAACTGAGAAATGGAAATGAGACGGAAAGAGAAAATTATGAGCCATCTAATAATTAATTGGTTTACGTTTTCAGATGAGTAAAATCCGAAAATCTAATTGAAGGAAAGAATAAAATAATTCCTCAACTAATCGACTCCAACACTATTGGGACAAAGTTATTGAAAGTTCTGGAAAACACAGCAAAGTATTACATAAAGCTTCATTATTTTTACAATTGATATCCCTCCTATGTTGATCCCCGGAGTGCCAGAACTGGACTGTACAGCATAATACAACGCTTCCTAGTTGCTACTCGGAAAAGAAACCTACGAAGGGAACCACTAAAATTCAACGGGATAAAATAGAAAACACAGGCGAAAAGAATGCTTCCAATTTTTCTCCTCGACCTGTAACTTGACTGAATTGAAGCATGGAAGGCCGTAGCTTACTTACTTTACTGTATTCGAATAGTATCTATCTTGCTCCAGGGCTATCGCAAGCCATTTGGTATAAGTAGCATCTCTCACGTTAAACAACCTTGCAATTTGTTAGTGAACGGATGGTCGTCTCATATGATTCACGGAATTAATTTGTGCCTGAATCAAACCAAAAATTCCCTCGTTCATCTGAAGTTTTGAAGATACCGACATCTTATTGTTTCAACCATTAATATTAAATCGTAGAGTTGGTTGAGGGTGTTGTAAATGAAGAAAGGTAATCTTTGGTCCATATGTGATTTTTGCTAGTAGTTTCATTAAGTTTACTACAGTAGGTTAGGGGAAAAGCTTTGGACTGCGTATAGACGTTTGTTTAAAATTCTATTTTAGGATCTTACGCATCTTGAAACGTCAAACATTAATATTTAATATTGATTGAGAAGGAATTCAAAAAAATGATTTTTTTTGGTCTATTACAAAGGTCTATTGTTGAAATTAATAAAACAAATATCACAAATGGACCTGGGATGGTACTGAATCCCCATTAAAAAACACAAAAGGGTGAAATCAAAGGGCAATAGTTTACAAATAAAATGAGGATATTGGAAACATCGGAAGTAAGACGAATTTTCTTATGATTGTTATTTCTGATGATGTTTATTGACAGAGATCCCTCCAATGAATTGAATGAGTCTACACGGGCCGCCTCACGCTCCGTCCGTTCCGCTTAGCTCTCTCAAACTCAACAGCTCAACAGGCTCTAACTTTGACACAAAACGATATCGTCGAATAGAATGTGAATGCAGGTCATTATGGCTCCTTCAATCTTTAATGACATAGTAGTAAGTAAATTTAATGTCATTAAGTAAAAATGTGGTGTTAAAACCAGTCTCGGGAATTGCCAATTGTCACGTCTGATGTGTCACTGTCTGATAGAAGTGACAAAGTTCTACCTCTCTCACTGATCCAAACCTTTCTACTCGTAATAAGCGCTAGTGTTCCACACCTAGCCGTAACAGCACAGAGTATATTTAAACGTAGGTTCCTCAGTTGAATATCGAACCCCCAGAAGAAAGGAACGCCGATAATGACAGTGATATTCCTCTATACATTAATGTACTTTAACAAGAGTTTAATTTTTCTGTATACACACTACACATACACATATATGCAGATGAAAATACCTACCTGCTTTCGTTTCAGAACATTACAAGCTGACTTTTATTTACGTTAGTTTCCTAATTTGTCATGGAAAGTTTTTGGACCTTTCAATATGTGGCTGATAACATAGTTCGTACCTTTATAAAAATATACATTATCACCGGCTGGTTAGGTTTTTTTACTAACCATAACATTAATGCGAATCCGGCTTTTAATTAATGGTACGTAATTGCTCCTTGCCAACTCCGGGTCTGTTTCGTTTAATTGCAGTCTCATAACAGGGTCTGAATTCCACAAATAGCTGAAGAGAAGGTGCCCAGCAGTCTACCTGCGGCTGAGATAGGCATCTGATACGCCCGATCCGCCTGGGGCGGACCCCAGACCTGTTCCACTTCTAATGAGTCATCCCCGTGCTCTTGTTTCTCAGCCCTCCCGTCTGCTTGTAGCGAACCCCTTCTTCAACCGTTTCTTCCTTCTAGGGATTTGGTATTCAACTGAGGAGTGGACATTTGTGCTCTGTGGAGTTACCGCGAGAGTAGGAACATTTTGCTTATTAGAAGAGGTTTTGTCTTGTGAGCGAGGAATTTGGCACTTCCATGACTCATTCCGCGTAAACGTTCACCGAAATTCTTTACAATATAGCTCAATCAATCTTTCATCTTATTGGAAAAATTTTGATGGTAAAATTAGATTCAGTGCCAAATAAATTTGAGAGGTTTTCTTGGATTCAAAATGTAGTCACATATAAATCTTCAGGATGTACTATTATTGTTGAAAATAAATTTTGGAAAGTTCCTGTTGGGCAGAAGCAAATTTTTGATATATTATATTCAATAATTAACCCTTTTAATCAAACAAGAGATTGTTTTTTTGTTAATTCCTCTCGAAATTTGTTGGTTTACGTTTCAAGACTCGTAGATTTCAAAATCAGGATAAAAAAATCGTCCATCCGCCTTCCAAAGCTTTTTTCTAAACCTACTTGTTCAAAGTTTACGAAATTTGGTTCAAAAATTCAACATCGATCCGGGGTGTGACAGTAATCTTGGCGTCTTGATCGATTAACCCTAAGAGATTATTTTTAAGGACTTCTATAAAATCTTTATACATCTACTATTGTATAAAATCAAAAAATTTTGATTTTAGGTTAGATATTATTCTCTTGGCTGACGGCAATTCATTTCCATTGCCCGAAATGATGGTTGTAATGCTTGAAACACTCCCTCGTGATATTTTGAGATTTTTCGTATTCATTTTAGACATTAAACTGGACCATTAAGTGGGGTTTAATCCAGCATTCGCGCTTGCGCATGTTCTATTCGGTATGCTCATGCCCAAACCCCCACCCCGAAGTTGGGCCTCATCAAGCAATTCATCAAGTCCCTTCCAAAAGATGGAGAGTGCTTACAAAGTCTGTGCTCCAAGTTCCCTAGACTTTCTGAAACCAAGCTAAAGGAAGGATTGTTCGAAGACCCCGCTATAAGGAAACTGATCGCAAATGCAGCATTTATTGCAGCAATGTCTGAGAAGGAACAAGATGCATGGGACTCCTTCAAGGATGTACCTAGTTCTCAAATTCTTGGGGAACAGGATGGCAACTACATTTATATTCTTGCCAGGATGCTCACTGTCTTCAAAGAACGAGGCTGCAATATGAGCCTGAAAGTTCATTTCATTCACTCCAATGTCGACTACATTCCCGAAAACATGGGGGAGGAGGGGTACAGTGAATAGCAGGATGAGCGGTTCCATCAAGGCAAGGACGCAGGCGGAAGGTACCAAGGAAAGTGGAACATTTGGCCCATTTGCACTGGTTGCTGCTAGGGGAAACCTCTGATGAGAAATACGGCAAGCAACGCACCAAGAGTAGGATTCAGGGGAACAAGTAACGAGTCCACCAAGAGCTCCTTTAAATTTTCTTCTTAACTGCGTTGTTTTCTTCTGTTTCCATTTACGAGAATTCGATTTACGGAATATAGCAAAAAGCTTTGATAGTTATTGCCATAGTGAAATGAACCTTATTTATAACCCAGTGGCTAGGGGTGACCCAATGAAGCCAAAAATCTGTAAAATACGGAGCAAATCAGCTACTAGATTTGGACTCAGTGCTCCAAAAAACATGAACAAATCAGTCTTAATATACAAGGCAAATGAAAAAATTGTGTTTCGGGTACCTGTGTTTTGAATTGTTTCTTTGTTTTGTTGAGGTGCATCAGATATGGAAGTACAATTAACATTCCCGGATATCGGAATCCCGTTCCGTCATTTAATCATCATCGAGGTAGAACAGCTCGACTCTTTGTGGAGTCATTAGTCATTAGCTTCAAATAGGTGAAAGAAACATAGAAAATCTTGACATAATCTACACATCTCGGACGGTAGGCTGCGTGTCCTTTGTCGCTTTTTTTCCGTTCGGGACCAACCCCGAGAGTCCTCTATTGATCTTCGCCACCTCGAAGACCTGCGGTATCAGATGATTGTGTGCTTTGAGGGAGACCACCCAGGTCACCCCATTGGTAAACAATATCATCTGGTTTATAATACGGGCGCGAAGCGTCTTGTTCGGGCTACCTGAGCAATTGGAAGTTATCCCACAAAAACTGTCGCTCGCAGGTGTGCCGTAGATCCTACAAAAAAAGTGTATACTCCCACCTCACTATGATTGCTTATTGATTTCAGCAAGTCAAAGTTCTTGGTTCACTTTTCATCCCTGGAAGAAAATTTTTTAATGTCTGCTATGTTGGGTGGGTAGTGTAGCGTCCTCATTTATTGTTACAAGGAAGTCTTCCTTAAACTAAGTATATAATTAGTTTGGAAGAGTGCCAAAACGCATAGTATTGATTTTGATTGAGTGTGAGGGCCCGCCCGAGAAAATTGAGAACTATCAGAGAATAGAATACCAAGAAACATTTATACGATGGTTCAATAGCCGAGGGAGCGAGGAGTCGTGGGTGGAACTGATCTTGAAAATGAAGTCGCCTCGTGAACTGTTGGTAAGTATGTATGACTAAGTCTAGTCGATCTACATGATGTACGCGACTAGATGGAAGCAACCAGAAAATAATTTTTTTGATTTTGCTAAATTGCGCAAGCGTTATGTTCAATCAAACAAGATAAAAAACCAGTAAGCGATTCATAGGATTTATTTATTTCGAAACGTATTCCCCAGTTGTAAGTTCTCCGACAACACAAATGGTAGCAACAGTTTAAATGTTAGTGCAAATACATGTAGAAACCGCTTGTCCTAATGGAGAGGAACTCCTGAAACGTTTGCATTTATATTGAAACATTTGATGGCAAATGAGGTAAGTAAGATAGAAGAGCTTTCAAAGATCATGCTGAAGTAGATCTGCTTATTATAGTAGCTGATTATGCTTTTTGTAGATCGAAACTATCTGGAAGACAGTGGTACAAGAAGTTGGATGAAAAGTTCATTCATCAACAGATACAGCCTTGTTTATACACGAGAAATGAAGGAGAATTTTCTTCTTCTTCTTCTGAAGGAGAAGACACTGTTTACCTGTCAATTTCAAGTTTGAGGACATGGTACTCTATCCTGAAATACTGGCAAAAATATTACGTAGATCGTCGATGAGTTCACTCAATACTTGTTCGTAAGAAACAGTCCAGATCGTTTTTGACTTCAATCATATAAGGCAATTCAATAAGAAATATTCAGAGGCTCATTGGAAAGCGGCTTGGCGTGTACTCAGATACCTGAAGGTCTAACCGGCTGATACTACATTGACTTGCCAACAACTGAACCCAATTTGATGAGCTATGTGGATAATGACTGGTGACATCGCCTTATTGACATTGAGTCATTTGATGGTACGGCATTCTCTGTATTTGGCAACGCTATATAGGAGAATCACGTGAGCAGAGGGCTGTTTTGACTTCCACTACTGAAGCAGAGCATTCCACGTGAAACAGAATAAAAAAGAATAAGTTCCTGATTTGAGAAAACTCCTCGAAAATTTCGGATTTCCAATTCAGGGGGCGTTTACAATCCAGAATGACAACTAAGGCGATTTTGAACTGGTTCAGACGAAACACATAAAGATACGTAAGGCGTTCATCAGGGAGGCAATCAAAATGAAACTATTAAATTCGGTATACATTACGACTAAAGATATGCCTGCAGAAGTACACTCTAAATCATATCCTCGTAAAAACTGAAGAAATTTTCACCGACTTTGGGATTTCGGATACACTTAACGTAGTTTATTGTACCTGAATTACACATGTTCCTTACATAGAAAACTCAGTTTGTTCTTATTTATGTCCATATACTTATTGGTACATGTCTAAATACTTAGAGTATTTAAGTTTGCTCCCATTTGTCGACTAAATTGTCGTAAGGATATTGAGGGGAGCTACCGAAAAATGATCAGCTAGTTTCGAAGCACAAAATAGGCTAGATCAGAACCTTCGAAACAACCTTATATTTTATAAACGGCGCTAAACTTCGTAAACGATTTGTTTGGTTCCCGAACTATTTTTTTTTTTTTTTTTTTTTTTGGTTACTAACAGCAACTTGTTAGGGGCGGAAAATCGTGATAACTGGAGAAGTCTTGGCGGGAACTTAAGTGCGAAGCCTGGGGCTCCTGCTAGTTTTTAATAATTGAGACTGGAGCCCATTATTGTTGTTGATTACGAATATGATGATTGATTATGAACATGAATATTGCATTCTTTCTCCAGGAGCGAAAACAGTGATATTTTTTTCTTGTAAAGTTGGTTACTCTTAAATGAACATAGAAAATAGAACTGCAAGCGTACTCTGCAACAGTGTGTAAATAAATATTTTTAGTGTATGTAGGCTACGGCAAAACGAGATATAAATCTGTTGGAAAACGAAACTGGTTGCAGACAATAGACAAACATGAGATAGTTGTAGAGTGACCTGTAGTTGATGACTGTTTGCGCTGTACGGAGATTTGAAGCAGCACTTCCCGATTTGGGCTTCAATAGCTAATGTCGGATTGAAATTAGCTTCAGGGAACGTAGAAGTGAGATAGTCATTTGGAGACTATCGTAAATAGATAAGCAGTAATTAATTATTATCGATAATGGCCTATCAAACTACTTAGTGTATACGATTGACAAATTGGCTCCTGACATAGGACTTTACAATCATCGAAATTTCTAGTCAATGTGAAAACTCGCAATACCTTAAAAGGAGACGTATAAGGAGCTATTCACTTTTGATAACGTGAAGGTGGTTTAGAACAGTTAAAGATCCAGTACGAATCGAAGTGTACGAAAGTTCATGTGATGATAAGTTTTGAACGAACCTGCCACGAATGGAAGGCTTTACCAAGAGATACATCAGTGGTTAAGCTACCGCCACGTCAAATCATCTCAAAGAGTTGTTTATTTCTCGGTTCAACGGCTGGGGCCAACCCTTTCATTAGTTCTGTTGTTCGACATGAAGCCCTAACATCTGTGTTTCACGGTTGCCTTTTCTCTACGTGAGCTAATAACATCGGCTCCTTGAATTACGGTCCGACAGAATTACGTCCCGGAATCGAATTACTCCAGGCCTCTTATATTGGATTAGGGAACTGAGGTTTTAGCTGCAAAACCGCAACACCATTTGCCGTAGAGGGCGGGCACCGAGGTTTGTGGTTCAGAAGGATTTGAACGATAGATCATTGATAACTCTTCTTTGTACCACCAACATTCATCTTCCGCCGCCTTTGAGATAAAAAAAAGAGTTTTTCTCCTCTCTGTTTGAGTACTAATAACGTCAGTTTTGATGAACATGGAGTTCCCTTAATCGAACCGAAAATGAGGGATCCGCGGTGAGTGCCGTGGGAGTTGTTTCCGAGCTCATCTGAGTCCAAGCGGTCACTCATGATCTCCAAGACCACCTGTTTTGATTGGAAAGTTCATTGAATCATAATATCAATTACTGGTACAATTGTGTTTCGTCTTAGATGAATGAATCCATCCATTGAACGGGTTTATCGTCCTTTCTGTAAGGTGCTCTTTTCAGGACAAGAGAATCAACTACAGATATACATTCATATTTTTTTCGTTTCACAGGAAGTCATCACATCGAAATTTTTTGTTGCTTAGGTAACCAAGCTACATTACTTATAAGTATGGGGATTAGAAGATATTAATCCATTCAGAACACGTAACACCCAGTTTCAAATACACCATTTCTAATATAACCAAACGAAATTAACTCCTAGGATCTATTGTTTTCTAGGCATCCTTGGGTTTTCTTTATTTAGTTTGATTGTTAATTAATTGTTTCATTGATAGTTTATATCTCTCAATTTATATAGATAATTCAAACTGTAGGGGTCTCTTGTAGGGTGTTCCTCAAAAGTAGATACGCTCATTTTCATTGTTTCGATTTGCACTGAAAGAAGACTACATTCTTCTGTCATTTCAATACATTTTTGCTGCATCTCGTTTGAATAGTTCAAGCCGTTAAACGTCACAAAAGTTCTTGAAATAGAGCATTCGTTTGACTAGGTCTTACGATTATCTAGCCCAAATTTAACACGACTTCGAAATGAGGGCATTCATTAATTCATACTTACTTGGAGTGATGAAGACAGGTTATCAAAGCTATCGAATTGGTTTAAAGTAGTTTAACACTGGCAAAATTTGCAATATTTAATATGCAAGAATATTTAATATTCTCCAAACTGCACAGGTCAGGTTCAATTGGAAATTAACGAAAGTTTGGACAGTGAAAGTGTAACGTAATCATTGGCTCAAGAACAAACAAATCGCTTTTTCATTTTTTGGTTTATACTTACCTTTCGAATGAACACTCTTCATGAAGATGAAGCTGTATGTACAGCATTAGGAAAATCTGAGTCATGACTCTGAGGCCATAATAATATCGACTGACATTTTTTGAGAGGAATATTGTTACAACTAACGATTCAGAGAAGTCATTTGCAGTTACTTACGATTTACTATGGTTAATGCATGGTTGATGAATTGAAGAAATTGATTTGAGAACTAGATTCATAATTTCTTTAAATAAAGGAATTCATTGCAGAATAATGATAACTACCAAAGAATGTTCAAAACTGTGTCAACTTGAGTCGTATTATTCGTCGCCATGTCATTGCCTACACTGGATATTGTTTATTAGAGTCCTCTCTTACGATGGAATTTCATAAACAGATGCTATCGAAGCTTAACAATTTCTATAGCTTAAGGAAGACGAGCAATTGAGAGGGAGATGAAAGGAAGCGTCCTTAGATTACGAAGACGCGGGTGGTGACACTACGAAGCCGTCCTGCCGATATGCCTAACTCAAGTAATTCTGTGAGTTCCCCAGCACCAGACCTATCCGTGGGTGACGATCGTGGCCTGTTACCCCATGACTCTGCTGACTCATAAGGCACACACCATCTCAAACTGAAATTCAATGAAGATATTTTTAATTAAACAAATTTAAAACCATCACAGCGACTTCATTTTCCGCGAAAATTCTCAATAATTAGTTTGAATTAACTTTTTTTAGTACGACCAAAAATTTGGAACCAGTTGTATTTATCAACTCGTCAGAAATAGCCGTAGATTATGATCCCACATTATAAATATATATATAATAGAGTCCTATTCTTGAAACGTTAGCAAGTTCGGCTTAGGAAGTGATCTCAAAGATTGATAGCTCGAGAAGAAGAGAGTGGGGCCTAGAAATATTAGCGGATGCTGAAAGGTGATGGGAGTTGTTCCTATAAACTGAAACATTTGTAAAGTAAGCGTGGGCATTAGCATGGACGGTTGACTAATGGCAACAAGCATGACCGCTAGAAGTTACATGAAGAAAACAGGGACGGGGTCTTACATTGCTAGCAGAGCTCTATGAAACGAAACTCCATTCCTTCGGCGAAGGAATCAAGAATTATTGGTATGAGAAAATAGTACCGACCTCCTGGAGCGTGGAATTCGTCGAGTGCATACATTTGCATGCTTTACATATTACCGAAGTCACGTAGTCATATACAAATGAAAGAAAAACACGAATATCTGTTCATAAATAATCAATATTCAAAAGATTATTAGATAGTAAAAGATTAAGAACAATAGAATTCGCACACATTTAATTTCAAAAGTTTTTGTTTGATTAGTTCATCACACTATTGTCCAAATAAGAATGCCAATAACAAATGAAAATTATAGCGGAAACTAACTTTTTTGATCGATATTTCAAAGATGTTTTGTTTTTCTGAGGCACGCAAAGAATAGTGGCTATGAATTTCACCGTTTCAATGGTCCGATCATGCTGGAATTTGAATGATAGGTAGGGATAGCAGATTTGTTTCATATCAACTCCAACTTGATTGTGTTATTATTTTATCCGCTGTGGAATGAGCTCGATGGACCCGCAGTATATTTGTGGGAGTATGTTCCAAAGCATTTTGTCCCGTGAATCGTAGTGACAAGCTTATATTCTATATCTTTCAAGAGTAAGTATCAATGAAATTCATCTACGTACAACATTTCAACGATATTTACGTGCTTGTCACCGATACGAGGAAGCTTTGTACCACATCTAACTAGAAGGATGTTCATTGCCCGATTCCTTGAGAATTAGGTTTGATTCTGAATTAGTTTCAAAATCAATTTAAAACAACTGACCAGAGCAGGAGAAAAACTGGGTAACTCGGATTTTACACGTTTCGAGAAAAGCCAATTTTCCTGCCGAAAACCTTATT
The DNA here is from genome assembly GCA_031894815.1 of Creontiades dilutus. Taxonomy (NCBI): domain Eukaryota; kingdom Metazoa; phylum Arthropoda; class Insecta; order Hemiptera; family Miridae; genus Creontiades; species Creontiades dilutus. The sequence continues at coordinate 1,836,994 of JAVIWC010000944.1, forward strand.
TACACTGTTTTGGTTATTCAAAAATTATGTTTAAAATATTCAATTGATGTTAAAATATGGGTGAATGTAAACAAAGTATTAAACTCTCAGAAAAACATTTGTATCGATACATTTTGTACTGCCAGGAATCAAGACTCCTAAAACACAGGAGGAAAATCAGGTAAATCCTTGAAAAAACTTGAAGAACAATTCGCAACAATCAATCACATCTTTCGCGAGAGTTTTCTAAATACGCTTCCCGCCTACAGAAATTCTTCAAATGATTCAGGTCTCAATATTTCTCTTCCGAAATCCAATCTTCTGCGTTATGAGCCCATTGGGGGGGGGGGGGGATGCAATGCGCCTGGACAAAGCGTTGATGCAGCTATTGAGAATCCAGTGCTCGTCGGTTCTTCTTGGCCACAGACTTCGGCTGGTTCACAGTAACTTCTGGACGAGAATTGGATCTGAGAGAACTCTGTAACGCGCCATTGAAGGTAGTCAGATGAAATGCGATCTTTGGGTGTGCAGCTTTGGTTTTCAATCCCTTGATGGGGCTGGTCTTCATTGGAGCTTCTGGTTGGTAGCTTGGAGTCAGAAAAGCTGTCCAGTCTCTCACCATGGACTTATCAACTTTTTCCATCTTGGAAGGATGTGGCTCGCGTCTTGCTGATTTGAGAACATCCAACCAATCGGCAGTTACTTCCGCTATTGCTTTCTGATATGATGATATAGAAAATACTGAGAACTTGAGAGAGGAAGGTACTTGGCGGATAGAATGAGGGAAGCGACGAGACGATGTTACACGGTTCTTCCCCTGCAGCGGTCGGAGGACCTGGCGTTTCCCTTATATATCAAACGTTCAGTCGATGATTTGAAGCATTTGGCCAAGTTTTTCGCTTGTTCTCTCTTTCACATCGGACCCAGCACCATTCAAAACATATAAATCCTACGACAAATAATATTCGAGAAGAAATCGAGTCACCTGCTTTTTCCGCTGCACTCTTCAATTGTTAATCAAAATCTCTATACTTGCGGGAATCATTAGGCAGAAGTTGAGCAATAGTTATTCTATTTCTATTATTATATATTTTCCTATAATTATTATTATTGATCGCACCTATGCTGAACAGCAGTGTTTAAATTCACATTTACTGTTTGAGGCTGTTAGGGACTTGAAGTCATCATCAAACAGCACCTGGGATTCCCACAGAATGCTGACATTTTAACCAATAACTTGTTATAAGCTTTTTTTTTACAATTGATTACAATCATTTAAAATAGAGGGGGTTCCGAAAACAAAGTTGCATTTGAGAAAGTTCTGTAGTAACTGGAAGGATCAAGTCTCAGCATGTTCTATAATGTCTCACCTCGATGAATGCCTTCATGATCGAATGATGAATGACAAACGCTGTTTTTCAATATATCACCACGTTGAAATTGACCATCCCTCCTCGCAAGCTGCCTATACTTTACGTAGCCATAGTTTATTGGGAAGTACAGATTAGATGTCAAATCAAGTCGGTAACCTTGAATTCAATAATGCAAAACATGGATTCCCATTTCTTAACCAAGTAATAGCAAATTTAAAAATATTGCTTTCCAAATTCTACAGATGAGAACAAGGAGGTTGTTGATGAACATTTTTCCTCTGTCTTTTGAAGTACTCCAGTGCAACAACTCACACCACCATTATGCGTCTGAATGTAATAAAACTAACATGGATATTCAGAAAAAAAATTTAACCTTAAGAAATGTGTGCCTAACTCGAACACGTGAAAGATGAAAACCTTAGCCGAACTCTTGTACTCGACGGACGTTCTTGATGGACGTTCGGGCAAACATCGTGAAACACAAAATAAAACCACAGGCCGCACTTAGCTCCAGCCATTAATGAGTTCTTTGTGATATTTTTCGAGTCTGTTTGCAGACCACCCGCGGCGTCAGAGCCTAGAAAGGGGGCCCCATTTAAACTTCCGAGGAGCCTCCACGATCTGTAAATAAAAGCAGGGTTCGAACTGAGGAATCCCCTTAAGTGCAAATGAGCAAATACGAAAAAATTAGTATTCTTCTGGCAGGGGTTGGCCCAACTTCTTCCGAGGAACGCATGCCAGGCGTTCCTCCGAAAAAAGCGTTCGGAGTGATCGGGGAAAAAAATGCTCTCTTCTTATGTATTCAAAACGAAGGATTCACGAGATTGCTGAATCAGATTTGCACATTAAAATCGGTTTTCGTATTCTTTGCATCACACTCGATCATCTCTCACCATTGAACAGGAAAATAGCTTTCGCATGTTTCAATAAACGAATCTTTTCTATTAAGATTTGTATGTCGTTGTCTGCATTTTTTTACGTCGTAAGACCGAGCCTTGCCTCTGTTTAGTAAATTCCGGTTGTAAGTACCAGTACAAGCTGGCCACAATGAGAATCTATAAATTGTTTGTTTTCAAACAATGCTGCAACGGTTTTTGCAACGTGGAACCTAGTGCATAATTCACACTTTCCAATCAGCGAATTAGCTCACATGAATTTCAAGATCAGAAGCGAGTGCTCAGAATTCGCCGAAATTTGATTGAAAATGTAGTCTTGAGATTTTTATTGGGGTTGGGATTAAACCGGATCACTTGTACCGAATTGTGTCAAGCTGTTAACTCGAGAGGTTCCACTCAAAAGGGCAGATACACTTCGAAGTTTTCAATGCATATGATGATAATAATTCTCAGATTTTGTGTCGCTATTCTTTTACGTACTTACATGTTGGTACAGTAAAACCAGGTTAACTGAACTCGGATCAACTGGAACGGCCTCAACCCATTTTCATGCCCAGAAAAAATTCTTATGATGAGCGGATAGAAGTCCCCCTCCGTCACTGCTCTGAGCAAATAATACTTGTGTAAAGTGTTGCAAACAATGGATTTAATGCACTAGAGGAGAGTCATATAAATCGTTCTTACTGTATCTTATTTATTGATTCAATTACTGTACAATTGAAGTTTTAAACAAATCAAAAATTCTGTAAGTTGCTGCTATATCAGGTTGCCCATAAATTCGTAAAACAATGCAGATAGTCAACGCCTACCGACTAAATGAATTAAGAAACTTCTTAAGGATATTCAATGATCAATGCGTTTCATGTTACCAATACGAGTATATATTTGTCACACAACGTGGCTGGCTTTTTGAAACTAGGTAAGTATCTATGTAATTTCCTGAACGTTTGGAAATGTTAGGCTAGGAAATGTTTAAAAACATCAACTCTAATATATTTGTCGCCATTCTATTGCGTTCACCCCAATCCTAATGTTGTATGGGGGTCTCAGGGATATGGTGTGTTACATCGTGTGATCCGATATCGCCCGATAAGAAACAATATCGCCATAATCAACAGCCCTCTGTAGGAGCCCAGTTCTTAAAAGGCGTTACCAGGGAAACAACATTTATTCAGAATCTATTGTACTAGATGCGGGTGCGATCGACTCACAAAGGGCCATATTTCTTGTTGCGAGAGAGGGGTGGAGTAGGACAGCCATTAGATGCGATCTTCACGGCGAGGCAGCTGTACCATATTGAATCATATCGGGAACATCGGCAGTGGAAACGACCGCCATTTGAGTTATTCCGAGTGAGGAAAAAGGGAGGGAGGTCTTCGGATATCGTGGGACAACCCTGATTGGACCGCTATTGAGTAGTTTTCGAACTTCGGGTTCGTCTATTGTTGTTTCGCGAACCCCTCGAAACGTGCCCTTAACAACTGTTATCGTCACATCATCAACGGCCATGCTAACTGTTGGAATTCACGTTGTTCGATCGTATCGTGTTTGTCATTTTCTTCGATCCCTTTAAATGTGAGTATGGTTTTGATGGGAAATTTGTGGATATGGCAAAAAAATGCAATAGACAGATGTTAACAAGAGGCAGTTAAGGCAATAAGCTTTCGGATGGCCAAAAATAGATTTCTCTGAACCTGACACTGTAATTTTAGATGTGAGGTTGAATGTATTGACATAACATAAAGCAGATGCTCTCGAGGTAGTGATCTTGCCCCAAAGTGTCTTTCATTGACGAACAAAGCGAATCTCTACTTTGATTCGGCCTGTATGTGTCTGTCTGTCTGTTTGGTTCCGTAGGCCACTATTGAGAAACTAAGGACGTGGGTGTTATTGGGTGCACTCCTTTGGTACAAATAATTTGCAGTAAAATTCATTTTTCGAAATCGATTGCTAAACACCCCATAAAACTAGGAATCGTATCATTCACTCTATTCTATTTTCTTCTCCCAGGCATTTAGAAGCTGATCAAGAATGGCTAGATTTTTTGTTAATGTTCTTTTTTTTTGTAAAAGTACCTAATAAAATATAAAGTAGCTAACCTGTTGACATCATCGGCTATGCTAACTGTTCGAGTTTACGATGCCTATCATATCTTGTTTGTATACGATCCTTTCCTCTGATCCTTTCAAAAGTGAATATAGTTTGGAGAGGAAATTTATGGATGTGGAGGAACAACGCAACACACTGATGGTAATAGAAGGCAGTTCAAGCAATTTACACAATTATAAGCCAATTGAATAAAGTTGAGTTGTTGGACTCCTTTCACAAATGAAAAAAGCAGTTTTGTATTTGGTGCCGATCTGAAATAATGGTGGCAATATCTTTAACGACATCAAACAAGAGTCCTCAAAAATATTTTATGTTGGTAAAGATGTCGTTTGCGTCTGAGGTATTGAATCGATTGAGACGACATGCTAGGCGATCCCACTCTAGAAACTACGATATTATAGTAAAACATCGTCAAGTAAGTATATTGGACGACAAATCTCAAGAGTTATTAAAAGTTTATTGTAGTTTTCGAAGTTTTATGAAAAGACAAATCGTATGGGTTAGCATCGTTCGAAGCTTCAATTTTTCTATCACCCGTACCGAAAATATTGACCGATTATAAAGTTTTGGGTTGAACAGTTTCTTTATTTGCTTGTATGGTTCCTACAATACTACAAGTGAAAAGTAGATTCCACTTTTTCAAACTTCGAGTTCATTCTCATCAGTAGATCTATCAAGCGTTCAATAGCTAACAATATAGGTACGTGTGATCCACCTTGTCCGTATAACCTCAGAGAACAATAACTATTAAAAGACGAAACTTATGTTCACTAACTTGGAAATTTTATTTTTTTTCATCTAAGAAAGATGACTAGGGTACATTATATGGACTTGTTCTTTTTATGGATCAGTGAAACTCATCGTAAGTGGTGAACTGATTCTCATCGAATATGTGATCGGAATTTTTTGTGTAACGAAAAACGAAAAACCCAACGAATCCCAACTCAATCATACAGAAATGATTGTCAAATTAGGTTGATTCTCTGTTTATCAATTAGTATGGTCTGCAATTTAATAATACATAATCATTGTTTGTCTAACGTCCTTTGTGAAATATGGGAATGATTTTTTTTTTTTTTTTTTTTTTTTTTCAGTGACATTGCAGTTGCCTTCAGATTGGGAACAGGTAAGAAAAAGTAGTTATATATTTTGTATGTACAAGTGTTTATCCCACAAACTAGCTATAACAAGGCGACATTCTCGGAAATAAATCTTAAAACAAAATGCATTAGTCGCATTAAGTTGAAAAACATTCACACGAGTGTTTAGTAAGGTATTGAGTAGATGTACCGTAATGACTTATTTTCGCCCTTGCCAGTTCAATGTTTTTAGTCTTCATCTTCTCACAAAAAGCTCGTTGATAGTTCACTTTATCGGTAAGTGAATGCTCAAAGGTCTTACTAAAAACATTATTGTATCATTTTGTATTGTATCCTTTTTGTCGGTCACCATCCTTTCGGAATCTTGAGGTGTCTGGTTGAGGGTCTGGGTGATGAACCAGACGTATCATCGTGACCCAGCATTGTTTTTGGATTACGATAGAAATTGAATTAGACAAGGAAATTTACGTGAGCGGCTTCGTCAAAAGCCTAAGAAAAAAAATACCCCGACCATCACAACATTGTTTCCCATTGTAAAATCACAAAATTTTGTCTGCTGTTGAGAAATAATAAACGGTGGATATTATGTTTTTGCAATATGTACTGGGAATGTATTTCCATACATTTTCAAGTAGACCCTGTACCCCCCCCCCCCCCTCTCTTTGATTGTGAGCCATTCCAATTCTTAATTGATTCTATATAATTCAAAGAAAATGAAATTGCGTATTATGAAAATTCGCAAACATAACAAAAGCTAACATTTAAGTAGAATGATATATCACAAGTAAGTTTCTCTATCTCCGTGAACGTAGGCACCTACCGAATACAAATTAGTCTCTCTCTCTCTCCTCTCTTTTTTTTTTTTTTTTTTTCTTTCTTTCTTTGTCTCTAAATGTATCCGCCTTTGTCTTGGTGTCAAAATTATTTGGATGAAATCTTGGATAAAATCTCATTTAAATTAAATTGCAGTAAACCTAAGTGCGTATAACCGATCATTGTTGCAGGAATTTTTTTCGACAGGTTCCTAAAGAACGCACAAACTTCTCAATGCTGCTCTGAAATAAATTGAACCATTACGTTAATGGCATACAGCTACCCTACATAACCATAATATTTTTCTGCTTATCATGCAAGGATGAAAGTCGAGATGAATGTTTGTTTTACGATTATACGCATATCGCGGCTTCATGACTCCTCTCTACAGCTTTTAACGACCCCTGGAAATACCCCCACGGAGCCTAGACACTTAATCAATCATCGTTCAACCGACTGCGCGTTATGCTCAAGTGCCATCGCATAATGGGGAGTGACGAGGAATCCCGAAGCCGACCTGGGTGGGCCTGGAGCACGAGTGGCTGACAACCCCGGCATCACCTCGCAGTGAAAGCATATAGTGCGTGCTCTAGATGACGAACAATGGCGACAATGCGGGGCCGCAGGTCTCAATTAGTCTGGTTCAACTCTTCTGTGAAAGTCGAGTTGGAGCCTTTGAGGCGGTGCCAGCTTCGAATGGGCCGTCGAGATAAAATGCCGTCTTAACAAAAGTGCTTTTCATCGCGTTCGCCTCATCAGATCCCGACGCAGGTTAACGAGACAATGATTTCATCGCATTGTAAGACAACATTTGGATGTGTAGCGAACGGAACCACTCGAGGCTGATATTTGTTGAATTAACTGCGAGTATGCTCCCTGTCTACGACTGTTTACTGTATCTACTATAACGTAATACTGTAACATAACTATTGCATAAACGAGGTTTAGAATGTACATTCGTATTGCATCAACATAAGTACCAGAAACAAACCTTTCACTTTCTAGAAGCAAAAAATGGGACGGCTTTCTAAATTGGGTGGGCAATACAGTTTCCTCATTTATTCTAATGTACTAGTAGAGTACTAGTTTGATAAAACGTACAGGTTCGTAGGTTAATGTTTTAATGCAAAGCAGCGCAGTAACATATTTGCACACATGGTTTTATAAGAAATGGGACTATAACTCATCTTATCGCACCTTCACCCTACCAACCCTTTCGAGGGGGAGAGGGAGGGGGTTCATAGCGACTGTCTGAAAGCTAATTCACTCAATTCCTGAAATTGTCATCAGAATTGGACTAAAACTAAGTAGGTAGGTGTAGTTTAGGGCCCCAAAATGATTTATCACAGTTACATAGATAGACAAACAAGAACGAAAATTGATCAGCAAGCTCTGCAACGCAAAAGGCCATTGGCAATTTTTATTTTGGATTGAAACATTTTTTCAGGACTTCTTGCACGAACACAAAGCTTCTATAACTTCGGCATTTAGGACACAAGAAATCGTGAAAATCAACATTTCCAGGGTATTTTAACGTTTTTGGTCTCATTGTGTAATGGTTTAGTACCTCCATAAGTCGTAATAAGCCCATTCGTGAGACTTTAATGTAATTTTTTCGATATTCGCAAAATATGTATTTCTCGCCTCAACTAATGAAAGTTCAGGAAATGTTTCGAAATGTCCCTTAATTGATTTCCACGAAAAAAAGTGGGAAATTTTTATTTTTTAAATTTTGGGAATATTGAAAAAAGCTTCGCATTTTACAATTATTCACTGAAACCTTTTGTGATTCCAATTGATGGATTACACAGGTCTGCAACCAAAAAGCTGCAAACGATTTTTTTTGCTGTTTCCCATGGATTTTTGCATGCTAAAACCGAAAAAATTTGCAAAACTGGTTTTTTGAATACCACATATCTACGGTGTTATTCAGCGTTAAGCCTCAATTTGTTAGTTGCTTCCAAGTTGTCAATTTTATGAATTGCATGATTTTTTTCACTTTCATATTTAGTCATGTCACTCCCAGGATTGATTCAAAATGAAAGAGAGGGGAGATGCTAGCTGACTATTGTTGGATGCTCAATACGTACAGTGCTGGAGCACGAAAACGTGTGCGACGAAGTACCAGAGGAAAAAAAGGTTCCACAAGCAAACTGAATGAAGTTTTTGAGCATTTTGTACTGAATAGTAAACAAATACTTTCTTTTATTTTGAGTTTATAGACAATACAAATTATGGTGTTTTTTCTACGTTTTCATTTTTTATGTCCCCCTCTCCCCTAATTTGCAAGAAAACTGTACGTGATGGAGGAAAATAGCGGTCATTTTTGGATTCAGCACACCAAAAAACATAAAATTTAGCTAAAATATCCCATGCAGCTGATCAAAAATATTTTTTTGCAGACCTGTTGTTATTCCGGAACATTGAGAGTATGAAAATCTAGGAAGTATAATGAAGGTCAAATTGAAGCATATGTAGATAATCATTCTTCGAAGAAAATGTTAGTAGATACTTGGTGATTGATTGTCATATTTTCCAATATTGCCCTTGAGCATTGCGTGGTTGAAGAGGTATGTGGTAATATTATAATCACAAAATCGTGGCTGGAGCGACGGTCATCCCTATTACACTATGTAGGTCACTTATGTCACTACTACCCTTGGAACACGAGATAATAACATCAAAAACAAGGGCAGAGCCGTGCATCCTCAGATCGAGACTTTCTCATTAGCGATCCCCCAGCGCTCTCCAGCCACTAACAAAAACCTTCCAACTTTATCTCTTAATTAAGGCGAAACAGGGAACGGAATCACGCCTTACTTTACTGCCATTAGAAGCCGTGGTAAGTACACTTGTACGCTTTTACTTGGCGCAGGGTTAGGTCTAATACCTTGAGAGACTCTATACCTAAGGGGTTCTCTTTTTTTCTCTTTTCTTCGCCTTTTGATACCTACGAGATATCAGTTCGATGGACTCGCGGGTTAAAAACAGCCCTGTTCTTGTCCTCTTGGGTTACCCGCCATAAACATCGAAAACCGTGCAACCGTCGGCGGAGGGTCGTGCGCGATCTCTTAGCCGATCGGATGCTTTGGATTCTATTAGCTGTACGTACCTAAATACAACATATTCCACATTCACCTCGTACCACTCAGGTTTGCACGCTCGAGAATAAAATTAAAAGGCCAAACAATGCTATCACTTAATTTTAGCCTTTTCTGAGAAAACGTAAATACCTCGGATATTTAAACGTTTATGTACTATTGCGAGTTGTTACTGTAACTAATCGGAATAATTTTCCACAAAATCCAAGACCTACCTTAACTTGAAGGTGAACTTTTATTCGGAAGTACTTAATGAGCTAACACCATATTCATGTTTACACGAACTTGAACTGAATCAGACGACCATGTTAACGTATTTCCCTGTAGCCTGGAATTGACAAAATTTCGGTAGAATTTCTGTTGTAATATCCATGAACTGTAATGCTGAAGTACAGTAAGCAGTAATGATGGCTGCTGCAAAAAAAGAATGCGCTTAACTATTTAGCAATAAGCGTAAAATTATCTCGTAAAAAAGAAATATTAGACGGTGAATCTGAACCCGCAGCTATCACAAAAACATGTGGATAAAAACTACGGGTGGATATGGAAAAAGTAAAGATGCTGATCCGGAAAAATATTAAGATAGTTCAAGATCAAGACTGATCTACTGTGGGTGAACTTGTTAATACGCACATACAACCTTACATGAAGAGCATAATTTGTGTTCATAGAGTTACTTAACGATCCAATACCATTTTTGTGAGTAACTATTTGTTCAATAGACACCTGTCACTCTTTTCCACCAAATTACAACATGAAACGCTTTTTCTCCGTGTTTACTGAGTGAAATGACACAATATTTGAGTTACGCTATACGTTAATCGGAAGAGGTTAGACACTCGATATAAACAGTGGAAAGTTCTAACAATGAACTACATGATCTTTAGCAGACTTGAATATACTAGGTAGTTTTTAAGAGCACAAGTCAGGAGGGGGGGGGGGAGGACTCCCGAAAATAGTCTAATTTTAAAATGTTCCTGACATCCTTATTTCGGGAAATAGATTACTAACTGTCGAGTCCGATCTCTTTTTTAATTTTTTTTTAATGCTCTACGATTCGGGTTTCTATTCAAAAACTTCTGCAATACGTATGGTTTAAGTAACTGCACATGTTATCAAAATTCTGTAAGGAAGCAATGTAGTTTCCCAATTTGGAGATGCCAGACAATGATTTTCTCATTCAGAATGGACGATGTTTCCAGAACCTACTACAGCAAAACTGACAATTTTCAGCGTCATCTCCTGAAGTAAGTACTTCCATTTAAGTGTGCACTCAGGACGTCCAAGAAATTTAATAAATCTGACCTTACTTCAATGCGATCATAGGTGCACACATAATATGAAGTATTATTAAAAAAACAGTTTTAATGTGAATAGAGTCAATGGTATTAAGTAGTTATCTAAATCTATGGCGTGATATAGTAAATATCGCAAAAGTGCTGAACTGGTTGGTTCTATTGCACTGTTTCGTCATGTTGAAATATCTCGGGGTTGAAGGAACTTCGGACAAAATGAAACGTCACCAGGTGAGTATGTGAGTCAATTTCTCCAAGCGCCACAGCTGGATCCTTGATTTGTCATCGCATTCCAGGTCAACAACAGCCGACCGTTCGGGATTCGTAGCCCCATTAGTCCAAATCGATCTCTGAATCTCTCGCTTTCGTAATAATTACATCTGGAGGTTCAATAGTTTTGGTTTAGTTACCCATTAATCACGAACATCCAAATAAGGTTGTAGTGTACCTAATTGCTTTGATCTAACTGCTTGTTTGATTACATTCAATCTTGGAGTGTTTTTATTTAGGATACAATTTAATCAGACGTAATAGCTTCATCTTCTCGAAAATTAGCTGAAATATTTCATTCAAATGAGAAAAATTATCCTGTGAATGAAAATGTGTAGGGTATGCATCATTTTTGTAAACTCTTTCAAACGTCCGTAAGACATTATTGGTTATTTTTAATAACAAGTTTTCTTGATCGACCAAGAAAGAAGGAACGACGATATGGATGTGAATCTAAACGTGTTTGTGTGTTGTAAAAAACTCCTCGTAAATTATGACGATCGAAATTGTAACGATGACGATATAATTGCAATATAATTTGGTTTTCTTGAGTTGATTATAAAATCGAGTTTTTCATCAGCTGTGCTACGTATTTGAGACGAATGAAGCTTGGGCATTGGTCCTCATGTATCTCCTTGAATTTCAGTTGATCAATGTGGCTAATTTCATTCCCAATCGTTCTACGAGGTTGGAACATAGGAGCTCTTTTTAAGGCATCTATAATAAAATTGAAAGCCCCGAGTTCGGAAGAGAGTGGAAGAGTTATCTATTACAGAAATAATGAAACTTTGTTCAAATAAATAATAATTTCCAGCGCTTAATTTTGTAATTGTAAAAATGTTCCCAAAAGTTCACCCTTCCAAAGTTAAAATCAATTACTATTTCACCTTTAATGATTTGATGAGTGAATGGAATTTTAAAGGCCATTTTTCAGTTGCATTTTATTATTTTTATTATTATTACCTATTTTTATTTTTTCAATTTTTTTGTAAAACGAAAAGTAGTTAACTATGACATAGTATAATGTACTTTTCCACATTAAATCGAAGGTTAACATTCGCGGATTATCCTTGACTCCTTGCTAACCGAGCTTGGAAGAAAATACAATTGGTTGAAGTGTGCAATTTGAAATCGTTATTCAAATTTAAATTCAAACATATACTCACTGAATAGGTATTTATAAATAAAATTTCCAAGTTTATTCAAGGCCACTGTAAAAAGTTAAAGAAGATTTGATCCAGCTGTTCGACAACTCGATTGACTCAAGATGCATTTGTAATCCTTGTGGTCACCACAAGGGTCAGTGAAGTGCATTGCTGTCAAGCTCCAAACATTTGAAAAAATATATAGAAAAGTTAATGTTTTCCTAGGTAAGTTCCTTTGGAGGAAGGGCTCAGGATATCGTTTTTCCTCAATTAACTGCAAGTTGGGTGTGGCACTCCTATCAGTAACAAGAATCGGTGGGTAGGTGAATCATTAAAAAATTTCAAACTAATTATGAGAGCGTGTTGATATTTATATGTGATTATTCGACCATTCTTCCGCAACTCCGCACCAGATTTCAGCAAGGTCGGGCTACTAGATCCTGAGAAAATCACGGCTGGAGGATTTATCCTTTTCGGATGCGCTAAGATGTGGTTTGTAAGCAATGAACTTCGCAGTGAACCATCTACTTCGTATCTCGCTCATGCTTTAAAAATATCACCATACCTTATAAAAACGGTACAGATTAGGTTTGTTACTAGAATCTGCAGACATGACTGACTCATAAACACACAGATCAACTAAAAGACACGAATGGAATGGTTCAGTATGTTCTACAACGTGAAATGCGAGTTGAAAAATTATTAATCTCTCGATGGAGAAACAAAGCTTCCGCTTCCTGTAAATGGATTCGGAACCAATGACAGAAGTTTGTCAGACTCGCGAGTAACGCTCATTCTCCTGCGAACAAGCGAACTTTAAGAAAACCGGATTTTGATTTTAGGGAACCGTTCACGAATGACTCAAAGGCCGTCGCCACAGATCTGGATCTCGGAGGCCCCGCATTCCGGGGCTGTTAGTCCCCCCCGAGCGAAAATTCGAATGAGACGCCGACTCGGAGACATGGATACCCAGAAATGGAACGACTTCCATAAGAAAACCCTCTCTGTGTTACCAATAAGGGGATTCCTCAGGTCATCCCCTGCATAAAAACTCCCTCTGCCTACCCCAGCAGCTTCTTTTCCCATGTTTCGAAGCTCCGTCCGTTTCGTTAATGCCCGATATTATTAACAGTCGTCACGATCTCGTTTCTTGTAAAGCATTAGGTGTAGGCAAACCGAGCAGGGGAGGACGAAAAAATCTTGAATAGTGATTGGAAAAAGACTCAATTAGGAGCAAAGTCGAATCCATGTAAAACCCGACTGTATCTTTTAAAGATTGCACGCACGTTCTGCTCTCGCTAGTCTCACCTCCTTGCGGGTTTTTCATCCAGAAAAACGGATTTTTTCCAGGAAAGTTTATTTTTCAAGCATAATCAAAACCCATCGCTACCGCGTTGCATATGCAATTTAGTTTGCCGAGAATGATTCCTTTTCTTTTTTTTCCCAGCTCTCTCCACTATCGTTTTACAATCTCGAGAACTACGTGCGAAGAGTGACGAACAGTCGCAGACAATGCGAATGATCGCATGACTACTCCGTCAAAGGAGGCAGAATCGCAATGTTTGAGATCTTCAATTTTCTTTCATGGAAAGGCCTTTTATTGATACGAAAATGCATGTTAACAGTATGGCAACTGTAGTGCTACCGGGTTTTACTCCTAGATCGAAAACGGGGATAGGTAATTCGAAACGGTAGAGAGCACGATTGTTTCGTTTGAAGTTACCTCGGGTAATTTAAATGTACCGTTTCCCATACCCTTAGAACATTTCTACGAGGAAGTTCTATGAGTTATGTCGACCGTTATACGTAATACATAATGGATGTGTGAGAGCGATCGACCTCGATCTATACACGATATTAATTTCGTTCATGTGATACTTTTCAATATCTCCATCACCAGATGGTTCACGCGATCATAATAAAAATATTTGTCCAATTTTTTGCATTATTGAATCATTTAAAGGGTTCACTTGAAAATTCATTTTATTGGCGTAAAGTAGACCGAATGGTGAAAAGTCGGTATTACAGGGGCATGGACCTCAGTTTCTTACACTCAAATTGAACACTTCCATTTCTTCATGAAATGATACTCTCTTCTAAATTACAGCTATACATATTGTTCAAAATATATTCAAACGAGGCACAATCCATTAGAACTTCTTTTGGTTTATGATTTTCAATGGTAAATTTTGAAAAGAATAATTCGAATAAATGAAAAAATAATGAAAGAAAAAATAACCGTTCTTTTAAACTTTGGAGATTTAGGTTTCGACATGCTTGCAATTCCCTCCCCCAAAAAAATTAAAAAAAGGCAGTACATCACAACAAGGTAATATTGTGTTAAGGAACTCCTTTGGGATGTCTATAATACAATAACAGAGAGTGGAGGTGCACCGATCAGGTAAAGGTCCTTGGCGCAAAATCCATTCCTAATTGACCTGCATCCCTGAAATTTGAAAGGGAACCCATTTGGTTCGAGAACGGTCCCCAGGTCCCTAATCAATTTCACTTCCGAGTTCACCAATGGATAACATAAGTACAGAAAAGAATAGAGAACTTTTTGCCAACAAAAGATTCTTCCCATTCCATGTTTTAGGCCATCCTGAACTCCTTCGTTTTCACGATATTCTGCCTGTCTGTGTATCCTCAGATCCTTGCCACGCTTAATGTCTACAGTTTCCATCCGATTTTGATGAAATTAAGTTATCGTGTTAGTTAACATTGAGTTATGTTCTATATGTGGGGAAAGGGTGTTCAAATGGGGGTATTTGATAATAACTTTGCCTGGAAGCAGTCCGAGTATGTGTTTACCTATATGTTTTTTCAAGATAAAGAATGATTTAAAACTATTAAAAACATTTCAATGATCTATTAATGAAAATAATTATGACTTTTAGTGACAAAGCATATTGTTAGCCAATCACGAAACAAGTGTAAATTTTTCCAACTTGCGACTCCTAGGCCTAAAGTATCTCCCTCTGGCCCAGCGACACGTGAACCTTCCAGGCCTCTGATCTCCATACTTCTGATTGTGTGAGTCCCTGATGCATGCTCACCACTGGTATTTTTGGGATGAAATCTTATGGTGCTAATGGGTTATATCTGACTTGCATAGCAGAGGAACAAGTTGGAAAATTCAAAACTTTATTAGGTGTAAAAAAAATGTAACTTGTCTTTCATTGTCGTAGGACAGGACTACCTATCCAATCTTCCAAATGAAGCGTCTACAGTTATCAGGAACTCTTCATTTGAAGGCATGTAACACAAAAATGATAAAAATTTGTGGGAAACAGGCTAAAAAAAAAAAACCCAGGTGATGTTCTCACCTCTTATTCAAATGTACCGAAAAATAAAAGTATTTAAAATAATTTTTTTTCGTGATTTTATTTGTTGCAACTGATTGTAGGATACATCATCTACCTAGCAATATTTTATCTCATAAATGGACGCGATGTACAGGGTGAGATTTCAACAAACCAACCCTTCAGAGTATCACACTGTTAACTGGAACACACTTCACTATAAATCACACTTGCACATCACAGTCAAGTCCAATGGCTTGTTTCGCTTGAGGCGCCGCAGTTCTCCTTCGTTGTCCAAAACGTTGAGCATCTCCGGGTTCTTGTGCTGGTGGAGGCGTTTTTCGTGCTTCTGGGCGTATTTTATGATAATTTCGTTGACTGTTTCCATCCTTAGGTCACGATGAATGTAATCATTTCGCATATACCAGGGGGCACCAACTATACTTCTCAGGATTTTGTTCTGACAAGCTTGTATTTTCTTTACTTTAGTCTTTTTGGCACAGCCCCACAGTTGAATCCCGTATGTCCAAATAGAGCGTAAAATCTGTTTGTAGATAAGCATAGATAAAATAAAATGACATATTTTCATGAGTTTACATTGGAAAGAAAGTAAAAATTGCTCTGAACCATTAACCACATGATCATAGCACGAATAAAATGGAATGAAACAGGATGCTCCAAGCTTCCAATAAAAAAAGTAAGAAATAAACAAGCATTATTTCAATAAAATAATGAAAAATGTCAGTCACATCAAGCATATCTTCCCTTGGCTAAGTACACACAGTGACCTGTGGTCATCAAAGGCCTATTGATAAAAAGAAACGCAAAAGGTTACTGACCTTTTTCTTTCTGCTCGAGGACCATGAACCCTTCGCTGAACCTTTTGATACTAAAGTGAATATTCATACGTTTCTCCGATCCTTTGGGTAATCAGAGGTACCAAGATAAAAATTCAAAGTCTCCCTAAGGCTTCTCAAGGTTACGTATCGCTTTATAGGTTAGGAATGACTGTGTACTTGTTGGAGGCTGAAGACCGTTGCGAATTGCTTCCATGAAATTCGCGTAGGTAGCAATGTTGTTGACATAGCAGAACTCTGTCTTGAAGTATTATATATGGCGTAGCATAAGTTATCTGCGTGGGCGACCCTTTATTAAAATAAATCCGGTGCCGGTAGCGACCTGAGGAAGTCACCCAGAATCGTGAGGCTGGGAGCGGGAGACTCACAGAGAAAAGGGTTTCCTCGCCCATAAATTCCCGTCCGATAGGGGATCGCATAGCTGTGACTTACTGCGCAGCCCCCCCGCGCTTCTCTGGCAAATTGTACCCGGCATTGTATGTATGGGGCCCTGGAAAGGATCGTTTTCCAAAGCGAAACCTCCTCGAAGGTGGTACCACCGGCCACCTCTTATGTTATCGCGATCATTTAACACAGAATGGACAACGCCCGGAGATAGGGGTAGACTTCATTAGCCGGGGCTCTGGGAGGATATGCGTTATATATGGCCCTTCCTTTGGAGGCCTTTGCGAGGTGCCTTTGGAAGCTACCCATTCTTTGCGTACAACGGCAAATTGTTGCCCCCAATACAGCTCACAACAAGGAGGGTCTGAATGATATATGAGCTATCTGCTCTTAATGGTAATATACGCCCTATTTTCCCGTGCAAGTAGTCCCCCTGATCCTCCGGTATCAACAGGTAATCTTATATAATGAGCTCCTTGCAAAATTGTATCGAAGTTCAAGAAAGTTGAGATTGCCCTTCGTAATGCTGGTGATGTTTCTAACGTGCTTTACATCAAATTATCGTAAAATACAGGACAAACTTAACAGGATATTATCTGTTTCTTCTGAAACAATTGTTTCTTTCTACTATAAAGTAGGAATCCGGACATTGTGCAAATGATGAACCTTGAATTACTAAAGTTATGGGTCCTCCCCCTTAGCTTCATGAATCAACCCCCCCCCCCCCCCCCATGTAAGTTGGTACCCCTCTCCCAAAACAAAAATGTGCTGGCAATGAATATTGAACTCCGGTGCTCAGTTCCTTTTAGTTCATAATAACTGATACAAAAAATCTCGTATGGAAACATGGGGAAAAAACTAGAATGCATCTGAGTGTGTCTAGCTTCACATAAGCTATAATCTTGAATAGCTTTCGTGTCCATCCGTTATCAAAACAAACCAAACGGAAAAAGAAGGAAAACTATATTGTCACAGTCAAACTAGTTAGATATCTCTTGAACTCTTGAATTTAGCTGTTAACAGATGCCTTTGCTACGATGATTTCATTATGAAATTATGAAATATGAGAAGAATCATGATTAATTTCAAAGCGACTGCACTACTTCGACTCAAACTTACTTATTCCAAATGTTGGACTCGTCAAGCAATTTATTCTCTGAGGTCTTCAATCTAGCCTTTGGAATTGCAGAAATCGTTTTGTTATCGACTAGGTACGCATTGGTAATTCCAGACCTAATACAAAAACACGCACAAAATGCAAATTAAAAAAAAAAAAAAAAAACAGAAATTCGTTGTGCAATATGTAAATTTTCCATGAGTTTATTCAAAATGTTTTGAACCTTTCGAATCCTTATCACAGTACTCTAGGTGAATAGGTACCTATACAAGGTTTAACATGAAACAGAATGGGAAATATTCTGCCATACATTGTCCTTGTATACACCAAACTGCTTGAGTGATTTGATTTCAAGCAATGTGCTTGAATGTGCATTTATGAATGAGAGGGGTAAAATGCCAGTTTCATTGTTACTTCCCTTATTATGTTGCATCCTTAAAATAAATCCAGCTTGTATATGTATATATGATTATGCTGGAGGGTACATATAAACTGATCTCAATAGGCAGTACATGTTTCCTATACAATATGTGAATCTTCAGAAGTGAAGTGTATTAAATACGGAATGCTCATGTTTTTGTGGGCCTCCAACGAAAATTTGATAGCATTTTCGACAATAGGAGAGCCGTAGTTTATTTATAGCCAACCCGGGTTCCCCCCCGTGTGATGAGTTATGGAAAGATTATCTTCAGAGTCAAACTTCGATTGGTCCACTCGATTTAACACAATAACAGAGCTAGTTATAAATCCTTATCTGTTATAGAGCCGTGAACCCTCGAAAGCACCCCAACAATGATGCGAAGAGAAAAAAGGGGGCCACCCAAAAGTCACAGTTGTACGGTAGGTTTTTGTCACAAGGCATCCTCCACATTTTATATACATATATAGCCATCCTCTATTATAGAATTATCGAGTATAGGGATAGACAGAGGTGCTTCCCCTACCGAAAATGTTGTGGAAATGTTTTCGGAAGAATCGACGGCCCGTGAATGATTCACGGGGTGAGGCACAAATCAGCCATTGTTCTGGATACTGTCACAATATTGTACTTCACGCCTGGGCGGTCAGGTCGGTCCTGCAGTTTTTTCCTTTTCGTTTTTTTTTCTTGACCTCTTGGGTGCCTCCGATGTGACAGGGCGAGAAGGTCCCTCCAACACTTTCTCCGTTCACACTTCAAGTTCTCTATTTGGGATTGCGATTCTCAGATTTTTACCTAACTAGGCAACTCTGGGAATGATACTAAACCGGAATGGAGGAAACATCCCTATTGGTTTTGTCGAAACAGCAGAATCGATTAAAAACGTGTATTCAACAAGCGATTGTACGAGCAAGATTAAATTATTACTTAATGCGTTTTTCAAACTATGAATTCAAATTCAAATTCAAATATCCATTTATTGGCAACAATAATGAAATTACATACATAGGTTTAATAAAAATTAAGTAGACCAAGTAATTTTACAATTTGGCACGTACGATTAAATTTATCAGAAGTAAATATCGTTAGTTCAGGATAAGTTAGAAAACTTGTGCTATTCGGGGAAGTTCAAATAACAATGAAAAACATTTTAAAGAAAGAACAAAGTGCCTATTTTTATGAATAATAACTAAAATAATACATTAAACCAAAAATATGTAGGGCATGTAACAATAAAAAAAATGGAAATGAATAAAGAATAGTTTTACTCGAGTCATATGTGTAGGAAGTAAGTGTCTGATTTTGTTTAAATGGCAATAAAATGAGTAAAGGAAAAATATTTGTGCGTTTTTCATAAAATAATCGTAAAGCTTGAACTTAAGCGCATTTCTTTTGAAAAATTCAGTCTTAACCAGTTGGTATTGTTTATTTTTAATTCTAGACTTTACATTTCTTCAATAATCTATTCGTATCAATGTACACAATTCACATTTGTTGGAGCCAGTGAATCAGGATAATTAATATGTACTACTATAAACCAAGGAAAAATACGTCTTAGGTGTTTTTTTTTTTAACTTTATTTTGATGATGTAGTGGATATTACAGTAGTGGTCCGCTTAATGTACATAATCCGTCCCTGAAGAATGTCCGTACTGCGGACCTACAAATCGCGTAAGATATAATATAATGGAAATAGAGATTAATCCGTTCTTTCGTCCCCACACCCACCCATTTCAATGTTTGTGTACAATATGATTGGTAAATAATGGCTTCTAAAGTGTAAATACATTATTATTAGAAGAAATATAAACAAATAAAGAAAAAATAAGGCAATAGAAAAATAAATAAATGCGTAAACCTGCAGCAACAGTAATGGTTGAGGTGACTGCTGACAATGATGGGGCATGATATTACACAGTTCCACTCTTTAGACACTTTTTCCACTCGTTAGACATTAAGAACGATAATAACGAGTTTTAAGAGAGATAACAAACAAAGATCAATTAAACATGAAGCAATTTATGCACGGGAGAGAATGTTTTCGGCACAGGTACGAAACGAAAGGTTCACTGGAACTGAGAAATAGGCACATTGGCGTGGGTTTGCAGCAGTGTTGGTACGCAGGCGCCGAAATTTGCCCAAGAACCATTTTCGCCCGCTCGCCATATTCAAAATTCGGAAAAATATGTTACTCCTAACTTTGTACGTTCTTCGGCTGTACGTTAACCGAAATGTATGTAGTCTGAATGTATGTTAAGCGTTGTATTACTGTATTGTAAATTGAAAACGACTTCAAATCACTCGTTGTTTCAGATTCATCTTTGTAGGAATGTCCCGGCACTTCTGTTGTGTATTACTCCGGTACGTAGCTGGAATGCACGTATTACTTTCCAATATCGACGGTGAAGTGGTGAATCCTCGTATCTCCACTTTTGGCCAAAATGAGTTTTTTTCATTAATCTACCTATCTAGGTGCGATTTTAGAACTCCAGCGGCCGGGAAAAAAATGTAAGTGGTCGAAAAGTGAAGAAGAGGTTTCACGTATAACATGGAAGTGATGGGGGAAGAATATAGTTTTTTGGCTCTCCTGAAAAGTACGAGTTTCGGAGATACGAGGGTTCACCACTTCACGGTCGATATGTTCCTTAAAAGTACAGGAGATTAAGCCGAAAACATTTAAGTAATTCTTTATTTACTCAATCCAGGGTCACCTTCTGTCGAAACATCCGAAAATGTAATAAATTGTTACGGAACGAAGGATGCAAAAGTCAGCGATCATGGATTGTATTGAACTGTGTCCGATTCGATCCGCACGAAGGCCCAGTCCACACAAACAACTTCTCAGCGTTGTTTCCCGGACGGGACAATAGGAAAGAACAATATAGAGCAACGGAATCGAACCGGGCGAGAGAAACCATCGATTTGGAATCGGTCCCTTGTGAACCGGTGCCTCGAGCGGATAAAATGATATGATAGCGTCTACGTGATCTAAAAGCATGTACCGGCCTTCCTTCCCCTCGGAAGATTGATTCTCACGGACTCGTGATACAAATCGGTTGCCGATGGGACGACAATGGGTCTTCCACTTGGTCTAATGGAGAGGTGGGCGGAGGTCTGTTATTAGCCCCCCTCCCCTTCCCCTATATCTTCCCTTATGGGTATCCAAGTAATAAGCCAACACGTGAATTATCTCACGCCGGGCTTTTTCTTTATTCGTTGTCACCATACGCAGGCCCCCTCCTAAAAATGGACTTTAGGTCGCGAGTCTCAGTTCTGAACGTCTACCAATCTACGAACAATAATATGAAAACTCAGCTCCACATTTAGGAATTCTCGTTACTGATACTTTGAATCCCTAAAAAATAAAATAGAAATCTAATCTATGAGTTTTTATTACTTGATTTTCGTTTATGGACTCACCAAAGAAAGAGGTGTATGAACCACAAAGGAACCTTACAATTCCAAACAAATTTTAAAAATTCCGCAACGATGATTGAAAACAATCCCGAGTTTAGTGGAGCGTACCCGTTCGAGTTCCAGCCGAACTGTGTAAACCAAAAACTTTGGTCCTGTTGTTTCAGAAAAAAGCGTCGAACAGCCGAAAACGGATTTCTTTTATTCAAATGATGAAATCTGTCTTTTGAAAGATAAACGATAAAAATGTGAGAGATCGGAGAAAAACTCGATGGCAATTATATTGAAATAAAAACACAAAGGAAACACTTGCGATGATTCGTGACTGTAGAGGCAGGCGCTTAGTATTTTTCTTCCAAGTGTACGCACTGATAATGGAAGCTTCGTTTTGACTTCCTTGAAATTAAAAATTTATTTGTTCAAGAAAATCGAAATTTTCATTCGAACTCTGTGTTTTTGGCCATTTTCAACAACTCCCGTTTCTGTCTTTTTCTCCCGTTTCTCTGTGTATGTCGTTTGTTCACCAATCCTTGCAACGCGCCTAATTTCTACAGTATCTAACGTATTTTGATGGAATTTCCTGGTGTGGTGCGGATTAGATAGACGATCCTTCATGAATTGTATCGCTAAAAATTCAATATATCATTTGTACTTGAATGTAAACGCCAAATCCGTCAAGCATAATTTCATCAATTTTTAACCGTCAAATCTCTGTCAAATTGTGAGGAGAGCTGGAAAAGGCCTATTTGATCGTGCCGTATTAATTTTAACTCTACATGTGTCATTATTGTATCCGCTTTCGAACTAGCGCAACAGACCTGCAAATCATGTCGACTTAACTATTTGAAAGCGTTCAAGTAAACAAGAACATGTGTCGTGGTATTTTTGTTCCTTGAATCATTCTAATCATTCGATTTGTGATCTTCGAAATCCTTCTAAATTATTTACAACCTATTAATGAGCAATAGAGTCACACCCGACTTACAGCGTTTTTCAAGATGCGTTTGCGCAGATACGCCACGCTATCTTGTAAACGTCATCATTGTACCTAACCACTCTTCCATGTGTGTCCAAATTCACCAAGATGGTAAGCAGAAGATCTAGTGTCCACATTAGTAAATCAGTACCTCCGTGTCGAGACCTCAAGCGCTTAAGTTCTATAGTTTTTCTTGATACTGTTCGAGGTACACAATCGTCCATGCCCGGTGCGAAAGCAATTTAATGTGTGTTGAACTTTCTCTCGCATTTCTTGGTGGGTTATGAGGTTTTAGAGGGAATCGAGTTAGGGTTTCCTATATTCTAATTCAAGCACTCACTACCAACTGCGATTTGGATATTATAGTCCAGAGGGCTTTCATATCTTCCAATGGAACCGACATCGTGGACGAGATGTAACAGCTCCAATCAGTTCCCCCTGGAACGTCAAGCCTTTAATGACGAATACTTTTGTATTGTTTCATTCATTCGTTCAAATAAAACTAAAGCAAGTGTTCCTCATATTTTGCTTACTAATTGAATATTCAGAATTGATAGTGAAAGACTCAACTTCCGCCTCTCTTTCTTAGTAAAATATCATTCACTCCCTTGGAATCACTCACGAATTTTTTACGTTGTCATATCTTCGAGGGGATCTCCTGTTTTTCAATTCAAAAAAACCGCGCAAGCCATAACCAGGGAATAAAAGCGTTATTGAGGGAGGAGTAGTCAGTATAGATAGGTACAGTGATATGCGCCAAAGGCATGTCCCGTAAGACGGGGCTAAACGACCCCCAACTCGAGGCTAATCGAAAGGAATCTAAATGGTCATTTCTAATGTCGGAGGATTGATTGTGGAAGTACGGACTCTAGAGATAATGCTCCACCCTCGATCCCTTATGGGTCGAGTCGAGAGCGTTTTAACAATCTAATTAGACGGGGATCGTCTCACGACCTCTGGCATACATCGCAATTAAGAGAGCTCGAGATCTCACAAACGATACCCCCTTTACCTAAGCCCGACTGAGGTTCCTGGGCCACTTTTTCAGCTGTTTTGACAGTGACTACCTGCATATTGGTTTATTCATGGCCCTACTACAAGCACAAAACACTGAACGTACGCATCATGTGCGCATTAAATTACTCACGATTAAAACCAAAATTTATGTTCATAAAAAGCCCAAATATTTCTAGGAGGTTTACAAATTTTAGAGGAAACAATGATTTTATTGAATGGTTCTATAAAATTTCAAAAATTTCTCCATTTTCCTTATACAAATTCGTTGTTAGACATTTTGATTATACTCCGCGGTTTTAACCTTTTCTCAAACGTATTCAAGTTGAGCGGTTTATGCACATAAAGAATGCCCACCATTTCACTGACCTGATTCGCTCTTGAAAATTTAAAAATAAAATAAAATACCGATGCAAAAATGGTACTGACTTTCTATATTCAAATGTTAAATTCCTATTTTTCTGACACATTCCGATTATACCCTGTTTTCTCAAGAGTTTGTTCTTGGGTAAACGCACCGGCATCCTCACTATCCATTTCTTTCCAGTTTTCAAAACCCACTTTCAACTTTCCAAATCCAGAAAATTTGGAACTTTCAAAACGCTTTTCAGTTTGAACCACTGAACGCTCAACTGTCGGTGTCCTTCTCCCAATAGCATCCTAACTAGCGCAATGTTATTTGGTAATGTCGCAGGAGTTTTTAATCCCTCATCAAAGTTACGATCTAATAACATGGGTTCTACTATAGCAATTCCAAACCCATACTTGAAATGTTTGAGAGTTATTAACCTTGATCGCTACCTGAAGAAGCTCCATTTGAAAAAGCCATATCATTTGTTGCCCCGATGTTGATGTCTTGTCATAAGTTAAGGTTTGAATGATTCCCTGGGTATGTTTGTGTAGTTAGGTTCAGATTAATTAATTTAAAAATTGTAAGACAATGACATGCGAAGAAGGTATATCTAATACATAAATAATTAACTGTTGTGTCATGATGTGCGGCGTTATCATTTCCATTTTGATCGTAACAAAACGAACACGTTCATCCCTATCGCCAGCATAGAAAAACAGAAATGGTGAGTGTATGATTCGCTTATAATGAGGGCAATATACACGGAAAAGCATTGTCATATGTCTAGTATTGGATATAGGTATAATGATAGAACTGTTCAAACCTTCGAAATTCAGTCAAGATTGGAATAAAACAGCGGAAGATTAAGGATTTGGGTTCAGATGCAACGGAGTACCCTCGATCGGCTGTGTGAGTAGTATTGCTAATTTCTCTCTTTAATTTTAATTTGACTACTGCTGTATTATTATTTTACTATTGCTTTTAAATTATTTTCTGCTTTTAAATCAATAATATCTGTCAGATGATTGAATAATGAAAGGAACAATTGATCATTGATTGATTGTTGTTAAACAATTGATAAGGGCACCAATTCTTTCGGACCAGCCAAAGCTGAACACCTCCTTCCTGAATTGTTCCGACCTGTTCTTTCACAATGCTCAGAGCCACCTCTAATAAATATGTCATGATTACTTAACAGTATATCACAATGAACGAAGTCCATGAATGAAGTCCACCCATAATGTCCGCTTGGTAGAAAATTATCCAACATCCAGAGAAAATATGTAGATCTGATGTACTGGCATTATCAGTTAAGAACGTTCTACTTGTAAAACGTCTGCGAGAAATATTATAATGATCTTCTGTTATTCCAACCCAGTTCTCCGCCTGACCATCCAAGTCCTAGTGCCACCAAGGGTGGATTGAAATGTACCTTTCAACCCTAACAAATTCTCCTCCAATGTAGATAACAACAAAGATGAAAGAGGCTTCAGCGACCCTGTTTACATCTCTCAAGCTTGCCGAGTTACAAATGTGACAGATTAGCCGGGGCAAGCGCTTCCTCCCAGCACCGTAGGCGTCCATGTGACAAACGACAAGCGCTCCGCTCTTGAGTCCCAGTTCCTTTTCACAACGATAACAGACCACACAGAACACGAATTTTTATTTATTTTTATTTTTTTCGTATCCTTTTCTTACAAAAGCAAATGGGATTCCTCCAGGAATGGATACTGGGAATTCTTGGACGGAAAAAGGGGAACACTTAACGCTCTGGCGTTGTCCCCGATTTGTCAAGATCAGGGCGCTCGGAGTCGTGGAGAAGTAATCTTCCCTCGCTATCAACCTCGAATCGAGGTTTAAGAGATTTCTCTACTTTTCTCGGCTTGAAGGACTGACTTAAATGAAAAGCTGAATGGACGTATCTACCAAATACCATTTGTATCTGTTGCCTCAGATCTAGACCCCTCTTAGTCATTCTTTTTATATATGCTTTCAAGTTATCGGGCCTAACACAAAGGCTGATTTCTTCGTTTTTCCTTTTCTTCTTCGTTTATGATTTCCACAAAAAAAATCAGTCTAGTTATCCAGTATTTATGAATCCACAAAAATAACGTCTTGTCTATACTCACCTTTTTCACAATTGTGAAAATTTTGCTTCTTCTAAATCAAAAATATTGACCCAAAAAGGGAATACGTTAGTGTCCCGTGAAGGGTACTCAAACAGCTGCCTAAATGGGAGGATTTGTTGATGGCTTGGATTGATTGAACATTCAGGTATGAATGCGCATTTACCTAAATTGCTCCAGAAGGTGTTTTTTCGCTCGATATGAAATGGATTACATCTAGGAACCATATTCGAGGGGCTTTGGAGTACTTATTTTGAACAGTAAACACAACAAAACTGATACATCTGGTCGATGAATTCCGCAGAGTTCAGTGCAGCTGCCAGGCTAACAGGGTGATAGGTACTGAAATCTGGAAAGATCAAGACTCGTTCTTGACGAAGACCAAAAAATCCAAGCGCTCACGAAACTAGGGATTACCGTACGATCATGTGATAGGTACTATCCGATTGATAACTGATAGAGGACTTGGAGAGATTCATCTCCCAAATGTACAGCTTGATAATAAAACGTAAAACTGCACGGATTTTCTCCGATCATCAGAAATGATTCCAGGCTAAAACTCCAGTATCAACACAATGCTGGACGTGGACTTTTCAGAAAGCCATATTTTTCTTCCTCCCACTATCTTCATGGGAACGGTCTAAAGAACCCAGTGGTATGGATACTAAACAAAGGAGAGCAGTACTATTGTTTTATAAAGTTTTAATAAACAATTAAAGTTCATTTTTTGCAAAAAATGGAAGACCAGCAGAGAATTAGAACCTCACAAGATGTGGCATAGCGTACGATAGGAGACCAAGTGTTCTCCCAATTTAATGAAGAAAAGTTTTACAATGGTTATGGAATAATTCAATGTAAATCATTACAGGATATGACCTAAAAGAGGAATGAGAAGAAAACTTAATAAGAGCTGAAGTCAAATCTTTGGTAGAAGTAGTAAAAGTAGTAGAAGTTAACGCTGTGAGAGAACTGGGAAAACAAGAAAACTGCATGACATGAGCCTGTGGTGGGAAAAAGGGGGGTGTGGTATTTTCTCAATTCATCATCAATCAAGTCCATTATTTGGTTTTTAGCTTCTCCAATTTCTACGTTGTTCGCAACAATTACTTGCTGTTTAGTGTTATTTTGGTTGTTAAATGCCTGATCCATTTGGAACGGATCACCAGCTCCGCAAATGCATTGTCAAAGTGCGCAGTAGTATAAGTTACCCATACTGTCAAATATTTCAAATAACTGCTTGCCTATTTACATTCAACCATTTGGATCCGTCACCACCATTAAATATCGTGGCGAATGCTATTTATCCTCAGTTCTTAAATTAGCAGTCTTAAAAGCACTCAATCGTTAATAACGACATTTATATTATATAAAGGCAAACTTCCTATCGTTGCTGGTAGATCTTATCGAAGAAGTAGTTACATTACTATTTTCTCGATTTCAAATCCATGCCCCGTCATATTTTTGTTCTCCAGCGGTTCTGTTGTACAATGAATTTATAAAGTTCATCAATTCGTCATTTCCCTCTCTACACAAGGTCACTGAATTCACTGTTTTATTCGCGGAGCAGGAAATAATGTAATGAGAAGGGCTGGGGTATCCAAAATCACGGGTGGAGATTGAAAAGTAGCCAGCAGCCGCAGACAAGGAAGATTGGGTGATTCTAAAGTGATGGCGATTCTTGGGTGTTCTAAGAGCTAGGTCCACCTGAGACAATAGGCAAAGACGAGTCCAGACGGAGATGAGGCTTGTTAGCACCGGGGTTGACGGGCGCGAGTCGTGTACAACACGAACATGCCGGAGGAAGGGAACGGTTCATTAGGAGCTCCAGTATTAGATCTGGGCCGGAGGTTTCTCGGGTACTGCGGACGGTTTGATGGATGGACCGCGAGCTGACACCTCTTATTACCGTAAGGTTTTCCATGTCAAGACGGACTGTCGGGACCTTGGGAGATTTACACCTTGAAGGTATCGCCTTCGCCCTGGGTACTGATGGGGCGATTCACGAAGAATGCGGACGGATCATGTCCGCCTGTTACACTTGACACGCAGATTTACCACTTCGGATGGCACCGCTGCCGTCGCTTCAACGCAGAATCAGTTGGTGATTGGTCCGCCAATCATTCATTAATCATTCATCGCTACAAGCGTACATACCTTAGTGAACATCGGTATGACGCATTTCAGTTGGTCTAAATAACGTTGATGGCAAGAGATATGCAAAAAGAATTCTCTTGTTGTTAATAACTCTGATGGACTGTCAGGTGATGAGGTATGTTCTCCTCTCATTTATTCGATATTTCGCGCATACCGCGTCGGAATGATTGGTTTTTTTTAGGAGTTTTTGAACATTTGAACCATTAACATCAGTAACATTGCTGTTCACAACCATCTATATGCTTAGTTTTTATCCATGTGTAGACCTGCTGGTGGAAAGCCTTCCATTATGATTCTTCAATTAGCAATGAAAAAACCTACAGCGGTTTTTGCTAAAATCGGATATTATTTTACTTTTTCTTTTCAAAACATATAGTTGTCAATGTCTTGATAGGTATGACTCGTAATCATAATTACGTGAAATGAATAAATTCTTGATTCATTCGTTCTTGAAATTTCGGAGGGATCAACTTGTTATAAATAGTAATTACTATTCATAGCAATAGGAGACAGAATGTATTTGATCCCAGAGGACAACTTTTTTCCATTTTAAATATGGTAAGAGATGAAGACTAGAAAAGTTTGATCGATTCGACTATGGGAATAGAACGAACAAGAGGGCAGACAGCATAATTAGCTGCTTTTGGTTTAGTCGTACGAAAACAGCAAACAAGGAATACCGGTGATAAGAAGAGCAAAACTTCAAACGGTTGTTATAAGATGGAAAAATGATTGAATCTGCAATACTGTTTCTAAAGTGTGAAATGGTTTATGAAAAATACAAAACATTTGTATGTAACATTAACGAACTACCTTTGTAATTCAGCAAAATTAAGCAGTAAGTACCCTACGAGTATATAAAGTGCCCTACGTTTTTTTGCCTTTAAAAAAGAATTTCGCCATGAAAATGATAAGGAACCGCTGAGTTGACCATTCCTGTAGAAAGCTAATTATTTTGGAAGTTTGATACGTTCTGTTTTCAAAGCCTTTGCCTAGCGTTGTTATAATAACAATTATTTATAATCCCTCCTCAAACTTTGTCATCTTACATTCGTTATTATTTTTATCCTTCCTTTATCCGTTCTTTCTATCGCACATGGACTTCACTTAGTAGTCTCTACTCTACTCTAGTTTGAGGGGTAGACAGCATACCTGCTACGGTCCAAAACCTGTGCCGAAACGTAGTTTTTTGAGGTTTTTACTGACATAGAGAAGTGAATTTTCTTAGTGATTTTGGACGTAAAATCGACTGGACTAGTTTTGTTGAGGTCTTAAAATTCAAGTATTTTACTAAACCTACATTTTAAAATTGAATCCGGAATAGTTGATGTGAGTCGTCTTCATGAAAGGAAGGTTTTCTGGCACAAAACACGGTTTTCTTGAAAGAACCTTCTTATGGCGGGAACGGATTAAACCATCAAAAGCGCAGTTGGCAGCATTTCAGTTCATTTGCGATATGGTTTCCACCAATTCACCTTCACCTTGTTTTTACGCTTTCCCAAGTGTATGGTTTTTAGTTCAAGTGAGCGTTAACATCCATGATTTACGCATAAAATCTACAACAAATTATTCAACACATTGCAATATTTTCTGTTCCTTGAATATTGACTAGATAGGGAGAAGTGGAATTCCTAATAAAAAACATTTATTTTATTCTGTCATGAAGAACCATGAAACGTTTAAACTGCAATTCTGCTGTTGAGAGTAAGTCGTGAATCAGTTAGAAGTAAGTGACAATGATTATTTCTGATTGTCATACATCAATCTTATCTGAGGCATCATGTTGAAATCTGTTTGCCGGCGCTTTCCTTCATAAATCGATCAACGTTTATTCATGTTTGTGTTATTTATGAAAAGATCATTCAACTTGACAGACGCCATTATGCCATTGTCGAAATACTGTTTGAACTGTTTACTCATTTTTTAACAATTTCAGAGCTGCCCCCGTTTTCCGGGATTCCGTGCCCCACTGACGTTTTTTAGGTCCGAATTACTAGACTTCTTGCTCACACGGTCATTCGGCACCCTGAACGTAATTCTAGGGAAAATTATAGATGCTAACCTCTTAGTGCGGCTTTTGCCGTCTGCTTGCTGTGCTGTCATGTGACCACCCCTATCCCCTGCCGTTGCTCTTTACCCCGTAGCATCAGGGTTGGTCTGTGTTAAAGAGTTCTCAGCACGGCTCGTCAGCCCAGTCCCTCAGTAATCGGGAGATATTCGGCCACATTCGTGCCACCTCCACATCAGGGGACAGCACCGTACGGTACCGACCGCGTGAAGCAAGAACTCTCTATTGTCATTCGGTTAGTTTTGGACGTTTCTCACAGGTGTTAGGCACTATAGTAAGAATCTGTATATATAAAGTAGTTCTAAAACCATTCCAGTAGGTGGAAAAGCCGAGACCGGCAAACCCACGGTAAGTTCCAGAACTATATACACTCTTCTCATCGTTTTTTTCCTGATATAACCTCCATGGGGGGTATTATACATCAACTGCACCTCCTATTTCTCTCGGATGAATGTAAAAGTAAACACACATAGGAAAAACTAAAAAATGGGTAAATAAGTAAATAAGAAAAAATATTTTTGAAAAGTGAAAAATTGTGCGTTTTTCCATTGCCGAGGAGATAGAATCCGGGCCTCTCACATTCAATGCGTATTTGAAAGAGACTGTGTCGGCAAATATAGAGATGACCGCTTAAGCGTCTACGAAATATTTTAACCAAATACCGTAAACAATTATAAGCCATTTCGCGAGAGAGGTAAATTAAGGGAAAATATCGATTGTGGAAAATTGAGAATGATCCCATTTTCCCTCACGAAGGCCGGGCCCGGGGGTATCGGGTCCATTGCCCCCCCGCCCCCTCTCCTCTCTGGTGGAAACCAACATCAGACTGAATTCAAAAACACACCGGCGAACCCTATGAAACTTATGTACCCTCTCAAAACAAACCCGACCATGTAGACAGTTGAAGCAATTTGTTGAAGCAAGTCACGATGAATATGACTTTTGGCGCTACACCAGCGTTGAGACTATTGAAGTGTTTGTTATAATTGGCATTTCTTCTTCCTCTCCTACATCAATATCATTATTTACATGGGTTGATAGTTCCGTAAGTGCCTTCATGATCTATCCTGTGGAAATTCACAGATGGTGAAGTCATAGTGGCTAGATCAAGACTTAAAGAGCTTCCTGCGAAACATACCTGAAATGGATTGTAATTTCCCAGAGAACTATGAAGATCTCTCTTGTAGGTCAGTTAGTGAGGTAAGATGGGAGAATTCAGTAGTGGAAAAAAGGGAAAACGCAATTTGAATCTTCTATGAACATACTACAAGGTAGTATAAATCCGCCCATCTCCTACAGTCTCCCTTTATTGAATTCAACTTTCACCTACAGACGAAACTACGTATCCAGAGCGGTGTGGAACAGGTTACCCTTTATCTCGGCAGGTTTCCGAGTTGAAGAGCGGGGCCAGACGGACGCGACCGGGTCATAATCGCCGGGTTGAGGGTCTGGAGGGTCGAAGGTCGGTCGCTTATTTAGAGCACGTTCGTTAGAAGGGCGGCGAGCACGGGGTCTTGGATCGTGTGACCCATACGAACCGTTCTTTACAAAACACTTGAAACTCGGCTTTCATGTGGGTGAAACAGGTTAACAATGCTTTACAACATGCACACACTTCAATTGACCGTCACAGTGGTAGTTAACACTAGCGATTTTTTAACGGAGTGAGATGCTCATGATGCTATCGAATATATTACTACATATTATGTGTGTATACACAACACGAGCTTCTAAGCTCATAAGCTTCCTCTCTTACTGGACATGAATTGAAATCCAGTGTCGTATAGGAGTGTAATTTTTGGACGTATTAAAGGGGAAATGAGTAGGGACACTTCCTCTCAACCACTTAAAGTCTAATAGGTCCTCTAAATCATCAAAATTAGTTCGAAGAAAACAACATTCACAAAATATATTCAGAAATTGCTCAAGCGCGCCTAAGCATACGAGATCGGTTACAGGCACATAATTTTTATTCTAGCATCACATCAGTTCCTTGTCATCATTCATCATTAGGACTTATACAATTGACAAGATCAGAGAAAATATCGAGGGATATCTCAAGCAAACAAGTGTACATCTCCAACCATTTACAAACTTGGATTTACACATCAAAATCAGGTACATTAGTTCCTCTCATACTTAATTCTATAACTAATATCATTGTTGACATTCTATTTAACTTTGAAATAAATTCTTGGAAATATTCAAAAAAACGTTCAATAAAGTTACAAATAATAAAATAATAAAAATGTCGTCACCACACTCACCGCAGGATTCATCAACAACATCCAAATCTCCTTCTTCTCGATTCTGGAGCTCCAATTTATTCAAAATTTCCTCGTCATTGATAAATCTCGATGAGTTTTGCATTATGCAGCGGACCAACCTTCAAATTCGACCCATCTGGGAACGTTATTAGGAAATTGATGTTCTGTCTCACTGATCTCTACGATAAGTTGATAATGTGTTCTCGTGTTGTATTTTTTCTGTACTTTTACTACATTTATATTCCGGTTGATCCCATATAGGGTTTCCAACTACAGCGGAACCGTTGATAGAGAAATGACACCTTCATGGCATATAAATTGTTTGACATTTGCTGGAAAACTCCGTAATTATCTCGCATTTTTCATTTCTGTAGTTTAATATTTATGTACGAGATATTAATCCGATAATAGATGTTATAATATAATGGGGTTGGTTGCAAAAGTTTTTAGGAAAGCCTGGCGAAGTTTGCCAATAGAAGGACCCATGGAAAAATAAGGATTCTGAACTTAAAATAAGGTTAAACCAAATAATGTCATGTAATCTGAGTTCAGTAATAATTTTGTTATAAAAAAAAATGATACCAAAAATTATTTTAACCAGCGAAAAAAAGCACTTGAATGTCTTCTAATTTTTCTGATTTTTTGTGAAAATTGTATGTTGGGTACTTATGCCTACCTG
This sequence comes from Creontiades dilutus, assembly GCA_031894815.1. NCBI lineage: Eukaryota > Metazoa > Arthropoda > Insecta > Hemiptera > Miridae > Creontiades > Creontiades dilutus. Next base: position 1,870,203 of record JAVIWC010000944.1, read on the forward strand.
AATTAAAATTGTTATGACTTGGACATAATTAAATTGAAACTTAAAATCCATTGTAAGTTCAACAAGTAATTGCACTTTTTAGTTGTCCTTTTCAGTTTTTAAACTCTTTAATACCAATCCACTGGGATACCAGCAGCAAAACAATCAACAAACATCCATTAGATTATTCCTCAGCTGTCACTTGTGTGGCTCTACTTGTAAGCTGAAGAATTTCTACTACCATTTTGTGCATGGGTGAGGACGATCAAATGACAGTTGAAATGTTTTACTTGTAATGCGATGGCATTTCAATAATCAATTGTTGTCACGTTAATTTACTCATACGTCATTTTATCTTATGTGATCCTCTGGTTCATTCAGGTAAACGTTTATTTCATAAGTTTTCCCATTTTTCGTCATAAGTCATTTCTTAGTTCGATTCTCAGCTGTCAAAACTGTCTTATATAATCCACAGAGACCAAAATCCAACGTTCCCCAACTTCGCTGCTTAATTTGTCCCTAATCCTTAATGGAACAAAACAAGTATTATATTCGAAATTCACCTCCTTTATTCTCCCTCCCTGTGATGAAGTTTGAAATATCCATTGTATGTTAAACAACTAGGCCAGCATAACAAACAACTTCAAGAAACTGACAAGGTAGGGGCGAATGCCAAACCATGTCTATATTTTGTATCAAGCCAAAAACTTCTTGAGGGCTTGGACGGCAGAAACCTCTCGTTCCAGAAATAGAACGAGAACTTCTTGGTAACGTTTCCAAGCGTCGAGAATGTTGAAGTTTTTGTGGAGGTTCAACACCGTCCTGGGTCTTGCTTCTTCTCATTCATAAATCACGCGTTCATTTGGTTTCCACGTCTCACTGTAATAGGTATATCTTTATGGGTAACCAAACCATAATATTATATTTTCGTAACCTCATAACTTCATGGGGGGGACACAACTCGTGATGATGTCTTGCTAAACAAATCTGGCTAGTCAAGTACTATCACTTGTCAGCCTGGATCATTGGATTCCTTCAAGAACAGCGCTGGTTGAGTGGATGTCCATTAAGTGAAAGCGATGCATTACTATAGTTTCAGTTCTACAGTTCTCGTACGAGCTCAGTGAATTCAAAAAATCAGAAATCGTCAGAGTTGCATCTCTATGACTCAGACTTCTAACCAGTCCATGGTGGCCTGTGGACATGTGATACCACTGATTCTTGAAAACAAACTCCTCAACCATAACTCCTCTTAACCGCAATTGAACATTATTTTCAATATTAACCGTATCGTTGCACAGAAAATACGTACGGTTCGGACATAACTTAAAGCATTTGGTTATAATACAGTTTTCCATAATATCAGCGTGATTCACGTTTCATCCAGCATGATCAAATCTTTCAGATGGATAGTCAGACCTTAACATTAGAATTACTGCGTCACAAATAGATTTTATTTAATCATATAGACATGTTTTGATAACATGATATAACGATTATGTAGTGGGCACCAACTTTATTTAGGGCAAACATCAAGAGGACCGGCAAGCAAACCCAAATGAGGTCATCTACCAGTCTCTGATGATGAGTCTTTTAGCTGACCGTAGAAGCTAATGAAGACGTCTCATTAGTAAGAAATGTGCTTCTTCTAGCACTACTAACTCCTTTCGTTGAGTAGTAATTAACGCAATGAGCTACATCATCAACCAGTTGGTTAATGAATATATTTCGAAAGAGCAATTCCTTTTTGGTTTTTCGAGGACCCGTAGGCATTTTTCTCCTTTCAAAGAACTTTCAGTTTTACAGTGTTGCATCATGTGAGTTGAGTAAAAACTTTTAGTCACTTGTGGTACATCCCAGCTGTATTTTACTTAATGTTGTCCCCACAACATTGCTTCTGCTCCTGATTTAAGAAGGAGGTTTTCAAGATTGTATTGCACGCCTTACTTGCGTTATCGATCTTATTGATATGGTTCTTTCAAAACTAGACTCAAAAAATGTCTGTTGCCCATTGGGCAACTGATTGTACTGCTGATCGCACATAGTTGTAAAGGATCACCAACGTTGACACTGGGGAGGGTTTGCGGTCTAAATGATGACTGGTGGTGGGCCTCGCATCGATTATACAAAGGTTTATTATTTATTATTTATTAGATGTATCCTGTGATACAATATCTACAGTTGGCGTTCGCATACCTTGTTATTGTAATGTAGTTGACACCAAAACTGCTCCGTTTGTACTCCACTTCCATAGATGGATTTGGAAACAAGTTACCCACATGGCTCTTTCAGATGACCAGTGTGTACCCACATCTTATACTTGACTTCTAGATGTACCAAAGATGACAGGATGATTTTGTTATAGATAGGTTCTTGTAGCACTAAATGTTAACTAGTCCCTTCGTATGTAACTCAAGCTAACATCTACAAAGGTGCATTTTGTATACATAGACAAAGACGACGAAAATAAAAAAATGGAGAAACTGAAATTTGACGAGATAAAACCAGCTTGCTTCACTTGTCCACAAATATATAGAATACATTATGAAAAAGTCGATTTCAAAAGGCACTTTTGAAAACATTGCAATTATACCAATCCCAATTCAAGAGCGAGGACTTTAACATTCACAGTTACGATGGCATCCTTTTTTCCTGCTGAAGTTTTCATTTAATTCATCGAAGTCTCTCATAGCAATTACAAACATTAGTGTTATCAAGAAAGATTTCGATATCCTGATATTTGAATATTGCAGCAACCTGATTTCATCGTTTAGGATTGGTAGTCACCGATGACTGGACCTGGACTCATTCGGTACGTTTGACCCAAGTTTCATCAACTTTAGCCCAATAGTGTCGGGGAATAGCTTTGGACGGCTGCTAAACAATTTTTTAAATTTAGTTTTCACATTCTACGCATCTTGAAACGTGAAGCCACAAATTTTGTTGGTAAAAAAAAACATTTTTCTTGATTGATTACAAGGGTCCTTTATTGAAAAAAATAAACTAAAAACGGGATAAAAATAGAATTTCGAAATATACCCATTCTCTTAGAAATGTTCTGTAAATTAGTAACAGTCTTTGTCCTGATGTGCCTTAGCGGAGCGATACTCCATAATCGAGAGCTATAATCTTACGGCTATGAAGACAGGCCGTGGTGGTCCAAGAAGTGGTGAATGCATAGTGGTCCACATGTTAACGTACGCGGGATGTTGAGCAGAGGTTTGAGGAAGTAGGCTCCCAGCTCCCGCTAGCCTTTCATTACTTTACGTTCTTGGAAAAAATAATTCACAAGGCTTGATTTATTCAATATTGAACAATTAAAAACACATTTTCTAAGTTGGGTGTAGCTTATTGGAATCGGTAGCATGAATTTACCTGTATGAGATTTGAAACTACGGCTGATGACTCTTGTTAATTGATAAAATATTTCATCCGTGATGGAAACGTAGGAGTAATATTGGACTCAACAAATTGTATTCCATCCTTGTGTCTTGTGGATGTCTTGAAGGAAAAATAGAGAGTGGTGGTGTGAAAAGTGTATCGTCGTTAGCTGAAGATGCTCAACAACACTGTTATTTGAGAACATCAAAGGCAGCTCGGCCGAATGTGTGGATGTGATTACCTGGAGGCGTCCACAGGTTGAGTTATGCCCCGGTCCTTTTGGACAAACTAATACTTCTTAATGCTCTTTCTCATTTAGGAACGCATACCCAAGGGTTCGAATCTGGTTCATTCAGATTGTGTAACCGGTTTCTTCTCGGAGGAACAATAAAGGTTAAACAACAAAGTGACAATTAGGCGCATTTAACTTTGTGAGAGCTAATGTCTTCATTCTGATCCGACAACCCCGCTTGGAAACAATTGATGGCCTAGTTTGGAGCTAATTGGATTGGAATGGAATTGTTGTTCGGCTTTTGTATGCATCCAGGTCGACGCTTAAATCAGTTCGTTATTGTTTTAGAGGAAGAGTTCTTGTGGAGAGTTAGATGCGTTCGATTCTCAGTTCGAGCATAACTTAATGGCACTCCGAACTGACTTCGATATATATTAAGTTAAATTGGACTTTATATTCATTGATGATAATTAATAATAAATCAATAGTTAGCCCAATATAAAATGTTAATTCTACATTACCTCCTTATGTTAAAAATGAAATAAAACAAAATGTAATTTGATAATAATTTTAAATTTACTTACCTAGTTTCGTAAACCAATTTTATTAAATGACGGATATAGTGAGCAATAACTCGTGATGATTATTATTAAACAGATTCCTCTCGACAAGCTTAGCCTCCTTATTTTCTACCACTTTGTTGGACTTTTGAGTGGTTTACCAATATTATAGCTTCAAATAGTTTTCATGTACGTTTACTCGTATTTCTGAAGGCTTGAGTGAGTTACTGCGCTAATGTACCAACATCAATTATTGAAAAGCGTGTCTCTTGAATTTCTATTCCGATTTTACTGGATTTCGAAAGGTTGAAATGGTTACAGAGGTATATTCAAGCATCTAGAGGTCCAAAATAACACGACTGTCAAATTTAGTTTGGGGAATAGCTTCCTCCTTCTTAATTTCTTTATTGTAACAAGCACGGATGGCATAAGTTAGAGAATATAAGTTAAAATTAACCAATTAAAAATATAATAGGATACAATGTGTGAACACGCTATAATGCAAATAAGGATATAATTCGTATTAGCCATCTGGTTTGCCCATACGTAAATCCACAAAGCTTAAATTTCTCTGGTTCTAGCAGTTGGATCGCTCAACGGTAAATTTGCTGCAGATCTCCAATACTTGTTGACTAAACAGTTTGAAGGTGGTGATGGATGCCAGAACGACCGGTGAGTCGTTGTAATAAGCTTATATTCTGGATCTTTTGAGTTTATCTCGAGCATTTTCAAAAATCCACAAATTCTTTTTATTTAGATGAGGAAGCAATGTGGCACACATAACTACTCATATTTTCACTCCTCACCTACCTTTGACTCCTAGTTACCAATTGATCAACTTATGGATAGGAAAGTGCTAAATTTCACATTAAAACATTTAATTACTTGTTCGTAGTTACCCCTTATCTGAGTGAATAACAGAACATCTCTCTGGGAGGTTGCTAAATGTTATCGACAATCATTGAACTCGGATGAAAGCGAGAACTTGAGAAAATTCCAAGATTTTTCGGACATTGAACCGAGAAAGCACCATTTTCCCCTCGGACAGTTTTATATGTTGGCTTGACTTGGTTTTGAACTCCCGATTCAGGAGTCCTGAAAGACGATGTACTTTTGTATGTTAATATTACTTTGTATGTTAATATTACAAATAATACTGTATATAGAGAGGTATAGCCTAATACAAATGCAGTCAACATCTAACTCCGTACTAACGGTCAGGAAATAAATAATACCCGTCAGTACTAAACGAACCATATTGATAATTTCATCACAAGTGAAAATATCTACCGACTAACAAAGTGAGAACGTGCCAGCTAATCTCATATAAATTTCAATATTACACTTGACAAATTTAGTGCAGACTTGAGACGTCTGTCGTATCGAGTCCAAGTGAAATTGTCCGATGAATCTTTCCAACAAGTATAAATCTAAAATCTCCTAATATTGAGAAACTCCCAAGATTGATTTGGAAGCTTCAATGATCTATACATTCACTTACTAACGCGAAGTTGTCTGATTTTGTTTAAACTTTCCCCCACAACCCAATGAAGTACCCAGCCACCGTATAAGTCCATCAGCCGTAGATGCTGAAGGAACAATTCAATCTATATTAATGGCATAATGAGGGGTTGTCCTCAATATCACCGTATTTTTTTTCACTGAATTTCTTTTCGGTTTCCTGGAAATCCTATTATTATTTATGCTGATGTTTTTTAGCTCTACACAGCATCTAATAAGAAGAGTTGAACCGATTTAAGAGTACGAATACAATAGGCAGGTCAACATACTAAACAGTTCAATAATATAGTTAGTTTTTACGTATGCAATTCGTCTTTTAGTACAGATAACAATTAGAAAAGTTCCAACCGTTACTTGATCTTTTTAAAATTTTTTACTCTAATTTTTCGTTAATATTTGTAATCATACATGTATAAGGCTGATTACAACATCGTCTGTATGTACCTCATTCTGGGGGAGGTATTCTCAACGGTCGCATCGTTTCATAATACGAACCCTTCCCAATGTAACTACAGTTGTCAGGTTCTGAACGAATTGAAATAACGTTGATATCCTATTAACGATTGAAACATCACGCCGAAACGATCCCCTAAGCTCGTTGGTCACGATGGATCTACGTGGGGTTTGGACAAGGGTTTGTCAGTTCAAGCGTTTCAAAACAAATATGAACGTGGATGGGAACTTTGTGGATCGAAGGATTGATTGCTGCAATCCTATTATTGTGACGAAAATGTACAACACGTTCCATTGCAGTCACTTACGAAAATAATATGCGATTCAGGTTTGAACGCTCTCGTGATAGTGTCGTAGGAAATGGCAGGGCAATTGAGGTTCCCAGGAGATTAAGGACAGCTTTGCAGATTGTTCCGTTATGACGATGCTCGTAAATATTCTAGTTTTGTTAAAAAAAAAAAAAAAATAGGTCGTCACCTAGTCAGACATCTTTCTCAAGACACCGTTCCTAATAAACTAGGCAACTTAAAAGAAGTTGGATATGGTACATGGCTTCCTCGTAGAGGTAACATGAATGTGGAGGTCATTTGAATGATTTGATAATTTTGAAACTATAGTAATGTTGAATAAAAGCTTGTTACGAAATTCACTAGACCAAAAAGGTTAAGTTGTTCCCTTGAACGGCAGCGCCTTCAAAAGATGAGTCGAAATGTGTTTCATGTCAATCGCTCTGATTCTGTACCTGGTACAACCTTATGAGATGATGCGAGGGGATTCCACTCCAACTCATGATCAGAATGATGTGTTGATTTGAAATAAATTCAACTCATAGAGAACATCTACAGCATAGATGCATGTTCCCTGAAAATTTCTTTAAAATCGGATAAAAACTGTAGGAATACAGTTAATTACAAGCATCTAAAGAGTCACACAACCACAATAATAATATTTATTTGACGTATTCTACAATAGTATCCAACTTCACATGTCGAAATATGATGAAATAATACAAAGCCACAGGGTCTGAAATATAATGAAAAAATTTGTTTACATATAAACTAATGGATGATTTTTAGAGAATCAGACCAAAAAAAAAAAAAAAAACATCCCAACTATTATAGTTGATGCCAGTTTGTGGACGACCCCCAGTTTTGGACAAGTCCGCAGTAAAATGGCTTAAATAAGGTCTGGAGCGATGTCTAGCAGGCAGTTGTTACCTGTAAATCTCACGGAGGGGTCTGTCAAATATCGTTCTCAAGAAATCAGCAAAAGATAACAAAAAACAAAAATTTAATGGTGACCCTTCTTCAAGTGCATGTGAACACGAGTTGAGTGATAAGACTTCCTTTCCTGTGTACCTAATTTAACCCATCTTACCACCATTTTTTCTTCAATTTCTTGTTATTTACAAGTTCCTTTCTTTATCAAGTACTAGTAAAATGCTTCAGAATCGGTAAAATTAATGGTCCAAGTGATTTATGAGGTGTCCACACACTGGCAAACGGCACTTTTTTCACATTTGTTTAGAAATCAATTTGTATGAGCTACAAATATAGTAAAATGAAGGTAATTTCAAAACCTGATTTATACCAGAAAGCACTAGAAAAAGAAAAAGTTGAGAAAGTTGAATAGGGACTGTGTACTATTAGTTGTAAGTTGAAACTTCACTTGCCTACATCTTAATCGTCCACAGACTGGGTAGGTCACCCTATAGGTATTTGAAATTCCCAATAACGTAGGAATCTGCCAATATTGAACAGAAAGCTAAGAAAGCATGGAGAGAGTGACGAATGAAGCAAGGATAAAAATGGAGTATAAATACAAACGATAAAACGGTAAAAATAAAATATTTATAGCACCCAAATAAAATGTTTTGTATGAGCCAGAAAGAAATCAGCCGAATGGCTCACTTAACCGATCGAGGTTACTCAATAGCTCTCCGTTATTAACCAGAATTCTGTAAGACTATCAATTTTATCACTGCTGAAAGGCAGATCTTGAAATTTAAAAAATTTAATTTCACCATAATAAATAAATGAGTATATATGTACAAGTCCCTAATCAATCGTAATTAGGAAACTATTTAAATGGACAAGGAACTGTGCAGGATCACATGGGAATAATTAGATATCAATATCTCCCCAAAACTAATTACAAATAAAAATAAAATAAAATATAGTCTGTGCAACCCGGAAAGATGTAGTTTTCTGATAGTTTTAAAGATCAATCGAGTAGCCTCAAAGTTTAATATACAAATAGTTGAAAAAAAAATAAATCTCTTCACTTTATAATATTATTGTAATCAGTTACAGACTAAACGACTTGAACAAATGCGAGAGAAATGACTCCAGTAACAAGTCCCGAACGAGCCACTCGAATCACCCGTTCAGAACACATTTTCACGAAAGTAATAAGCAATAAATTTTCAAAACAGAGAAGGAATATTGTGAATTTTTACACCACCCCGGTTTGATTAATGTGGGGAATATGACCGGGGCACACGCCGCCCTAAGCTGTGGACCCTCCGCCGACATCAAAGGCTTTCAGCCGACGTTTTGACGCTTCGCTTTGGAGGTCGTGTGAAAATTCCTTTTCACTAATAAACATAACTTATGAAACGCTCACCTCTTCAAAGATTAACTCAAGCCTAAAAGGCAGCTGAAGTTCATAATATTTTAGCGGTTCGCTCAGTGCGGCAATACGTAGGTTTCAAGCGTTTTTAAAAGGCCAAAGATTGTGTCAAGATCACTATTGAAAACATTTTTGAGATCATTTTATCAACTTCTTCTTCTATGTACTGTACTATCATTAACAATAACGCCGCACTCCTTCTTATTTTTATAAACAAGTTCAACCACCAAAATCGATGCAGGGAAAGTCCATGTTAGATATCCTCTGTGACAAACTTCTTACAACCGGTAAGTAAACAGCGAGATGCAAATATCTCCAGAAAATGAAAAACAAGGTAACTAGCAATATTCATTCGATTAAATGAAATGATAGTGTTTTGATTAATTGCTATATTTTCTAGCTCCGAAAGAGATGGTGCGAAACATAGGATGTGTTCCATTTTCCCTGTTAAATTTGTATAAGAATCACGGAGAAATGTAATCAAGTTGCCCTAATTTCAAGTATCGAAGTCGAAGAAACCAGTCGAGAGCGATTTTAATTGTTTGAGATAATGGTTTTGGTTGATTATTTTCAATATTAATCGACCAAGGAAAAAAAAATTGTAACCCCCCTCAAAATGTGTTATTATACGTTTTAAGATGTGTAGAATCCGAAAATGGAATTTTAAAAATCGCTCCGTCCGCCGTACGGTGGATCTTCTCCCCGTCCAGACATTTTATCCGAAACTACTGCACCAAGGCAATGGAACTTGGGTTTAAAATCACAGAGGTGTGGGACTGTATTCCCGGCATTGATCGCATAAATCCCCAAAGGTGAAATCCAAGTGCTAAAATTTAAAAAATGTGAATAGGTACCAAAAAATGGACGCAATTGTTTTAATGTTTGTTCTTGATTTGAAGACGTCCCTTCAACATATCGAATGATCTCACCGCTTTACGTTTTCATTAAGGGCTTGAACGTAGGCAGAGAAAATAACGTCAACACGAATGTGAATGTGAGATGTAGTTAGGTGTTCCGTACATGAAGATTTAAAATTTCAGTTGCTCTATCCCTGGATTTCTATTTCGTGTCCATGTACTATACAGGATTGCACCATTGTAGGTATCTACTTCCCACTTCCTTATTTTCACCTGTCCCGCTGAGAAATTTGAGTTCGTGGGTCACGAAATACTGTAATTTGTCCTACTGAATTTAGAAAGCTGAATTTGGAAGATATCAAAATTATTTCAGGTAAATCGATGACTCCCAACGTTGCATGTTGGAGGATACGGAATGCTGCTAGAAAATCTCACATGTAGAGCTTTGTGTGCTGTGAGTTTTGATATCAGCCTTTGTTTCGTACAAGGGGACTCGCAAAGGAAGGTGTTTAAGGAGTTAAATTTCTGATGAAACCAACACTGATGGACCATAGGACTCGATGGTCAACTGAACGCCCTTGAGGTTAATATGGTTCCTATTCGAATTCAAGTGATTAAATGTAAATGGGGGCCTTTTTAAAGCAACTAGAAGGGGCACACAACAAAATATGGAGCCCCGAGTTTACATAATGTACGACTGACTATGTCTAACATACATTTAATAACATACTTTCAGTTTCATGCAGCACTTGATACCTACACGTTTGCGATTGTCTGGGCACATGGCTTCTACAATACCCTGCAACTGCTGCACAACTAATATTCCATTATCCATGGATAAATATCGATATTCCTGCCAGACGAACTCATTTTTGCGGGCATAATATTTTTCAAACTCGTTTGATGTGAAAAAAATGAAACTTACGATCGCTATCACTTTATGAGTCAACATAATATGTGATATTATCAGATGAAGCCGATAAATCGGTTAAAAAAATATAGGCTGAAATATCGGACAAAATATTGGCCACTGAATATCGATATCCGATACTATTGGCCTTTGCATCATCGATAGAAAAATATCGATATTTCGACACTATCGACTATCGATGGCCATCCCTACTATGAGGTAACTGTGAGGTGTTTGTTGTAGAGAGGACGAATAGTGATCTGACCAGTTGAGGTGGTTATGAGATAATCTATTCCGTAGGTAATCAACCTACACATTTTATGCAACAGTTATTTTTGTTAAATTGCTCTTAACCAGGTTTAAATAATTATATTTCTTCAAATGAAAACGTAAACCATAGGAATGCCTTTTTCTTGAACACTTGATATTTTCTTCTGAGCATTTAGGCTAATCCCTTCGAAATTCACATAATGTATGCACTGGCTGAATTGGGATACGACTTGAGCGTGGTGGAGCGATGGGAAAGATCATGCGGAGTCACCGGGGGCTGCCACGGTAGTCGGCGTAATGAGAGGGGGCCAGCCGTCACCCGAGGGGCCCCAACGCACCTGCTGCAAGTCGGCACCGCTGCCCACTCATTTATTCGTCAAACGCCTTTGCATTCATCATCCCTTCACGGTCAGCTTCTAGACGTATTCAGATAGAAAGAGCCTGAAGTTGATGTGACAGATCAATCACATAATTGCCTCCGTTTCCACTACCTAGTTACCTTGCTTCTGACGTACTATATGGCGTTGTCGGTCTAATATTTAACTGTTCAATGTTTTCTGATGTATGTACGCAGTTTTGTAGGAGTTTTTTAACAGCAATGTGAAACAGTAATATCGTGTCAGCAGAACCAAGAATACTCATTTGTTAGGGTGTCAAAACGATTTACACGCTGACCAAACAATGCTCTCACCATTTACCCCACTATAACCAACTTGTATTGAAGGATGGAGGACTTGAATTTAATTATTCCTGTATCCTCAGTTGTATTTATTGCTCATTGTTGAATCTGGATTCTTGAATATGAACTATAGTTCATACCTTTTTCTTGCAAGTCTCAAGATTCAAGATTCAAGACGATTCTACATAATTTTTACTCTCCAAAACAAGGTAGCCAGAAAGACAATAAAAACTATGTTTTTGTTTTGGGAAATCTGAACAATTAGAATATTTCCTACATCTTGCTAGCCGTTGCTAAAAAAATCTAACATTTATTCTTAATAGCATCGGTTTTCTTTATAGTACTGGAGCACTTCTTACTTTGTAGAAGGTGTATTTTCTGTTTCCTTTCGGCATTCAAGTCAAAAGTATTTTGTTTTGGCTGGGAATATAACAATTGTCAACAGGTTCAACGGCAAGATCCATTGTTAAAATTTTCTAGTTTGTGCACTCCCAGGGAATCATCACTGTCTGGCGAAAGTCCATGGACGTATGGGCAATCCAACATGACGGAACTGATACCAAGAGAATGAGTATGAAACCTGTGATACTTATTTTTGTTTATTTATTTTCGAAAATGAAACTGCAAATCAACCAAGAAAATACAACCGAAACCACCTTCAAAATGTGTTATTTTACATTGCAAGAAGTTGAGAACCCGAAAACGGAATTTTGAAGAATCCATAAAATGCATCCGGAAAAGAAACTTGGGTCATCATTAGCGGTTTGCTTGGCGTTAAATTCTCTGCATCAATTTCAGGCAATCCTAAAAGGGACTTGATCGAAAACTTTTGAAATAACAGCAGGCTTTCGCATTAGTTATTGATATACAATGTATATTATACATCCCTCCAATGAATGAGCCCACTTGGATGCTTTGCGTTCTTTCTCAAAGGGGTAGAACAATAACGAAAGGAAAAAGCATCAACGAGAATGTATCCATAGTTAAAATCGCCTTGGGAATTTTGGCAATCGAATCTGACGCTACAACTGAAACGTTACTGCCGTGCCAGGTTCCACTTGAAATCGAATTATTTAAATAACTTCGGCTACTTGCATATTAGCGCAAACTAAGTTTGAATTTGCATGAAACGCTTAAAAATGAAACGTACGCAGGTGTTTTCTTTCATATTATAGAATTTCAGTTGACCTTGTAGATTTCTGCGACATGAAGATGTTTACCCACCGAGTTATATTCTTGACGAAGCCATCTTATTTTCTTAGGGACATCTAATGTAAGTCGATACAGCGTACGGAGACACACTGATCAGCTTCAACACCCTTGTTTCTTCACAACTTTCTTTCCTAATCTATCCAACGGCTAGGTTGCATTGAAAACCAATTAACCCTGTTTGTGAGGTAGATTCGTTCTGATTCCAGACACAGTTTTATTGATCTGCACGTTAGATTTTTTATTTTACTTTTTTCCTGAAAATTGCATCTAATGTGAATTGATGAATCACATTTTCAACGTCTCGAAATCATACAACTAATATAACAAAATTATCACACAGTTATCCTGGAAGAGTTTTTTTGTTTTACAAAAAGTCTTTTCTGCGGTTTGGCCCGTCGAACCTTTCAGTGAGGTCTTGAACGAGTTTTACCTATTACGAGGGGAAATGGAGGAAGTTCCAGGGAATGACAGCACGACCTATACGACAAATTGATCCTAATTGGGGTGAATCACGATCCAATTTTCCCCCGTGATCTGTATCCCGACCAGTTCACTTCCTTCGATTTGTGAGGAGCTACCGGAAAGCATCCCACCCACATCGACCTGATTGGAGCAATCTTTGTCTTTTTTTTTTCGTTGCCTTTCTGTCGGTACGTACCCATTGCCTTGCTCTTTCCTGCCTTTCCAATGCCGAGCAGCTATGTTTTTCAGAAATTAGACCACCTAGGAGATCCAACCTAGGACTCTGGTTGGAGAACATTAGACATTCAAAAGCGAGTAGAACCCGCAGCAGATTTTCAAGTTTTTCATACAAAAGGATGTGTCATCAATCGTATAATAAGTGGCACTGAGTAGTCCACTAAACAAAGGTGACCTCTCAACCTTTTTCTCTTAGTTCCCTCCAACTATTTTTTTTGTTGTCTTTTTTCCTTTTCATCTGGTAGGTGTATTGTGATTTGGGGGAATTCACCATGTATGGATAATATGCCACAACTCTGTCTGCGTCTTTTCACCCGGAGGGAACTAAATTACAAAACCCAATTTCTAAACGTCTCTAGAAATGTCCACCATCTTTTGGCCTAGATTCCTGGACTATGAACCGGATGCTTTTTGGTTAGGTAGAATCTGACCAGTAAAACCAATCACGAATTGTATCAGGAGTTAGTATAAAAATCACGAAAGCTCAGTGTACTTGAGGAATTCTGTGGTGTCTCTACAACTAAAGGTAGACCATCGGAATAATTTTTCCTCGCAACTCGGAAACACTGTTCCTGAAAAAGGTGAACGGTCGCGGCGAGACCGGAGATGGAATTACCGCAAGAAAGCTGGTCCCCCTCATCCGTCAAATGACTCAGATACCCGCCAAGGAATCAGGGCGGACTGTGACGAATCCTGCCTCTAATGTTGGGAAGGTGTTCGCAATTCATATTTCTCCTTCGGAGGCTAATAGGGCTTCCGACTCAAAGGTGGAAAAGAGAGGCTAGAGAAGAAGAAAAAAGTTGAAGGGAACGTACCTAATTTTACAGTTGCGGGGGAAGAACCAGGAAACGGCCTTTTCTGGGAATGTGTGAAAGGGGCAGTATCATTCTCGATTTCCGAGTAAATCGAATTAGGGCTCGAGTCCCGACTGTATTTGTTCTTCTCACTCAAAACTTTCAACTCGAAAATTACTATCACCGAGGGCTATTACGAGGACCATGATAGCTATGACTTATGGAAAGCTCGCATCCGGGTAAGAATAATCGAGAAGTTATGATACGAGGTATTCCCAAGTAAACTTAGAGTTAGTTGTAAATTGCACAACTCCTGATAATGAGGAAGGTAAACTATCCACCCCCAGGTTTTTGAGTTTTTACAGAATGTTCTGCATAAAATATTGCATATTTACCAAAACTCACCGAATGAACATTTGCCCAAAATCCATCTAAAATTTAATTTGTCTATAATTTAAAAAAAAACCAATATACTTTAAAAATCCTTTACAGTGTTATAGGTATGGGTGAGTACTATATTTCTGTTCAGTTTAGACTAATTTAGAAGGTAGAATTTCCCAGGATAACATTTTGTAGTCACCGTTACTGTAAGGATCAATTTACAGTTCCAGCCAAGGAACAAGTACCAGTCTTGTAAGCGACTTATTACCGTTCTTTTTTTCTGTTATTGTAGAACTCCATAGGGAGACAGAACGAATAAATGTGAAACGACGATGAACGGCATCATTAGATTCATTGAAGAGACGTATACCAATAACGAACACGAAAACATGGTGTTATTTCGCAAGTTTTCGATATTGTAATTTTTTAATATTTCGGCTCCGCGAATTCCCCATTGAGGATTGACTGAAGGTGTTGCCGATAATTTACCTGCACTTCAGCTTAGTTTAAGTTGAGTTTAGTGGTTTTAATGCAGACCCAAGTCTCATTAAGTTTTGTCCTGTTGTTTCGGAAACAAGCTCAAGACGCCGAAGGTTATGGCGAACCGGCAGATTCTCCAGAGTTCCATTTTTGGGTTTTAGACTTCTTGAAACGTCTAATCTCAGATTTTGAAGATAGTTAATGTCTTTTTCTTTCTTGGTTGATTATCAAGTTTCAATATTGAAAATAATTAACCAAAAAGAAGGTTTTTTCATAGAAAACCATGGCTTTTACATTCATTTCCTCCTTACTAATAGCCCTGAAGCTAAAAGGTGAAGAGAAGGCAGGAGAATTCTGACTAAGAACAGTATGCTGTTTGCATGTAGTGTCAGATTTGAAGGCAGCTGCAGCGATTATCCTGCGCTGCGTTGAAAACAGACTAACCCGGCATAACTCATGGATCCCAGAACAGATTACGTCACTCGCGACGAAGTTGTGGAAACCCATTTCAATAAAAACGGAGTAAGATAGAACTTTGTCTATATTTCAACAAAAATAATGAGTTACACAGTTAAATCGATTTTGACGGGTAGGTCATCATCCGTAACAACCATGAATCGTTCATGTTTGCCATACTAGTTTTAGAAGTGACATGTTTATAAATACTAGTTGAGTAGTTTTCGAAGTTTTTAGGGAGCGAGTTTCAGCTTTCCAACTGATTTACAACTTAGAAGCCCGTTTTTGAAAACAAAAAACCCACTTCGAATGTAAGAGGTCAAAAAACTTGCTCCATGGTAATATCAAATGGAGTCTCAGTAGACAAGGCTATTAGCTGGAACATGCTGGAAACAAACCCTGGAAAATATTTAACTTTGGGTGTAGTGTTCTTTGGCAGACTTAAATCCGGACTAATCGCTAGATAGTTTTTAAGGACTGGAGTCTGTAGGAGTGGACTGGATTCTCGCTAAATCATCTTGAATTTTTATTGTTCGTGACTTCCTTAGGGGTGTTTCAATCAGTAGGTATCCCTGGCAGATAGTATCATTCCCCTTAAATGAGTATTACATATGAGTGAGGCGTTCTTAATCAATATGCGATTGTGGACTAACTCCTCCAAAGATGGAATTAGATTTAAATCTGTCATAAGCCCTTAAAACTTGAATAAGACAGTTCAGCTGAATACCAGCGTAACGCGGGAAACGTTACTTCATAACCATTTTATGGTTGTCTGCTATTTAGGACCCGTTGTTTTTTCCTACATATTTGCTACTCGTTTTGCCACAGGCTACGTCCAATAAGACATACATTTACGAGCATGGTCATTTGTATTTAGTTGGTAAGTGTGAATAAGTGAGTGTATACCAATACATAAGACTATACATATTTTGTGCATAATATGAGCTACGAACCTAACCGTGGGCATCCTTGTTTGTCTAATGCCCAAATAATATACCAGCTACTTTTGAATCGTACATGTTCACTAGCTGTGTTTTTTTTTTTTTTTTTTTTTTTTTGTTTTTTTTTTCATTAGCTCAAAAGTCGAAACCTCTTACTACTCATCAAGGTTCTAGATTTGTTCAAATACAAAAATTTTAGTAATTCCCAGAAAGGGCTACTATAACATTCGTGTGCTGCAGTAAGGGCAGATGATACCCTTTTATATTTGAAAAGTGACCACTACACAATAAGTCAAATTTGTCGATTTCGAAGGAGCACCTCTCTATTCGTTTACGCCCATACCAATAATTAGTCTCCCACCGATACGAGTGAATTTTAACTTAAAATTGATAAACAAACCGACCTTTTTTTATAGCGTGGATACTTTGATTCTGGAGTTAGTTGCTGAGAGATTTGACAAGAAGTTTGATACACCGGATTACAAATCGCAAAACGGATTCATCCTAGATTTACCTAGGAGTTTATTGATAGTTTTCGAGGTCAAAACGCTTTGTTTCCAAGCTCTACAAGTTTTGTATCTTGAAAAATTTATAGGAAGAGATTACAAAATTTAGACGAAAAATTTCAGCTCTAAGAAGTGGCGTTACATGATCCAATCACTGCCAGGACTGATTTATAACATAAAACTTCACTTTTTCCCCCTACCAATCGATTTCTTGCTCGTGGGCGCCCGTACTATTCGAATTTTGATTTGTCATCATGAACTATTGAATAATTAAACATGATGTAAAATATAAAATGAAACGGACGTAGAGGTCGTAATGTATCATATTGGTTCATTATATCATTCAGCATAACTATCTAAAAACGTTCCTAGGTTTGAAAGGTGTTCTTACTCATGTTTTATGGATCCAACCCAAGGTGACTAATTTGTTTGATTTTGCTGACAACTGAACATATATAATTGATTCCACCAAAGTACATATTTAGAGGAAATTAAAATTTTTTCCATTAACAGCCGGCATATCTACATCCATTTTATACCTAGTGAAACAGCTGCTTTTTCGGCATTTTTTTACCCTCCATCGTTAGGTACGAGAATTTTTATTTGATATGATTCTCGTAAATTACATCGTTTCGAAACCCTTAGCGATGGCAGCCCTGGTAATTAAATGTAAACTATATCTGTCAGAGGCCGGTGCAACTTCAGGCGAAAGGGCATCTTTCAGAACCATTGAAATATTTTACCTGCGTTTCTGCCTTTCCGATGTCAAAAAAACTCAACAGTTATACCTGGTTGTCACATCGATTCCTCTTGTGAAAGATGGTTTTTTTTTTCTCGTATGGATACGCAACGATTTCTGCCGTATCCCAGGATATAAATCTGATTTTTTTCCCCCATTCCCTTTGGCTTCTCATTCTGCTGAGGAAATTCAGGGCCTGGGAATCGGGAGCAGGGCCAGACAGCTTGGGAGCTCGTTTTCTGCAGTGGGGGTGGTTTTTTCTTTTTCTAAGTGTCTATTTTTTATTAGAGCGAACCACCTGCTACAGACCCATAGTGGTCAAGACGATAAACGACTCAGATTCTGACGGGTATTGATCTTCATCGCTCTGGACGAGAACCGCACCAATGACAGTGGCGAATATTCATAGCAAAAAACCAGATTGCCAAAGGTTTGCCCTAAGCTTTTGGAACTTATCGGCTACTTCATCAATTAGAGATCAATACTCATTCTACTGCCTGCTCCCAGTAGATTCAAAAGAACGTAGGGAGATCACTCTCCGGTATGCACAAACGCGAAACAGTCTGAGTCAGATAAGATATTGTCAATTTGTCCAATTTATACACAACATTTCTTCTAATCAATTCGCTTCCACAATTCGCCTTCAACCATCGCCAAGGGCCGAGGGTACTACACTAATGATAAAAATTCCTCTGTTTTTCTCTTTAGAGAATGGCCGTTGAATGCTTCTTTGTAGTTCATAAATTTACCCACGCATATTTCTATCCTGAGACAGACTCCGGCTAATTTTAATTTTTTGAATGCTACTAGGGCTTCCGCATCGTGTTACACTCTTATTCTACATAGGTTTTGGCCATTTTCTCCACAGCTTAGACGTTTTCTGCTTGAATTTATAGTACAAACAATTTCATAAAAGGAATGGTGAGAGTAACTTCAAATCTGAAATGGGGCAGCATGATCCATAATCCACACAGTGAGTAAAATGTGGTTGCTATAATTTAAATTTTTCTTGAGTTATAGCTCCATTTACGCGTGTGTACGTACAACCACATTCAAAACGAACGACTTGCTCCATGATTGAGTACAGACACTACCTTTTTATCGTCAGTTTCTTGAGACGTGGTTTAGCAAGAGGAAACTATTTATTAAACAGGGTAATATACGTCCGGGAAATTGCGTTCTGCCTCCACGTAAACGAGGCAATTATAAAACGCGATTCAGCGTTCTTTCGCCTCCATATCACGAGAAACGCTAACAAGGATCAAGGCAAAGTCCGCACGTTGCCGCCAAGTACTTACTTATTCTCCTATAAAACCCGCATAGCAGTTTTTCGAGGGGAGAGGAATATGAGATCTACAAATCCTTGCGCAATGTTCCCGAGGCTGATTGAGTATTTCAGCCTTTTTCCATCTAGATCGCGGGGGGATCTATCAGTGTTTGCTATTAGAGGATTGGTAGAAGACGTTCACTAATCTGGGCCGAGCACGACTTACAGAGGGCTTAATGCTATGTAATGCGCCCCTTCGGACTTGGGGTTTTGACCTCATCGAGAGGAAAACTTTCCAAAGCCGGTCAACGAGATGTTCTGGTCGTCGTTGAAATTCCCGATGCAATTCCTTCTCAGGTTGATCACGTCGTTTCCCCCAAGGTCCCAATGGTAGTCACATCAGAAATCCTAATCAATGGTACTTGGTTCGTGGTTTCACAGATGATAAAACGAAGGAACTTTGTCCCATAACAGCATGAAACGAGTTCCCATTGTGGCATAAAATTAAACATATTTAGGATCCAGAAAATGAAAAAAAAAAAGTGGACGAGTAAGGATGATCGTTATTGTACCAGAGAGTACAAAGAGCTTCAATCTTTCAAACTAAGTTCCTACAGGTACATTGGTTGTTTTTGTTGACTTATAAACATAAAGATGCTTATACAAGCGCTTCCTATACATTCCAAGATGACCAGTGAGCTGTGGCAGAAAAGCCACTTAGTTCGTAAACGTAATGGGGACATATCTCATGGTTAAGTCAAGCTGAAGTGGTTAAGGTTACAAATTGTTTAGCTTTGCAATTTGTGTTTACTGGTTGATTTCCTGACTACTTGGAAGATTTCTTGTAGATTCGAAATGATAGGTTCGATTCTTACCCTAATCTACTACACAGCTTTTAGCGTGTTACAATTTTTAACCGGATCACATGTAAGTTGTACCACTTGGTCATCTATAATCAAATCATCAATTAAATTCCTCCGCTTTCACGAATACCATTGATTGAAAAATTGATATCCTAGTTACACGAAAACCTACTGCTACTGCTTCAATGTGTTAAGTTCATTTTATTACAAACTATACCTTTCAACCTGACTATTTTTCCGCAGACACGGTTCATAGCTAAAGTCAGTTGCATCGGGATAGTTCTCTTCTGCATTGAACGAAACTGTATGTTTCACCATCCATGCTGTTCGATGATTTTGAGATAACTACATGGTCGATATTTTTGATGTGAATAACTAAATATTCACTTGAGCAATCCCTTGAGTACGAAAGCTCTACAAGGAATATTTCAGTAAAAAGTATTCTTATCCCTCTTATCATTTATGAATATGAACAACGGAGGACGACACTACTAGTTCCTTAAATTCTCTGAAGCCCTTGAATATATGAAATTCAGCCCAAATTATACCAAGATAATTAACTCTCTTAGTTTACGTGAAATCGCACTTGATTCTGACTGATTGTCTTAAACTCACAGTTCGACTTGATGGCCCCCCTAGACATATCGGCGATTGCGAACAAAAGCGCTTTTAGTGGGAGCAAACGTTAATGGACTGGGCAGGATTCTCAGGAAAACGGTCGAAACCCGCGGCATTACCTATAGAAAGGGGTTCGAATCCTATTCCAACGTGATACAACAGTTTAGTCGTGGGGGCTAAGGGGTTTTCTGGGCTCCGCCGGGAGCTCCTCCTATCAAGATGATCCGCTTGTAGCGCGAGGAAAGGTATCGAGGGATATTGGTGAGTTGGTGGAAAATACGGTCCCGTATGATTAGATTGGATTAGCATAAATCGTGTGGGGCCGCGTGTGAGAAACGGGCGCCGATAGTGATCACGGGCGCAAGAAACGGTGAAAGATCCCGGGCGGCTTTTTTTTCGGAGACGGCGAGATGATCCTTCCGCTTTTATAACCCGAAGTAGAAAAAAGGGGGAAAAATCGGTGTTTTTAGTGGATCAGGAGTGGCATACCAGATTTTTTGAGTGCCAATTATGTTTTGTATCTTTTCGGCGATCGCTCCCAACTTCGGCCAAGCTACTGGCTTTTGAAGCACGATCTCAATAACGACAGGGCCAGTCTTCGAATGGCTCGACGTTTCGCCAATTTCGGTAATCGTTGGCTCCAATACGTAAGACCTCTTCGTGAGGTGAAACAATGAGTCATATAAGACAAGAATATAGGTAGTTACACTTGAGAATGGACGAACTGCATAGAATCCTCCTACAAAACGTAGATGCTTAGCAAGAATTAAGTCATTATCAACTCTTATTATTACTATTAACTCTTCAGTCCAATGAATTCAATTAAAAATGTCATTTGAATCATCTTGTTGAAACTTATCAGCTTTTTTGCCTACTCATATGTAGGTCCCTGACAACAATATTGAATCATACGAACGTTAGCCTACGGCATTTCCAAGATGTTTGTGAGCTTTTTATTTGGAAGCTGTGCACTTTGAAACATAAAACGAGAAAATTCGAGGGGTCCTGTAAGAAATGTTTGCTATTGGATCACTAAGCGTGATCATTAGAAAAAAATAAATGAAAACACCTAAAAGTAGACTTGGGAAAAAGTTGTAAATATAGTTCATTTATAACTTCAAGAATAGCTCAGCTGCTTCAATTTCCGAAGTTGTTTAGGCCCCCTGAGACGTAATGGAATTTTAAGGATTAGTTGTAATCAGAAATCATCACTAATGAGTAAGATTCACTTACCATTCCTCACGCAATGAAACATTTTCATGTAGCTTTTTGAGAACATGCCTAAATTAGGAAAAAAGTCACTTATCTTAACTTTATTTTAGCGTCTCGCAAATTTCTTTACTGTACCCCTTAGTTTGAAAAAAATGCAACACGAATGTATGATCATAAGCATCTTGCTGAATGAAAATCCTTACCATTGAAGATCCGCTTTGCCCTTCTTCCCAATATTTTCACTATCATCACAACAGTAAATTAGTATCCACGTATCCATTGTTATTATTCAAGTAACCCAAATCGTTAACTTTGTACTGGGCTCTTGCATTACTTATATGCCTTACGTAATATTATGTAGTCCACTATCAAGTTGTTGTGATGAAGTGCAACGTATTTTGGCACGATATCTTCTCATTTTCAGTTACCTATTAAACCTGACATCTAAAGCAAACAATCGGAGTTAGGATTACAACCACTCTTCCTCCTCACACCATCACCAAAATGATACCCATTGAAAAGAGTATTGGATGTATCTATGTATTAGATGGCACTCCTACATAAATCACTAATCTATCCATGATAGTCGGTGTTACCTTAAACAACGACAAGCCACCACATCTTGTAATTGCATTCAAGCTGAAAATAGACGCGGTCTAGATCAGACCACCATTGAACGAGATATACAACTCCGCTCTACACCCCAACCGATTTTTCGATTGGTGAGCGAACGAGTGATGGTAGTGACTCGAGTGGTTTCATTCGATTCAGGTAACTATCATAAATCTAAATCATACAATTAAACTACCCTTCCACATGGAATGTTTTTGATATTTGGATTTGGTTAAAAATATTTGTTTTTCATCTGTAATCTCTCAGGCAAGATTTCTGGCACATCCCGGATCAATGTTGAATTTTTGAGCCAAAAAATTCGTAATCTTTGGTCGAGCGTTTTCGGAACAAGGACGGATCTTTTTTTAAATTCGATTTTAGAAATTTACGTATCTTGAAACGTGGAATAACAACTTTTGAGGGGGTTTAAACTTTTATTTTCTTGGACGATTACAAATTGAAAAACTAATAGACTGATGGTGCTGATATATTCAAAGATGTATTCAAATTCTTATTCCAACTTGCTACGGTTTCTTCGTATTAACTATAGACATCGGCAACAGATGCCGTTCACTTAAATTAGGCCCAAGCCTACGCGTGAGAAAATACTACGACTTGGCACTTACGATCCAGTTCCGTCAATCCATTTATCAAAACAACCGATGATGCGACATTTACAGCCCATTTTCAAAACCCCAATCCGACTTGGCCGTTTACGGGCAGTACCGATCGCGAGGAGGACCCCTTTGCTTTCCTTCGTCTAATTAAAAGGCGGTCTGAAGGAGGTTCTTGTCGAATCACCGCTGTGATGGATTGGACCGCATCTTCCTCTCCGTCTCGCCTACTTCGCCCCTCGCGCCTTCTCCCCCTTGATGAGCGTTTGTCAAAAGAATTAGCACTATTCACACGCTCTCCGCGCGGTTGGACCTTCGTGGGCCGCGGGTATCCGTAACTAGGCGAAACCCAGGAATCACGTTGCGAACCAGTAAATCACAATCTCCTTCCCCAAAAGGCATAACAGGAACAACACGTTTTCAGTCCTATCTCTTCAAACACGAGGCCTTTCTCTCGTTCACCATTTGGACCGTCACATTAGCTAAAAGAGCCTACCTAATATCACGAGTTAATTGTTCGAAGTTTCTATCAAAGCTGTAGTAAAATTACATTGTTCGAAGTTTATTCTATCAATATTTCAGTTGAACTGAACGGACATACAAAATAGATCTAAAATTTGATTTCGAGTCTGCTTACAGATAGCAAAAACATCGTTTTTACTTTCGAGAGATATCTATTGTTCTGCTAAATCATAATTTCCACTCTCAATTTAGGTTTTAGCCCATTTTGAACAATTTTCCTCTACGTCTGTCTTTTGGTGTCCGCAGTTCCATGGAGTAAGCTTATTTTCTACAGCGTTAACCCGATTTTGATGAAGTTTTTAATGACCTAAGACCTAAAAAAAAACATGATTTTCACAAGAGTATACATGGCAGTAAACTAATATAATAATAATAAATTGAAATGAAGTAGAAATTTCTGTAAATTAAAACAGAATACATACAAAGAGACGAAAGAGATTTCGAGTTGAACAATTAGAATTTAGCCTAAGAGCCAGTGGCGTAAGGTGCAAAGAGTGAATTTAGAGGAAAAGTAGTTGAACCCCCACTAAGTACAACATAATCAACCCAGACGAAAAAACCTTTGGCGTGGTTTCCCATGAAATTCACCGCTCATGAATTGACAACTCATTATGCGCATGCTCAAGCTTAAAATTCACCTATCAAAATTTTCTGAGGTTTTAGTAGTCCAATCTCACTAAAATTTGGTCGTTGAGAAAGAATGATCATATAATCTTCCATAGTTCTTAACGTGACAGTATCACTAGTGACTGCACATCATACATGAATTTCATCAATATTGATACATACAGTTTTCCCACGATTTTGGAGATAATAACAGATATTGTCACAGTGGTTAAATAATGCAGGTAGACAAATATGAGTTTTATTGCTCACAAATGAATTCGTCATTCTGCTCTTGGGCTAGTGTAAAATCCAATGTAGTAAATAGTAACTGCCAACAAAAGCAAATATTTTCGCAGAGTTCATACTATTGTTTCATAGTGGTTACCATAAATCGTTCGTGGCGAAGCAATGGTAAACAACTAATCAAATAATAATCCTAACTCTGTACGTACCTGTTTGTTCTGAAGACCAACGTCGGGACTTACTATCACAGGCCAATAACCAATATTTCTTCTATAAACGACACTGTGTAGCAGTTTTGCGGTCTCCTTCAAACCGCATTCTTGATTTAATCTCGAACCAATATCGAACTAAAGAAAATCTACTTAAGTTCCAATCTAATTAGTTATTCATGAAAAATACCAGATTCACAAGTCAATTTCTGATTTTGAAGTATTATTGAAATAGTGACTTTTGGTTTTTGGAGTAGAATAGGCGTTAATAAATCAGAGATAATTTCACATTATTTCATGTTAGGACCAGAATCGAATCACTCTCTATAGTGTTTTACGGAATTATATGATAGTATTGTGTCAAAAAAATTAATTAAAATTTCATAGCTATAGAGAAGTTTAATTTGTAATTTTCTTCATTGCTCTCATTTTTCGACGGATTTTTTTTTCTTTATCTTACTTCAACCAACTCAAAAGTATCAAGAGGGAATTTCATAGAGTTGAGATTTTGACAAATGAAATATTTTGTATCAAACGTAGTTCCATCACTATTCCAAGTTCCGTTCTCAGGGGAAGCTTCTCTGTAGTACTTCAAAGCAAATGCATGGATATCCACATAATCTGTTATGAGTGATAACTTATCATATAAGTATCTGATATCACATTGCCTTACTTGTTCCAGTGTACAATTTCAGCTGTCCAGATTAATCAATTGTTTGTTCAGCACCTCTTACCCTTGAACTGATATATGTAGACCATTAAAAAAACCTGAAACGGGACTAGCTGTCCTTTAAGTTAGCTAGTAGATGGTTACGTCTTTTAACGTTATTATAATTATTATTTTACATTGTAGATGCTTTTTGAACTGTAACTAGGACACGATGATCTAAAAAAGAAAACCAATTGTTCATTGACGAAAATATTTTAAAAACTACACCAAACGTAGTTACTTCACCGTGTCTTAATCCAACTTTGTCTACGTTGAACAACATTTCCCTTGCATATTAAACAATTATCAATTATATTTAGCGGATTTATTATTTTCACTCTGTAGTTCATAAATCATGTGCGTATTGTTTTTCATTAATAGCATAATTCATTCTAGAACCTAGCCAGATAGATAGATGAAATGTATAGTTATTTGATCTTGAAAAACAAACCAACCAAATAATATTCAATACATTATACGCCTTTGAGGAACCGTTAGGCGTCGGGTAACCATTGCATCAAACATTTCAAGTAGTAACATGAGAACAAAAACAGTTGGCATTAGCAGCGTGAACAAACACAACGTGAGAACATAAAATTTAACAATATATTCGTAAAGATAAAAAATATCTTGTTATAATAATTATTAACACAATTATTGTTGTTCTCCGATCATTGGAATTGTTAGTATCCTGACTTCTAAATTTTACCAACGTGCTTTCAAAGTTTATGAGGATTTTTTTATTCTATTCATTCGCATTCAGCGCGTCGTTAGGAGGCTCGTTGTAACCACCAAAACCCGAAGAATAACAGGTCATAGTTTGGATTTGTGTTGATTGTGGTCACGTCGGATATCGAGTAAACAAAGAAGTGAAGCATAGACGAATCCTTGTAATAGTAATTAATTCACCACTATAATTTGTTCGAGTTTGATAAATAATGCTGATCTTAATCATTCTTCAAATAACTTGAGTGAAAATGAGTGGTTGGTACATTCAGTGAAAAACATGATGCTCTGGAAGGAAATTTGTTTCGATAACCTACAATTCGTCATTGCTCCCTTTAATCCACATCAAAATATCCCAGTGAAGAATGAATACAGAAAGCATCCATTTTGGAACTAAAAAGGCAGCCGAATTTCATGTTTCCTCAATCATGTACTTAACGATTGATTTCTCTTTAAAAAGTACACTGTACAACTTTTCTTGTAGCCATAAAATAAATGAGAGAGTAATAGGAGAGGAGATATTGGGAATATTTAATTGCCTATTTAAAAGTAAATTTTAGAGTGAGATTTGTTGCGTTTTTGTTGATGGACAAAACACCATTATTGTCCAATTACCAGGCTTTGTCAAAGAAAATGAAAGAAAAAAAAACCAAGGCATGAATAGTTCAGACCATTGTTGGTGTTTTATCGTCACATGCCTGAAAAACAATTCGAAAGATCCGTCTTCAATCATCACCCCACTGTCATAAGGGTTTTTTTGGGGACCCACCCCCAAACCCATCATCCTCCTAAACTTCTCCGTTCCCGTCACCCTTATAATTCCAGAGTCACATTCGCATGACATCCGACAAAGGATTTTTGCCCCATTTCCCCCGTCATATCTCTAGAAGTCGAATGAGGAAACTTTAAAAAAAAAAGTCTGAAGAAAAAAGTCTTATCCCGACTTTAGATATACCTGGGAACGTTATACGTGTCATCCAGTTTTATATTGGGACACCCCCACGTGTGAAGCAGGTAGGGAGCGGTCCAGCTGGGGCTCGTCCCGTTCTTGGCTATTTATTTCCACGGGGGGGAGGGCGAAGAGCGACAAAGGAAAATCCGTTGGTTCAGTTCATTAAGTCCTAATAAGTTTTCAGGGCTCAGAAGTTCTCCCGACGTTTAAAGCCGATGAAGGCCGCCTTCTGTCATCGTTCCATAAAACCGGAGATCGAGAAGATATTGCGAAATTTATGTAGGGCTAGCTGGTTCACCCGTGTGAAAGCACAGTGGTCCAGACTCCCAAAAACTTTATTGCAATTAGAAAAAATGAATTTCGAACTTTTGACTCATTAAAAAATTGGCTCATCTCGGTTTATTATTACCACCTTGGACGTAATTTATCCACCATTCAGTTTTGCGCGAACGTTTCTGTAATCTGCAAAAGTAATACATTTTTTGGTGAAATTTTGTAAGGACGCTCAACTACTCTCTGGGAAAATTGAAAAAAATATATTTTTTAAAATATATGCTTAGCAGATTCAACGAAAAATGCTGTACCCGTATGGGCACGTAGGGAACTCTCAGTTGAGGGAGGGTCCACTCCTAAAGAGGTTTTAGGAATACTGACAGACAGAAAGTTCATCCAAAGATTCTATTTACAAAAAACATACAAGTCAATGTTTTGTAAAATACGAAACAGCCACTGCAGAATCCAACAAGATATTTTGTGCATTTTGTGCGAACTTTGGAAATTCAATTTACAGCAGCACATCTTCCTCGGTTCTTATTTTCGGTGAAGGCAACAAAATGATCTTGCCGATCAAAATGGATGTTGTTCAACACACCTAAGCTTGGAATGTTGCGACATGGATTTATTCTTGATGTTGCGAATCGGGAGAGGTAAGTCTGTGCTAACTCTCTCCTAAATTGTTTCTGGGTGATCTTGAGTTTTTTTTCGCTCAGGATCCACGGAGCTTGAACTGCAGAATCTATAACCCACGTGAAAATAGGCCACCACCGCTTCTGATTTTGAATTTTTTTGAGGTAAGTGTTGATTTTGACCGGCATGATATCAGAACCTGATCAGAACTTGATTATATTTGCTGTTACATTATTCTTCTTGTTCTGACAAAGGCACTTAGCTGAAATCATCTTTCTCATGCCAAAATCACAACAAATCTTCTGGGTATTGAATTTCGGGAACAGGTGGTTACATGTAGACATCAATCGGGATGTCAACTTCATCTTCGTCAAAATTACCGTGAAGGATGTCCATGGCGTCTTGAAGAGACTCATCGCTTCTGAAATAAAAATCACAAAAGAAAAAATGAATATCAAGGCAATCGAAAACAGCACAGATGGCAGGATAATACCAAAAACGCAGTACCATTAAGAGCGACTCCTGGATCCCACCGTATCCATGTGGGTACACTGCAATAAACTTTAGTTTCTATGGTAGTAAGAACAAAAAGTTAAAACAGCAGGAATGTATTATAACAATTACTTTCAATTAAAGTTTTGAAAACGCAAATACCAATTCGGAAAAATATATTTGTGAGTATTTAGGGTAATAAATTTGGATGCTTGCGAAGTGAAAAAACTCATTCATCTTCAATGCGAGACTTACAGAACTTAGAGTGGTTTCAGACCAAACTGAAGCTTCTGGTCCATGAGCATGGTTATCTCAACTAAGAAAACATTCACGTTACTGTACAAAGTCCCAAGGATATGAAAGAAACTGCAAAACACAAGACCCACTTCTGCCGTACCCATATGGAACAACTGGGCAGTAATGGGTTAACCCAAATGAATGTTCGACATAGTAACTGGATATTTAACGAAGATTTCTGAATTATGGCCGGAAACAGGAAAACGTAGAGTAGAACGAGTGAAAATTTAGTTTTTTGGTAGAGAAATGTGGTTCCATAGGAAGCAAAATTAAAAACCCAAAAAGTAAAATAACTCAAAAACTAGTGCTTTTGAAAAATTGCCAAGACGCATTTCTTTCGAATTTAGTATATAATCAATAACTCACGTTTCAACATTTTATTCCTTGTATACAGAAATTAAGCCTTGATCATTGATGATTAAATTAATTTTATTTTGTTTTAACTTCTGTATGTTGTATGGCAAAAACAATAAACATTGCATAACGTTTTTTTTTATAGAGCGTTTATTTGTAAATATATCAACTAGTTCCATCTGAGGTAATGTACAGGTAACTACATAGATATTTACTTCACATAAATTCCGCAATATTTCTATGAGTGTTAGTCCATTGACAATACACCACATTTCAGCTTGACTTCAGCACCCAAGATCCAATGCCTTGGTCCTTTTCAGGCGTCGGTTTACTTCGGTGTTGTCGAGAAGCTTCTGGGCTTCTGGGTTGGTGTGTGCAAGAAGCCTCTTTTCGTAGTTCCTAGCGTATCTATTAGTGACATCGGTGATTCTCTCGATTTTGAGGTCCTTGTGGAGGTCATCATTACGAATGTACCATGGAGCATTCATAATACTCCTTAATACCTTATTTTGGAATGTTTGAATCATTTCAAGTTACTTTTAGCAGTGCATCCCCATAGCTGAATACCATAGGTCCAGATAGGCTTAAGTACTGTTTTGTATAACAGCAATTTATTGTGCAAACTGAGTTGTGAATGTCGACCCAACAGCCAATAAAGCTTTCTATACCTGATTGATAGATCTTCCTTTTTCTTCTTGACATGTTCTTTTCACTTCAGCTTCTCATCTAAGTAAAAATTAACGTAAAAATGGAACGTTTTCTGATCAGTAAGATACGAGGATGACCCGCTATCTCAATTTAGAATCTTTGATAACTATTTAAATCATTTCAATGATCTATACATTTTTGCCATGGGAACGAGAAAGCTAAATACCACGCCTTTCTTGATTCGCGTTTCTTGGTTCAGTTAGTGCTGCCGAATTCATGTATTTCCAAGCACACTGACAATATTTTTCTCTTAATAATAATAACTATCTACCTAAAAAACCGTATTGCCTCAATCATATTTTTCTCAAGTTTATTTAATAGGTTTTCTATATGCACAAAAAATTGAAGTTCAAAAAAGGTTTATTACATCTATATTCGATGGTTGTTTTAAGCCGTTACTGTGATAATTACTTAAAGAAGTTTATTGCACATTTTTATCAAGTCCTACAAACTTTTTTCTGAACACGACTGTTGAAAAAACATGATGAAATTATATGAATAACTAATTATTCCCCGTCCAGATACATACTTCAAAAATGTATGCACCTCTGAAAGGTGGTGTATATTTAGTTTTTTTTATTGGTCTTGAGTTCTTAACTAGTTGCTGCTAATTCATATTCTACATGGGGCTTGTATTTTCTATTGAACTACAAGTGTTATGTTTTTATTTATGATTGAATACTTCAGACGCACTCGAATAATACTGAATTTTGCATGCTCTCCGATTTTATACTGCATTGATGGTGAAATAAATAGCGGGTCCTTTATCAAAAAGAATCATTAGAAAAGCAAACTTCCAGTTGTGTAGTATATGTGCAGTCCATACGGCTAGCTGGATATTGGATGCTTAGAGCATGTTCTGTACTTGAGGATGTAATTTTTTAAGCATGTTTTGTACTTGAGTTTAGCGTGTAAAGTAAATGAATAAATTAAGATATAAATATACAACTTCGTCTTATCTATCTTGAATGAATGGTTGTTGATTCAACAATTTATATATTGAATTTGTATATTTATATCTTAATTTATTCATTGTTGTTGAATCAATGGTTGTTGATCCTTGAGGTTGATGCCGAACGATGCCTCACTCCGCATATAAGAAAGCTCGTTGTTTTCATTATCCTACCCTTCAAATGTGTCTTTAACCTTCCGATAGTCGCGCCACCAGCTCGACATGGATAGTCGCGCGTATGTGTCACATACACAAAATAGATTCAAGCATTTATTCAGCCAAAACACGAGGATTTGGACAGGACAGCACACAAAGGAGCATTCACAGAGATGCATTTATAACAAGAAAGGACTAGGTATCAAACTTTTACGAACGTAGAACGTCCGTTGACCACATCGTGCAGTACGTATTTTTATGGTGTGACAATTTTGCAAAAATTAGGAATAAAATTCAAGAACATTTTGCATACATAGGTAGGCATTTCTAAAATTCGCGACCCTTTTTTCAGGAGATGTACCTACCTAGAAGGTTTTAGCCGAATATAGAATGTTATAAAGGAAGTTAGACTTATAAACTCATCAAACTTGTTTAAAAAAAAAAAAAAAATCTGAAGAAGTATTTAGTTTGGTTGAGAATCACTGCAATCGAAGCGGATAGGAGTTGAATGTTGTATGCTAATGTATTTTCTGCATTTCTGGCTAGAGAAACGTGTTATCCGGGTTTGGTTTTCCAGATAGCATGGTTTGCACCTTTTTCTTCAGGTAGTTCTTCTTCCTCTTGAAATATTTGTGAAAAAATAACGTAGATAGTACCATCTATGTGAGGCTTAACGTTATGCAAAAATTAAAGCCTTAATGAAGGCCAAAAGTGAACTGAGTCCATTTCCGAAATGAGAGGGGAGGTTAGGAGGCGAAGATTCAACATCTCGCTTAATCTCGTGATTGAGCTGAGAGATTCAAGAAAAGTGTGTATGTGTCACATACACTCGACTATCGGAAGGTTAATTACCATTTATGCCGTTTACTTCAGGGGTCTTATAAAATATATTTCTTCGCATAAAGACGGATGTTGAGGATTCAAAGTTAACTAAATAGCTGCATGTTAATTACAAGGAGTCATTTAATTAGGAACTGTTTAGGTATGTAGTGCATTGCTCATAATGTATTTCATACGTCATAAATCAAAGCTCTTAACAGCTCCCTGATTACCAATTTGCGTCAGCCATCTCTAATAAATGATTGTTGATCTTTGACGTCGATGGGGTACGATGTCTCACCCAGGATGGAGGAATGCTCGTTGTCTTCATAACCCGGGCCTCACGAATCGGGTCTAATCGAGTCGAGGACGAGGGGGAATGTTTGTGGTTGCACTCGTATTAGACGGATATTAGAGTACATTAGGAGGCCCCTCGATGTATATTAGCGGTGGAACGGGCCGGTGGGGGCCCACCCAGGTTCTCTTCATTAGGCGGTTCTCCTCATCGGAGGTCAGGGGTCGCGCAAGCAGTGCTATACCAGTACTGGGAAACTCACGAGGAGCGAGCACAACTTGCTGGAAAAGTGAGTTACCGAAGCATCGTCCAGATAAAAATTAAAATTATTAGAAAGTTTTAGTTAAAAGTTTAGGTACGTTGATAAACGTTGTGTGTATTTTCAAACCAAACGGGAATCACCCGAGTATTCCTTAAACATTTTTAATAAACAAATTTTTTGTTTGTAAAAAAAGAAAAGAAGATGTAAAACGTGGGTTTACAATTTTCTGAATAAAGGGAAATGTTGGGGGTCACTTTTATCTTCAGAAATACCAAATATTCGTTCTCAGTGAATCTCAGCGGTTTTGAAACCTATCCCAGTCAATTCCAAGTCAAAAATGTTAAGGAAAATGACATCCCACTTGCCTGTGTAAAAGAAAGTCTTCAAAACCGCTTTTTTGATCCGTTTTAGACCATAGCATTTACGCATTTGAGGTGATCTGGGAGGAAAAACGTGTAGATCATCTAGACCAGGGTTCTTCACACTATCATCATCATGATCATGATGTATCATAATGTGGAGGTGGTGGGGAAAAGGGGTTCAATTTCAACAATTTTAAAAATAAGACACTTGAAAACAGTGATTTTAAGCACTCCTAGACGAGTTTGACAAATTCGGAACTAGGTCCAATATAGGTAGATATAAACAAGTTTCTGGGGATTGTATTTTTTCAATTCCATAATTACTTTTGCGTTGTTCAATAAAAATATATTAACAATCGAATTTTCAGGAATGGAAAATTATAAAAGTCAGACACTTGAAAACAAGGTTTTTAAGCACTCCTGTACGAGTTTGACAAATGCAAAATTAGGCCTAGCATAGGAACCATAAGTTAGTTTTTAGTGATAAAATGTATTTTTTAAATTCCATGATTGTTAGTTTTTCATTGTTCAATAAGAAATACCAAGCATTGAAGAGAAATATATTTTTTATTCATTTATTCAAATTTATTACATTCAAAAAAATATTTTTGGATAACCCATCTAATGTGAGGTGTCAATTATTTTCTGCTAACAATGTCTTTCAACTTAAAATCAAAGTTTGTTGTCCAAATCGTAAGTCATTTTGTTAAGTGTTCTTCTGAAATTTGGATTTCAGTGCCATTTTTGAAAAGGTTTCAAAAATCTGCATTAGGGGTTTTTATGTGATTACGCGAATATAATCCTGCGGTTTGTATTATCCACATGTACTTTGAATCTTAGTGACTACGTACTTAATTCATAATTACTGTATTGAATAACAGCCGTTGGTGGTCTAAACGTAAATGGTCGAGTTCCAAATGCCCTAAGTCATCATGAGAAGTGAAAAATTGATGTAAATGCGATCATTAGTGCTTGTACAACGAATTATATATAGAGGCTGTGCCCTGTTAGAACCCGGCTACAAAATACTGAGGTAATGGTTCCATAGGTGTCACCCTAAAAATTGTTGTAGGACGCTCAACCCAGCGTGGGACCATGAATAATGACGCGGTAATTCCACTATCCCGTCACCCGTACAATATCGGTTTCTGATAATTCATCTAGAGCAAGAAAGTCTATTATCCCTTAGGACTGCTGCCAGGTAAAAGGTCCAGGTTGTATTAGAAATTTTGAAGAAAAAAAAAACAACCATAGGTAACCTATGGAAAGGCCCCCCGCTGGCTGGGGCGAAGACTTTTTCGATGGATTAATTGTAGGGTAGAGCCCTAGGGCAGCAATTATGAGACATCAATACCGCGGGGAGAGCCACACCTTTGGGGCGGAATCCGAAATGAGGAGGTAGAAGAGAAATTAAAATACCCCAACTGGCTTCCCTTGTCCCATTTCTACGGTACCTGGGTATTTGAGGGGAAGGGGGTTGAGAAATTGGAAGTCATCAACATCTGACAGAACTAACTGACCAAGATTTCAAAGGTTACAGTTTTTTTCTTCCCTATTTTCCACTAATAAGAGGTGTATGGGGTTCTCGGAAAAGGAAAAAATTTAGTTTCGGGAAGAAATCCAAAACGACTTTGGAATAGGTGCCCGGAATGTGATAGGACTTCATCGTAAGACAATTCTGTCTAAATTGAAAAAAAAAACTTGTTTTTCTCAATCATCTAACGATATAATAATCACCAAAAAGAAACAAACAGTGATATTGCAACTCGGGTTCGCAAAACACTACTAAATCCAGCGTTTTCGCTGCAGGGTATAACAAGTTGGCGATAAAATAACTAGTTGCCCCTTCCAGGGGTCGAGTCGATATGCCTGCGAAATCGAGAGGATACCTCTGAAGCTAAATAGCTCCAGGTTCATGCTCAGGCTTGGGAGTTCCAAGGAATAAAAAGGCGGAACAGGCGTTCATATCCATCACACTTCCGGGCTTTCAAAAACCAGGGGTGAATAACTATTTTTGACTGGCGTTATTTGAAGCAAATTGCGAAACTACTGCTATGGGAATAGTGGGAGGGGAAGGGGAGCCAGTGCAGCCTGTATTCGTAAACAGGCTCTGCTATAGCAGAGAGGTGATGGAACGGAATAGTTGCGCCTTCCAAGTGTTGAGGCGATTTGCCTGCAGAACCCCTGAAGCTGAAAAGCCTATGTTTTATTCTCAGGCTAACAGTACAAGAAATGGGAAGGCGAACTATACATATCACAACTCAACAATAATTTGTAAATGGAGTAATCCAAATGTTCAATCAATGATCATTAGCAGACAGTTTCCATTTAATACCTACCCAAATCTGTCACCCTCCGACTTCTACAAAAAATAAGTTAACAATAACAACCTCCTGTTTATTGCACAACAATATGTGCCATGCAATGATGTCTGCTGTCGAATGCTGATAATGAATTGCGAAAAATTATACCTTATATATATGGTTTTGATCTGGAACTCATTTGCGACAGCTCGCAATGAGCTCTGCTTTCACTACAATCGGCCCTACCCATGCATTAGTCCTGATTCAAGGTAAATTAGATGAACGCATTGAAGCAATTCTCGTTGTACTGAATTGTACATTTTTGGATTGATTGTAGCCTTCCAATAAAACTTATTTGTAAGTGTAAGCCGTTAGTGGCTCCCAATGAAGTATGTAAATATCAAAAATAACGTTGTCACAGGTAAGTCACGAATCTTGAATCTTTCTTTAAGTGTATCGATATTAAATGTAAAGGCACTTCATGAAATTGTGAATATTAGGGGATTCTTAGATAAATATGCACATCTGCGCGGGTAATTAGCTAATTATATTATAATCTGTCTCATCTTCTGCATACGCAGAGGAGATGAAAAACATGGTATGCTACGGTAGCAGTTTGTACATCAAACATTAGTTACGATAACGATCTCTGAAATCTATCCTGAAGAATCAACGGCGAATCAAGTATGAGGAGCGTAAATGTGGACCCCTGAAGTAAAAAGTTGTGAATGCACCAAGAAAAGGAAAAGCTAAACTGAGGGAACTGGACGGTAAATTATATGCAAACCTTTTGCCTGACAGGTCGAATAAGTGAACGAGCTCTCGCAGTTACATTTGGGACAAAAGAATCAGGTTATGTTATAAGATGAATGTGATTTACGTATTTAGTTGCTTAGATATATGAAGTGTCCATCAACTCTTTTATTGCCTTCTATCGATTGATTGTGATTCTTCGGATGAGTAATAGCATGAATGGTAGCAGATTGACCATTGCAAAACTTATCTTAAAAAAATGTATTTAATTTCTATATGTCTCATTGTATAAATTAACTGACATATGGACAGGCCAACGGGCGCAAATTTATTGGGTGATTCAAGCATAACATATTATTAAGTTGTTGGAGCTCTTCAATTTTTTAAAACATCTTTATTGTCTTGTTTGTACGTTTCACCCATTCAACGTGGGCTTCATCAGCTTGAAAGAAAATAAAATACAATAAAATATATATGTATATGTGTGTACGATCGTCGTGCACTTTAATGATAAGAGAAAAGAACCACCTTAACAAGTCAATATATCTTTTATATACTAGAATATATACGTTAATTTTTAGTTTTTAATTCTTACCAGGTATTTTCTTAATTTTTTGCATAAGCAAGAATCTCTCCGGTATTAACATTCCTCTGATTCGTTTGTATCATCGTCAGCGTGATCATCTAATTAGAGACACAAATTCACAGGTAAGTATCTAATATTAGTATAATGTCTAGGTTATTAGGTTTTTATAAGTTACACATCAGTTTATACGAAATATGTATATCAATTTATATTTTTAATTTCTTACCTAATTTATTTATATGTGTTACTTCAGTCATCTTTCTTGCATATATTTGTATTAGGTAACTTTGCAGCTAGCCATCCTTCTGTGAAGTACTTGGCAATCTAATTAGATGATCACGTTGACGAGGATACAAACGAATCAGAGGAATGTTAATACCGGAGAGATTCTTGCTTATACAAAAAAATTAAGAAAATAACTGGTAAGAATTAAAAACTAAAAATTAACGTACAAATTCTAATACATAGGTAAAAGATATATTGACTTGTTAAGGTACAACAATGAAGATGTTTTAAAAAATTGAAGAGCTCCAACAACTTATTCGAAAAGAAAAATGGTCAAGCCATACCCCACCAACTCAAATAACATAAAATCGGGTTATTACCAACTGGGATGACACATATATGTACAATCGATTATGAATCAAGAACTCTTTTAATGATATGACAACCTCACGTAAAGATCTTCATAATGAAATTTAGTATGAAATAACTCAACATAAAGGAATTCATTGATCAATTGGAAGGTACCAATCCGTTTTGATCATTTTTAGTTATTGAAGTATTAAACGTCAGACCGAAAAATCGACTTTCCTTTAATTTGGAGAACAAGTAATTAAAACGGACCACCAGGCAGTCAGCAAAATGCAACATACGGTCACGGTTTTTTTTAAAGTTTCGTAACGTTTTTTTCGGCCGAGGAACACCCCCTAAAAAGTAAAAAAAAATGAACAAAAATAAAAAATAAGCACCACGAGGTTGTCAAACCTGGTATATCAAGAAAAAACCTCCGCTTCCCTGATGATGCATTGTGAAGTCTTATGAAGGCTACGCCCCCTCCTTGCCTTCCGAAAGATCGTAAATCACCAGAGGAGACCTGATTTTTTAATAATAACTGTTTGGGTCGAAACCCTCCCCTCACTCATCTACCTTTTTTTGTGCCTCTCCAAAGAAACAGAAAATAAATTAAGTAATGATTGAATTTCGAGGTGTGGGAGTAGATGCGGGGATGGGGCCAGCGATACAGTTTTCTGCCGTGAGCCCATAACTCACGTCTTCTGGAGGCGGGCTCTAAAATATATATAAAACGTCGAGCTCACTTGGGGCATTCCTCGTTATGTGGGATGTTTTGTGGTCCAGTTCGTCCGCGAATACGATTTATTGTGCGAATAAATCACTCCGCTATCAAGGTCGGAGTCGAATAATTCAAATGATGTAAAATGTAGGCCCGAAGGTGTTTCAGTACATTGCGGCATACATGTGAGGAGTTTCAACGAGCCATCGACCTTAATGGCGAACTGAATCAGAATGTTTTCAGTAGAACTTTAAAAAGTAGGTCAACAGAGAAGTATTTTTAACGGAAAAGTAATATGACACTGCGTGGATAATATGAGGATAACCCATTTGTCCGAAAACCGTTTTATAATTTAAATTAGTGTAGATTTCATCAAGGAAATTTTGACACAGTTTGAATTGTCCTACTACAAACTTGAAACACCAGAAGGAATCTGTCTGCAACCATAAAAAGAAACCAAACGGTCAATGCGCCGTGCTGTTCCATCATGCTAAAAAGTCCGACAGTGTCATTGTCTCCCAACAATGAGTTCGGTTCAACTGTAATTGGAAGCGGTCAGACAGTTGACTGGGTGCCGTCAGCTTGGAAACTGTAACGATTTGTAATCTATCGCATAACCTTAGAAGCTCTTGTTTCTGATGCCAGTTTTTTTGTTTGTGGTTGGTTTTCTTGCTGGCAATTGTTTAAAAAAAAGTCGAATGTAAACTTTCCCGGTATTGATTTCAGGTTGTTACACTGTCAACTAATTACTAACTGATATTATTTTATAAAGACAACAGAACTCCATTTGAGAGAAACGAGCAAACCTTATGAATGATTTAATTTCTGTGGTTTTTCAACGTTAGGTAAAATGTGACCTCATCTAGGAAAGGGAATCGCCCGGACTCAGGTTGTTGCCTAACGTTTAACAACCAATGAGATTATTAGATACCGTAGAAGAATGTGGTTGTTTTTGGTATTCTTGAAACTTAATGTGCTTCCATTTGGTGATGCACAATCAACATAGAAGTAAACATCATATTGACTTTTCTCGTCAAAAACAAACCGGCCTAACATTCTATTGTTATTTTTTAAACCTTCTGGTTGCAGGTAATGGATACATCAAGATTGAATCCGTTCTTCATGGTAGTTTGATTCTTGTCAACAGCTCTCAGTAGAAGGGAGACTCTCCATCAATAAGTGCTGGTATTCCTACAATGTACCTACGTAACAACGAATGAGTCCTCAATCTTTTATTTATTCCCTAATTTAGACTTACATAGAGGATTGATACCGAATATATGTTGAAGAACTAGATGTGCCGTCATAAATGGAAAGCTCTCGGATAAAAAATATCAATTACATCATGTGAGTAATGGATAGAATGGTCGTCCCTTCCGAAGAATGAGGCGAGATGATCCCAAGGACACCCTTGAAGATGAAAAAGTCGGTGAAAAGCTTCAAAATCACTTTCAAGTAGAGCAAAACTGTTTCAAGAAATGGGAAATACCAAATTATGACCTTGACAAACAGCCAGATTCGTCCCCCTCTTACACAATCCATCTTAATTCACTTACAGATTGAGAAACTGGGGTCTCGCAGCTCTAAATTCCTTAGCAGCTCTAGTTCATCCTGGTGATGGTGATTTAAAATCTATCTTCCGGTATTACAACGCATAATTTTTTTTTTTTTTTTTCGTGATTTATTAATTGCAACTGAAAAATCAAATACATTTCATATAGCAATTTTACATATCAATAAAGGTACACTCCAAGAGGGTAGGTACAGCAAAACCTAGCCCTTTATTATATAGCTCAATTAATTAGCACTGAGTTCGATTGCACTTCTATTCACGCAGCACAACTAAATCCAGTGGTTTGTTTCGCTTGAGACGTCGGATTTCACCTTCGTTGTCGAAAACGTAGAGCATCTCCGGGTTCTCGTGATTGTGGAGGCGATGTTCATGCTTCCTCGAGTATTTTGCAATAATTTCATAGGCTGTCTCCATCCTCAAATCTCGATGAATATCATCGTTTCGCATTTACCTACGCATGAAATAGTATTCATTTATTAGTCTAACTGCGTCTACTTAGTTATGAAGCAAATACAAATTATTCCACATTGTATATATGTCAATTCAACAATTTTGTCGTTGGGAACAGACAGCTGCTTGGATAACTTCTATAGCAAAGGGACGATTCCAACTGGGGAACCGTGACCCCTACCGCCACAGTGCGTTAAAGTCACCTGTGGGCCTAACCAGACCCCCAACTTGCAAATCTCCTTAGCTACAGACTGATTCCCAACAGACTGATCTTCCCGGATTAGCTTCGTTTCCCTGACGCAATCAGTCACGGGAACCTGCAACCGTCCCTCCAAAAGGTCTGTATTGCGACAATCAAGACGTCCAAACTAATCCGTTATCTAAAGGAGACGGTTTTTGTAAAATGTTGAGAGAAGAATGGAGAAAAAAATGAAACGACTCAATTCTTCAGCCTTCTCCCGTAGATCGTTTTAAGGTGATTATGGTTATGATGTATCACCGCAATTTTCACCCTCAAAGGCCATGCGGAGTTATCTCATTCATATCTTTTGTCATCACAGCCGGTGCTACGTGTCACAAAGCAGCTTCTGATTGATCGCAACCCGGCTCACCGTGAACATACAAACAGGATCTGGTTCCCTCCGTTCCTAAAATGGCTCTTCGAGCGATAAATTGTGCACTAAAAATTGTCTACGATAAATCCCTTTAGTAATTTTACCGCTGTAATAATGGGATCATCTTTACAAGCAGGAGATGGGGATTGGAGTTGTGTAACAAAAGGTAGAATAATTTACGGCGTACAAGGAAGATCTGTTTTAACTAATTAACAGATGGATTAACAAATTGAATAGCATTCT
The DNA here is from genome assembly GCA_031894815.1 of Creontiades dilutus. NCBI lineage: Eukaryota > Metazoa > Arthropoda > Insecta > Hemiptera > Miridae > Creontiades > Creontiades dilutus. The sequence goes on from JAVIWC010000944.1 coordinate 1,910,456, forward strand.
ATTTGTAGTCTAATTAATGTTGCAGTTCGATAACCATATTGCCAATATTGGGTTTTAATTTCGTTTCAAAAATGAACATATATCTCGAAACTCCTGTTGTAGGCTTTTAAGTTAATTTAATTAGTTAAATTAAAACCTATAATTGGAATATGGTTATTGAACTCCAAATTTAATTAGACTACAAATAGAATGCTATTTGTGAGACTTACAAAGATAGAATCGAAATAGTACTTTTTTTATATACAGCTCCTTGGAACCTATTACACGATTATATACCTCTCGGAACTCATCAAAATGATGAAGGACCTCTATTGTAAAAACCATTTGCACTTTCCAAATCAAATAATCAAATCAATCTGGTCTTTCAAATCGAAGCTCTTCACAGTGTTATTTCTCCTTCAGTGTTAGATCGTGAATCCATGGGATTGATGTTAGGATGGGCGCATGCGAATAATCTACTCGATTTCTTCTATTACTGTGTAATTTGCATTAAATTTCATAGGTCAACATTCCGTTTCAGCCATAGCGTGTTCTTCAACATATTCCACAAGTCCTTCCACAAGAAGTTAGGAAACCTTGCTATTCGTGCACATACGTTTTTCTTTCTGCGTCAAATCACCATGTGCATTCATGGATTGCAATATTTCAAATTTGTAAAAAAAACTAGATCAACGATTTGATTGAGAGGCAGGCGCGTAATTGAACGGGTGCTTGACCCTCAAAACGAGATAGTTTCTTTTCACTGCCTTTGTAATTGACCAGAAAAAAGACAAACAAACCATTTATAAACCCCCCTTCCACCTCTCAAATCTTTTAACACGTTTCGTACAGTTCTAAAATTGAACAAAATAAATTTGGAGATTTCCCCCACAACTACTTAACCAAATTTGAAGAAACTGGGGTCAAAAATCGCTCATAAATTTAGTTGGGACTGAGTTCTCAGAATCCATTTCACCCTGAAGAGTGAACGCAATAAGCTGAACTTTTCAACAAATTAGAAATTCGAAAACTTTCGAAATAACACCGTTGTTTCTGGAAGTTACTGATTTGTAACCGTTCAATGAATTAAATGACCACCTCAGTTTGTCAACACATTCTTGTTGACGTTCTTTGTTATGTCAGAGTTCTAAGGGAAAGAACTGTTTGAGAAAAAAGGGCGTCAAAATAAATGGGAATCTGAACGTTTTTGAACATTGAAAAAATCCCCTAGTAAACTGTGACATGTTGTGATAGTTGGAATCGATTTGGCTGTAACTTTTTCTACATAAGTGCGGACGAGTGAAGCACAGGAAGATGGTTCATTTCGGCCCATTAATTTTTAGTTAGTGGGCTGCAACCTTTCCTTTGTGTTACGTGAAATGTTCCCTAATCGACCTAGGGTGTGGAAATTTGAAATGCCGTTCTTTGGAGACATCTACAATACAATTACAATGCAAGCATGCGCATTGATCAGTAGAAGAATTTCTGCAGGAGTTATTAGGCTCCAAATTTGAGTAATCACCGTTGCCTTACATTCCTTCTTGGTACCCCTCTTTGTATGTGTTGTAGCTCGAAATCGCTGCACGTCCGAAGTAAATCTACAAACTTGAAGGAACGCAATGTTATCTCCTTTTTCTCGCTCAAAAGTGCATTTAAATCAAACGGGAAATTAAAAATAAATAAAAAAACAAATTTCCAGAGCGTAAACACGTCGCCTAATATGGGCAGGGTATCAGGTGTAGTACAATGACGCATTGGCGGTTATCTTGCGCCTTCGTGGTTGGTCTTGCGATGTACCTTCGCTGGGGAACAAGTTACTGGACGCACTTAGAACCGAGTGGTTCGCCTGTTTTGCGTCAGGCGAGCGGAGGCGATGCGTCATTTGGAGCTGAGGATGCCGCTTTAAAACGGTTCTCCCTGGCCAGATTTATTGGAACATTAAAAACGTTTAATCTGCCAAATCCGCAAATCCCCAATCTTCCACCAGTTTTGTATGAAAATTGTAGGCGGTAGTTTCTTGTTTAGCTGACTCGTTGAGCTCCCGAAAATGCTTTAGTCGACAAAATAGAGGTTACCCGTTTTTCTGCAAGCTGTAAAGTTGGAATTTCCGATTTTAAATTTTCGGTTGTATTTGAGATTTTCCAACATCTACCAACCTGTATACTTTTGACATAACTACCGTATGTTTGCACGGTACAATTGTAAAATATTATTTACTCTTATATACAATAGCTGTTGCCCGGAGCGATTATTTAACTTTGTTCCACGTTCCTTTCTTGACAACGCTCTCTTCAATTTCTTCCGAAGTTCTTTTCTGAACCAACAATCCTCCAATCGAATTCTTCGATCCGCTAACCGTCTTCCAATCACTAACCATCATCCGATTCTTCCAGCCCTCCCCACCTCATATCTCAGTGCTATTCTTGATTCCTTCCATTTTCTACAATTTCAATACTTGAGTAGTGAGTTATTCATTTGCGTTTATTCATTGTTTCTTTATTTACTGACACCTTCTGTTTTTTGTTCGATCAGTATAAGATCATCTGATGTATAAATAATTTTCCATAAACTACCCTGCTCCTGGCTCATTGAATAGACGTTTTGAACAACAACAAAAAAAAATTACAACTCTATAACTACTACGTAGAATCAAACTATGACAAATTTTCTGTCGTTGCATACACCAAATGTTCGGGATGCAACTTACTTTTAAAAAACTTCTTAATTGTTTCAAATGCGAACCCCCCGAACAACACGACCAACAAGGACCCTTTTTTTATAGTACATTCGGAATCTCCATGAAGTTCCAAGGAAAAACGATGAACTACGTAAGTTCTTGGTGGGCAAAATATGCAAAAAATTCAAAATATCGAGTTATTGAATAGCTACCCGTGATACACGATCTCAAGGTGTTTGTTCACTGTGAACCACTTGAAGTTGTTCATTTACTGATATTCGCTACACCAACGTGGAAACTCGAAAACTACCAGAACCACGCTTTTCTATTCTTTCTTTTTAATTCCTCCATTGTTCGAACACCACATTTCGTTGACACTTCAGGACCATAATAAAACTGATTTACTCGGTGTAGATTAGAATGATACCGTATTTACCACAAACTATGCTCTTCCTGGTTCTGTCAGTGGTCGGGTGTTCCTTCATTTTATTTTACTCTTCTCTATCTGCAAAGAATATGTAGGGCCACCCATAGCAGCAATTTCATAAATTCTTTGACGTTTTCGGAAGGCTCTTACCGGTCCGTACTCGAAAACTATCTGTGTTATACCGTTCCCCCTTCTTACTAGTTCTTTGAACTAAAGGACGACAACGAACCGGATTCGGTCAAGTGGTTTCGTACGAAGACGCCGGCGAAAAAGCCTCAAGACCGCCCCCCATATTAGAAAGGGAGGCGCTGTGATTACTGAAAGAAGTCAGTATGGGCAATCAGGGGCCGGTAATATCAAAGAATGAGATGGCCGTCTCAAGACCGGTAGTCCCAAATTGAATCCAAGGTATAGACCGGCCCAGAGCGACTAATTTTCTGGAAGAAGGTTGAAGCAGTTATTTTTTTATGTGGCAGATCTAACGAGTTCGTTTCTACCCTCGGGGCTCTACTACCACTATGGTGGGCCATTAATTGGTCTAGGAACGTTTCAATTTTGTTTCTCTCTAACGAAGAACAGTCTAACGATAAACTAACCATATAATATATGGAGAATATTATTCTCCTGTATTGTATGCCATTCTCGATAATTTTGAATTACAAAAGAAATTGGAGTAGTGGTATCATACTGTAACTTTCAACCATTGTGGCACGATTTACCGTGCACAACTACGAGCAAGCCTACCTTCACACATACTCGATTGAAAAAGCAATGCTCAAACTAAGCACATGATTTTAAACTGATTTCGCCCAATTATTCCAGAAATATAAAATTTATTCCAAAGGCTAAATGTTTGTTCATTACCCAAGATCTTGCATTAAAACCGCGATTCTCTTCTGCAACACATCCTCAGTATCATTCACCTTATTGGCAACTATAGGAAAACGTTTTCAGTCATCTTGAAATCCACAAAATTCATTATTCTTTTCTTATGGGGGAAACTTGAAATTAGGAACATTCACAACAGTAAAAATCCTGTAATAAAATTCAACGATTGAATAATTACTACAATTTTAGTGCAATGTCTTTTTCAAAAAATCCAGTTTACATGATGAACTTGTAATTAAAACTATAATCTTGAACTCTCCTGGGATATTACATCATTTCAATACTTTTCACCTCTGGGGTGCCTGTAATTCTATCACAGAAAGATTGAACCTTCTTATCATTTTTATGTTTTCCATTTTATATCATAAATAATTAATTTCAATTTATTTTAATGTGGAATGGAATATACAATTAGCCATCACACGGATTTGTGGTATTTATCGCAATTGTTAATAGATATTTGTATTTTTCTTCCTTCCTCCTATCTTCTTCTATCCTTCATTCTTGTATTCTTTTCAAGGTGCCGCTGTTGGTATGTTTTTTTAATATTTACTCCAACACAGTTTTCTACAAATTTCTGAAATTCCGACTTCGTAATGACACTCTCCGGATTACACTGCACATACTCATAAATACTTGCCGCACTATTATATAACTATCTAATAGGATAATCCTTGAAATTCATGAATTATGATAGTGCTGAAGTTGTATGCATATTGTTATAAAGTTTACACGTTCGTACACAAACTCAATAATTTATTAACAACTATCAATGACATGCTACTTTTAAAACAAATCATGCTAAATAAAACACACAAGAACTCATACGAAACTATCATTACAGGAATTCCTCCTTTACGACCGAACATAACAACTAAATATAAATCAAAATAATGCCCAATCACCATGTATTATGCATCCGACGAATCATTTTGAATGATCCCTAACGGAAACACTACGTGAAAGCGAAAATCTACGAGGGACTAATTTGAGATATTTTAATATCCAAAACGTGCCAAGTATCGATTTGGAAAACACACACAGCACTGCAGCATTGAGTTACCTGCTTAACTATATGTTGCAGAATCAAAACAATATCGTGGCTGCATATTACTACCCTCCGGCATGTGGTCACCTATGCTGCTCTCGTATGGTGGCCCAAAACGAAGGAAGGTACTATCCAAAAGACTCTCAACTAGGTCCAGAGGGAAGGATGCTGGGGTATTACTGACGCAGAAATCCGTTGTTACTATCCCAATTTTCTTTAGATGATATCGAAGAGGGATTTGGCCTTGTCGTACAAGTATTCCAATGCATTTTACGGATGGCGATCGAGTCATTCTGACCCTCTTACAGCGATACGTCGAGCAATTTTATTATCTTCATAGCCAGGACCCGGAGGAGAGTGACCTGATTGATGTGGTTCACTCTCTCGGAGATATTCAGACATTCCCAGACCAGCTTCGAAGGTCTAGTACAGGAAAAAATGGTTATTAGTGCAGTCTTACTGTCAGATATAGTATAGAGAGTGGATTCGGCTGAGTGTGAAATAATATTTTGGTTGAAAGAAAGCTGCAGTGGAGCCACCAACCGCACCTTTTTATGGTAAGCCATTCCATAAACATGGTTTTTAGAATTTCATTTGTTTTTGTTGAATAAAACGACATTTTACCATAAAAACTGACGTTATTACATTTTAATAAGACTTTTTTAAACCTCTTACGTCATTTTCGGGTTCAGAGTTAAATTTATTGGCGCCTGATGCTGATTACTATATGCTCGGTGCAATCCACAATAGACCCTTTGGCTCGGAGTATAGAGTCCTGATAATTAGAACCTAAAATCCCTGTCATTAATAAAAATACATAAAAAGGTTCCGATATTGATGCCTACCTCCTGTATCATCACAGAAATTAGGTACTACTTGGAAGGCTACTACTTCCTGGAAGGGAAAGTGATTAATGGTAATTGTTCCGTAGATTTAGTTCTGTCGATGGCTGTAGCTCGAAGATTAGCGAACACGGGCAGACCTGCGCGGTTGGCCCCGTCACCGAGATGAAGGCTTGAGCGCGGGCGAAAATGAAGTCATGAGTTTATGATTCCGGCCGTGGGAACTCGCCAGCGGTTGCGTCGGAAACAATGTGTCCAGTCATTCCCTTTACTCACCCGCCCTGGACGGAATTTCCAGCTCTGACCGCCCCAGAAATCGTCTTCGGTGAAGGATCCTCAGCTGGTTGATGAAGTTTACAATTTGGTGGAAAGTAGAATGGGTTATCCTTGATTTCAGATGGAAGTAAATTAGATTCATTTCGACTTTCATCTTGAAATCGGAAATTATTCATTCTCATTTCCACAATATGGGTTAGATCGATACTTCATCTTCCAGCGAGAGCGCCCTCCAAGAAGACCAATCCCTGGTCAATTAACCTTTATATGAATTTTAGCTACAAAAAAAAAACCCTCTGTTGACACTGGGTTCTTCAAAAGGAGGCAAATCGAGACGGTAGAGCGGTACTTTAAAATCCGTAGCAACAACATATACGTAGAAATATCCTGCTTCAAGATCAGGAACACCAACCTCAAAGTAGAAGGGATTTTCCAAGATTTCTTCGCTTTCCGGATTGAAGGGTTCTTCAGTTAAGTGAAAGGGAAAAGATTATTTGGGATGCTCGTGTTGCGACGAAAAAGATTAATAAAGAACTATTAGAAGAAGATTAATAAAATAAGAATAAAAAAAAGAGTTCAATATTTTATTGATGTGTAAATTCAATTGTTTTACGTTGCTGGGGTACTACCCTAGATAGAGCGTCATTCTTCCCAAGACACTTCCAATCACCTGAAATCTAGGTAAAGAGGAAAGAACAAAAGTACCAGATTTAGCTGATTGAATGTTTCTGTTATTGTCGGGAGTCGTGATGTATAAAGAAGGCGTTTGCTCATCATTTTATCACATAATATATTACTTATCTAGGATCCATCCGCAATTGATAAGTTAAGCACACATTGGATTTTCAGCCGATTTTCGTGATCTTGGGTTTTTTGTTCAACAACTCCAACAAATGTGTCTTGATTTGGAACAAATTTCATTATGAAAACGAATTTACGGTCAATTCCGGCTATACTCTTAATTTTTCATGTTTATGTAAGATGTTCGCTGTTCTTAATTCTGTATAAACTAAAGCGTAAGAGATCACGATGATGCATTCATTATTAATTGATATGTTTAAATAGATGGTTTCGATGTCACTGGATAAGCTCCATGAGTACTTTTAAAGGTTCACATTAAAAATAAATACCTCAATAAATTTGAAAAACGAATAAAAAATGAAGACTGAATAAAGATTCGTTGTGAGCTTGTCGAATAAAATTATTCATTATAGACTTCGCAACAATCAGATTATTCTCTGATAATTTGTTTAGGTAGCTGATTGATCAGCAATTATTATTCCTGTTGAAACATTGTTAGGTTTTCGCTTCGAGGTGGTCTGCTGTGGTTGACTTGCGTATTATCATTAGATTTTAGCGGATTTTGCACCGCGTATTATTCAGCGCTTGGGTTTTCCAGACTCCGTTCCGTTCGCTGCAGCCTGCAGAGTCATGGTCTTCGAGAGAAGTAGGTGGAGCGTCCCGACTGGGGCACCCGCTCCAAATAAATCAATCAGTCGGATTAGGGCAAAAAGTAATGGGATCAGCCGAGAGGGAAACAATGGGGGCGAGAAGGTTCGAAGGGAAACGTGTGGGAAGACTATAGCGACCCCCAAGGGCCCTCGGAGAGGAGCAAAACCGTAAAATAACCCTCGTAAATTCGCTTGGACGCCTTAAACGTAATTAACTCAAACGGTATAAAGGACCAACGGGGTTAAAATAAAATAAATTTTCGAGAAAGAAAAAAAAAATTGAAAAATAACAAAGAAAATGAGAACGCGTGCTGGGAACGGAGGGGACGAGGTTTGGGTCTATTTTATTGTTATTGGTGCGACGGTCGCGTTCTGGGGAGCCGCTCTTTTCGAACTGTTACAATGCAACCTCAGGGCATTCCACAAGGGATTTACGAGGGCGATTCAGTATCTCCGGTCTTAAGATCAATCTCAAAAGGCCGAAGAGACACAAAACGACTTGAACCCTTCTCCATTCCTTGAATAAAACAAAAAAGGATTCACCCGAGAAAAAAAAAACACTTGGCCTTTATATTTATTTTTATCTTTTTATTCGCTCTTTTTTGAAAGGATTTATCGGGGTGACAAATTTTAAGGGTACTCCACAGCAGTCGATGGACCCCGCGACGCCACTTTAGGGCTCCGAAGTGAAACTTGTACGTTGAATTTGAGTTGACCAGTTTGAAAACTGTTACGATAAGCAACGGCGAATATCATTTAAGCAAAAGAACGGCTTGTATACTCAGATAATGATGAATAGAAGATAGGTAAGGGATTAATACCAATTGGGCAGTTGAAACTAAAGGAATTGAACAAAGTAGAGAAAGCTAACATACGTTTTTAAAACTACTAATTGCAGATTTACTAGAGGGTCATCTTTCAAGTTGAGGTTTATTTCCTATCGGTGGTTGCCTACCTGAACTAATGTGATAATTGATTACCTATCACAAAACTGCTCGTCCCGAATAGGTAGAGCACATTGAATAGTTGTATTTCATGGATAACTGTGTTTGTGATTATACAAAATCCAATTATTTATTTATCAACATTCCCGTTTTTCAAGATGCCACAATTGATACTAATTTTTGTCAATCATTACACATTCACAATTGGTTTGCTGAGCAGTGTATATTGAAAGCAGCGTGATGACATTATTTTTGGTCCTCTGGACACACTGGGCTGTTAGGTAATACGACGTATGTAATTACATAAACATAGAATAGAGCTACTTAGAACATAGCTGAATTTAGGACATCGTTTTCAATCAACTTTCATTCATCAAAGGCATTCCTCGATTTTTTTTTTTTCATATTTGGCATTGTAGCAGTTCAATGCATAGTGCTTGAATTCGGATTGGTCAGTTCACTAAACTTTAATATATCTTGTATATATTGCATGGTCTTCTTGCTCGAGTCCGTTGCACATTTATGGTTTATCTTTGAAAGGTACTGATTCAGTTCATATTGTAAGTGTGTAGCGCACAATTCTAATACATATAACTGTCTGATTACAGTATGACATATTGCTTATGAAGAATTTGTGTAACTTCGGTCATTTTCCTGATATGAGTTTAGTACTAAACTCTTTGGATTTTAATTCCAATGATTAGAATTCAGTTTCCAGATCACTATTTGAAGACATTATTTGCACATATTGTAATATTGGGTGTAAACGATGGAGGTGTGATCCAACGCTCAGCTGAGTACAACTGTAGGGACAACTTAGTGAAACCCCTAATGAAACTGAATCTTCGTCACAGTTCCCACGATGATAGAACGACGATACTCCACCAAGTGGGCCTCCAGGCGCCAACAACAGACCGAATCCAATTTGTTCGGATCATATTTGTTAAAGGATACACCAGGGGTTGACGTGATGGCGCATTCTCCAATAAAGTTCGTTATACCATTGACGTGATACCATTTGTCACGAACAGCGCTGCTCCGCTCATGGGGTTCCCGATAATCGAATGGAATGAAAGCCCAGTTTTATCGGTGGCTCCTCCCCCGCAACCTCCCCATCCCGGGATCATGTTTGTTTTGAGAAAGGCTACCCCCGTGATTTATACTCGAGCAACGCCTTCTGAGATATCATCTTATGTACATAAGAGTTCTTAAATATTACTTGGGCCCGTGGTAACAGAAACCTCCCGACCCCTCGATGTTATCGATCTTTCCAATTGAGTAGTTCGAAACATTATAATTTTTTGCTGGAGTGAAATAAACAATCAGAGCAAAACAATGATTCATTAATTATACGGATCTAACCATGCATAACAGTAATTTTGACGGAAGTTACGGCAATTACACGTCTAACTGCCTCTTTTTGTGTGACATGTATAAACCATGTTTGTAGCACACCAAATAACTAGGTGATACTTGGTTGTTTTGAATCCTTCATGATCATATTTGTGTAACGCATTACCCTCAGAAGTATCTGAATTACTTTATTTAAAAGCGTGGAAAGTAGGATTTTTCTTCGTGAGTGTACTCAACAGCTGTCGATAATTTCATGTCGAATAAAACCATACTTTTCAAATGTAGAGTGAACATGAACCTATGGCCAAAAGAACTAGTGTATCCCCTTGAAACTACTACTCGGTAGGCATATTGTAGTCAAATGTATGTGTCCCCTTTCTCAGATGGGACTAGTAAATTTTACCCACTATGGAGAAGATTGTGAAGGGAGAAGAGAAGACATCTTACTAATACAATAGATCGACAGATTGTCTAAACTATATGTTATGTAGTAATGAAACTTTAATACCAACATGTATAAATCATTTTTTATAGTTCCGTCCACCGCAAGGAGTTAAGAGTCCTTTCTTCTCATCAGCATTCTGTAACTAATGTGTCATTCTGTTCTGCAGTTCATTGTAGAAAAACCCTTGAATCACTCTGCGCATGCGCAAAATTAAAATCGACTAGGCATCGTTTTCTTACCCCCAGTCGCTCCTATTTTGTACACGGTAGCTATTGGAAGACGGTTTAATCTTTTCTTATAAATCTCAACCATCATCTCAACCTATCATTTCAGCACTACATCTTCTAAGATTAAGAATTTTTAGGATCATTCAAATTTTTTAAAATTTTAATAATTTACGACTCGTGTTACCAGCACCGAAACCGAAATCAGCAGACACTATCTTCGTTTTGATGTAAACACAAATGTCAGTCGGATCTTTCTCTCACCCTTTCTCTTTCCCCCTCATTCTAACCTCTCTCCTATATTCTCCCACTTTTCTATTACTTCAAGTGTAATTATTATGTTTTTCAAATGTAAGTGTATTTCTGCCAAATAGAGAGGGCCAAATGTTCCCTATTTTGTCTGATTAATCGATGAATCAATCAATTACCTTCAAAATGGTAAGAGGTGGATCTATTTATTAAATCTAATATTTTCATTATAAATGAATCAATCAACAAAATATCACGTTCACGTGACAAAATCTTGAAACAGGACGTATTTTGGTATCGTTAAGCTGATCTACAACTTTTCTTCTGCTGGATATGATGGACGCAAGTGGTACTTACTCAGTATAAGAGGTTCGGAATGGAAACTCCAGTGATTACACCTCGTTCAACATCGATTGATATGTAATGAGTGATGTGTATGTATCTGTTCAAACATGCCGTTAGTGATTATAGAACCGATTTAATATTACTCGTTTGAACTTTCACTCTTCCCATTAGAGTTTTTGTTCTTTTTAATCTTATACCTTCCAACCTAATACTAGATACTTCTGACGGCACGTCCTCATTTATTGAAGGGACAATCAAGAGCATAACGTCTGAGCCGTTTTACGCTGGGATGGTGAGGGGTGAGGGGGGGTTGCGTTATTAATGGTTTTGAACCTCTTATGAGGTGGACCCCCATTAATTATCCGGGGTGTTTATTTTGTTGTTGCGCTTGAAAACACGGAGAACTTCTCCAGACGCAGAGAGCTCTGGTGAGCGCAACCAGGAAGACGTGATCTATGATGAAGGCAGACCTTCCAACATTCATTACCTCAGAGTCTTTCCAAGCCGCAGCCAATTTGTTGAACATTTTATTTTATTAATTATTGGAGGGATGCGAGTGGGGAAAAAGGAAGAGCCTTTACCTTGGGGAATTGGAGCCCCGCATACCTGAAGTATTAATGACTTGGAGGTCAATAATTCTGTTCCCGATGCGTAATGGGAACGATGATGGATCGTCAATGTCAACACCTTCAAACATTCTTCAGTTATTATTGTAGCTAATGGTTCACCAGCGAACGATGTGAACCATTTTAAATGCCAATGCTGTCGTGGTAGGCAGTGTGAAATACTAATCTACCAAACTGGTTTACTCGTGGTAAAAAAGCTCTTACATACTGGAAGAGTGATAGGTCTCAAGAACATGCACTGGCACTACTACTCTTGTTAATTACGTAACAGTACTGATAAAGATTTACACAGTACCTATACGAATGGTGGTATGTGTAAGTTTATGTAATAGAATAACGGGCTTCGTTTACTCATTCATGGAAAGCGGTAATCAATGAAGAATAAATAACTAATGAATGAATGATGAAATAATCAACGAAGAATAAAATGGATAGTGTTCCAATCAAATTAAATAAAAACAATATTATAATTGAATTGAAAATGGCCTGTTGGCGATTCCACTGCTTCATGGTACCAATTCTATTAGCCCATTTTTTCTGTAAAAACTTCTTTTTCCGGGTCCTTATTTGTGCCTATTATTTATTTCTTCCAATAAGCACGCTCTGCTACCACACATTTGTCGTATCCAGTTATGCGAGAAGTTATTCACATCTGTAGATTGGATGAATACCTTTTCTTACTTTTTGGAATTAATAATTCCAGTTCAAATTCTTTCGAACAACTACTTTTAATTGGTTAGCAACATAAGTTGGAGTGAAGCACAAAAATCATATGCAAAACTCTCTCTGATCTTTGGCGATAATATCACCATTTAGCAGAAAGTAATGTTATTCGCCAACAATCCCAGGGTCAATATTGCTGAAATACCTTCTTGTTCACCATCCAGGTAAGTTGGAATGGTAATGGTCAAGTTAAGTTTTGCAAGCGTTGTGGGTGCGTGACGCCGGATGCTATTGCGGAGGGTAGGAACTTGTTAGTTGCTGGTTGTAGTTGTGTGTTTTAGCACCGGACCCTGCGAGAAACAATCAATTAACGGTCGAGCTCATAGATCACTCGTGAAGGGGCTTCTTTATCCAATTTGCGTCCTGTACTCTTCTCACCTCGAGGCCCAGAAAGTAATTGTTCAATTAGGTGAACTGGGGTCGGGATGATGAACGTCCTTTACTGGCCTCCGAGTTTAAGTTACGAACCCCTTTTTGGGCCGTACCTCTGAAGCTAGGTCATAAGGGCAAGGGGTCTTCTAAACAGGGATGGGATATTAGTGTAAAACCTAATCCAGGGCGCTGTGGAACAACCTCAAGGGTGAGAAAAATTCTTAGCTCAGGTCGAGTTAAGTATGTGTCTGTTATGTTACCGTTGTTTAAGTGATGTTTTCAGGCAACTGAAAGATGAATTCATGATTTTAAGAGTTAACCCGTCCTAAAATTTTTGGTTGATTGTTTTCAATAATCAACGGTTCATTCCAACAATAAAATCACTTTTCATCAACCCTAATAGGTAAAATCGAACGGCTGACACAATATCAGAATACCAAAAACAATATGAGACTAATGCGTTATTTTTTGTCATTGATATTTAAGTATTTTAGTCCAAGGAATATAATGAAATCAACCGGATTGTTGGCTTATCAGTTGCTTTAGCCGAAAAAATAACACAAACAGCTAATGTGCGCGATATGAGTGAAATGAGATTCCCTATTCAAGAAAACAAGTGGGTTACAACTTTTCTTGCAGCTTTGCCCACTGGTGAAATATAGTTAGGTGTTTCATTATATTTCGTTGATATTGAGTTTTCAGTCTTTTATACAGTCTAGCGCAACTACCGCCACTTAGAAACTTTGAAGAAACTACTAGTATGTTATCAACTTTTGAAGGTATCGTTACAGAAACGTTCATCACGTGCGAATGGTGTACGCGTTTTTTTCAATTGTATATTGATCAGTTTATTTCATTCAACTCATTTCATTCGCCATCGGGAGAAAGAAATTGGGAGAAGATCCTCCAGCAACTAAGAATTTCCCACCGATTTTCGATATTTTCAAACGTGATTTATTCCTATTTATCTATCTATTCTTTTTTTCCAATGAATTAGTCTTGTTTTGGAATTTCAATTTTCTCTTTGTTTAGCATTGTTGGTGTGTCTGCAAACTTTTGTAACAAGTTCAATTTCCTCAGCAGTATCCGATCATTATGCCATTTTCAAGGGCTTGGTTGTGAAAAGTTCGCTATTTGTTATATACGACACAAACATTTCATTCTACGCTTGTCCAAACTTAAAATCCATCATAGAACGTCTTTGAGGTTGGAACTTTAAGTCCATGTTGTAAACATTGGATTCTCCAGCAGTTTCCAGAAAATTCACATATTTGACTGAGGAAGGTTTCAAATCGATGTCGATGACATTCTCAGGAGGGATTGAATGTATAGGGCGTTGTGATTAATACATTCATGTTCGAATAAGATAAGGTGACGTTCCGCTCCCAGCTTAGAGCAATTTCTTCTGGTAGGTTCTAAACTATTTTTGAAAATGCCTGCATGACTATAAATATCTCGGTGGCAAGCAAGAAAAAAACTTCGCTGTGCTAATCTCAAATCGTGAAAAAACGGGTCATTCCAACTAAGTGCTCATTCACCATTGTTTGAGGATATCTAAATACTTTATTTCCAATCCTGCTAACCTCATGGAACCTTATCTGTTAGATTTCCTCGTTTAAACACCTCGCCTTCCCAGAGATCACATATCTAAATTGGGCCCGGCGCACCTCTCTTGTCCCAGCTGTGCGAAAGATCTCCGCAGATTAGCCAAGGAGGGCTACCCACCTCTGCCGGAGTGCGAGGTGTCCCCCAAGAATGTGCCAGGCAAGTATGCGCAAGTTTCTCGAGTTCTAGCAAAACGGGTAATTGCGGGCCTCCGAGGTAACGGGGAGGTACCACTTTTTCCACGGTCAGACTTGCTACAGCCAATCCCTCGTTTCCGCGGTTGATTTAGTGTTCCCGAAAGGTGGATTCCAACTGGGGAGCTACTCGAGATTTTGTAGCTGCTCCAGAGTCGAATATCAATGTTGCGATCGAACCTTGAAAGGGTATATTCACTTTGCCTCGAGAAAGATAAAAACCTCTCCACTGTAACAGAGATGTATTCTCAAGAACTGTCTTGAGATGCTAACAATTCTGGAACAATTTCCTTGTAGGTCTCCGCCTTCCCATTATACATTAACAAATATCTTCAATAATTTATTTATTCAAAAAATAGTTGATCTATTAATCTATGATTCATTCATGCGAGGAAAATCGTCACACTAGATTTGTGTTATTCAGAGAAGGTACAGTTTACTCCAGAAATTGTTTACAATGTTTAAATCAAATCTTTTCTTGTAGATGGAGGTGTGAGAAGGTTTTGTTTTTTCTTCAGGAAGATGAAATAATATTCTTTCAGGAAGATGAAGTATATTATACTTTCTCCAGAATCAAATGTAGGTATCATTCGTATTTTGTGTTTTTTGTTTTTCTGAACAATACACATCCTGGTAACAAGATGTATTGCTGCAGTTTTAACTCGACATTGGTGAAATTTTCAGTCTATAGGTGATCCCATATTCGTTGCTCACAAACAAACTCATCAGTCTGCGCAAGCGCAACAGTAAAATCCATCTTCAAATAGGCCGATCTGGCTCCAATTCGGAAAGTTGATGGTAAAGAAGAGTGTAATGATTTCATTTGAATTCCAATGCAATCGTTCCATTAACTAATACATTACCTTGTAACTAGCTTGATGGCTATAGTTTTTAGTAGGTTTTGATTAAAATGTCAAGGAATGGACCTCATCAGAAATTTTTTGAATAGAACTGGAGTACTTTCCAGCCCATTTCCAATACTTCTGAGGATATTTACTGGGGTAACGCAGCCACCCTTCGTTCTCATCCCAAACCCCTTGAGAGCGCGTCGAATCGAACACCCTTTTCGTGCGAAGTAGCTACCAACAATCACATCTCATTCACATCTCATTCGTTCCGCTGCCATTTGTGTTCTGGCGAGAACAGCTCTAATTATGATTTACGCCTGTTCTTTATTTCAACGTTTGGACAGATTTATGTGATGAATCCTTTATATTATGTTAGTTAATTTGTGGTAACGTCTATGCAAATTTATTCAGACAATTTAGGCGTTTTGAGGGTGTCCTAACGGTTTCACTCCTCACAACGTTGATACCGATCAAATAATTCAGTGTTATATGTTAGTAGCTCCCCCATCTACAGGTCGAGTTCAAATTATTTGATTCTTTCTCATAATGAACATTTTTAATGGACCTAGAAATCAAGTTGATAGTAACTTCATTTCGAAACGTTCCTGTAACATTTCAGACAATTATTATTATTATTTACAATTATTTATGTATAATATTATAATATCTATTATATATAGTATAATATTATTATATACTGTGTTTAAAGGGTGTCCATCGAGACGTCGCACCCCCCAACCGCTAAAATCGCGTTATTTATCGCCTAGAAAAGGTTTTTTTAATCTGGGTTATCTTTTCAAGAATCTCAAAATACACACATTTTATGAAAATCGGGCCTCTCAATTTTTTCTTTCAGCAACCCATTTAGCGAGAGTGCACTTGCCAGTAATAAAACTGTGCAAAACAATTGTAGATAAAAATTGTGACGCGTCAATTTACATTGTTTTTCAAACATTGTTCGGGTGTGAAAGAATTCACATTTAGTCCAATGAAAAAACGGATACTACCACGTGAATCAGCTCTGTATAACAATGAAAATTGATTTGTTACACTTTGGGTTTGCTACAATTATCGCACAGTTTTGATTTTGAAAATGTGTGCGACCGTTGAATCGATTGATGCCGAGAAAAAGAGGTCACGTTTTTTTTTAAACTAAGATGAGAATTCGAATCTGGAATAAAAAATGGGTTCTCATATTAATAAACAAAGTTGCAGTGCGCATCGTGCACTTATTTGAAATTTTTGGCAAAAAACATGCTGATAAAAAAATTGGTACTAACCAATTCATTCATGGACTACCATGAATAAAGATTTTAGCAAGGGAAGTTAGGGAGACTTTTCTCAAAAACAACAAAAACGTTGCAAATTATTACATGAAGGTTTATTATTTCGGTATTATGTGAACCTCTACACAGATCACTGGGTTGGGAAGGCAAAAAAATTGGTTCGGCTCGTTCCCCTAGAGTTGCCACTGTATTTCATTGAAGCTTGAGATATGTTATGGACATTGAATTCTTCTAGCATCAATCGTGCTGAGAGGCTGTTCCCAGCTGATCGTCTTTGCACAGCCCTAAGGTAAAAGAGAACTCTCACGGAGGCCTAGAAAACCCTTGAAATGGAGAGAGAGAACGGATGAATAGCCTCATTCATTACGGAAAAAATGTGTATCTGAATCAAGGAAAAAATCCTCTTACACAGAAAGTTTTCGAAATTTTTTTTTAAATTTTGATCTTATAACATTACTGGCGAATCCCAGTAATCTTCTTGAAAAGTCGGATGTCGTAGCTACCGGAAATGCTGTTCTACGACCAACCGTTATTTTTAAAAAGGTTGACCAATAATTACTTGAAAAAATATCATATAAGGAAAATGGGTGGGGGACTAAATATTTCATCAATCCATCACATAGTGAACTAAGCGCTATGGTATCAAGGTGATCTGGTGAATTTGGATTCAATCAATTCAAGATCGAAGCTGCAGAGAGAGTATTGAGTGCGGAATGTTGGCCACCTTTTAGGACCCTTGATCATTTCTTATCCCCGGGTATAGTTGAAATAATGTCCTCTTTCCTTAATTGTAATCAAAATCCGATTACATTTTAAAGAGTTCTGCAACAAAAGATTAAGAACAGTTTAGAATTTATATTAAAGTTTTAACAAATGAGCAGGACCAAATAGCAAAACGTATTACGACTTTAGAACCGGGTGTTTGGTGAATCTTTCGGTTTAAAAATCACATTGACACCCTATAAATATTATTTCTACTGAATTCGGTGCACAGAAAACACATTATTTTTACGGAAGAGTTTACTGAATTTTATACCAATACGTTCTTACTCTTAATTGATTAACTGGATGCCACTTTACGTAATGATATACCATAACACACTATTTGCTACAAGCTTCTCTATCAGATGAGGTAAGTAGCATCTTCCGGAATTCGTATGAGGACACTGTCGTTTTTGTTGTTGAAATGAAACAACAACAAAAACATGAATTGCCCAGTTTGCAACATTGTCTTCAAGACAACCATTTCTCCAACGGTGCTAATGAATAGACAATAAATCTAATGATGGCTGCAACACATCACAGAGGTCTTTACTCAACTGATTTTTTTTTTTTTTTTTTTTTTTTGCATCTCTTTAAATTAACCCCTTTCCTTCTCCTTTGCCTTTGGTACGCCTGAACTTCAGTCTTATCCGTAAAAAAGTTTCGTAATGAAGAAAAAAAAATCTTTGATAAATTGAAACCAAGTCAGGAATGCTTCCCTTGGGAATAATCAGGAAGCGGGGTCTGGGAGGAACCGACCAGAAGTATATATATCCCGGGCTATTGCCTTACCCAGGAGTGTACATATATCACGGGGCACTTGGGGAGAGTTCAAAGTCCATTTACTTTCGGTTTGGTCATGTCCTGAATTCGTTATGAGGTGTTTGCTTCTTCTTTGGTTCTTTTGACGGGGCGAAAGCCAAGCCGACCACCTGGGTGTGTACACAGTTCTTGAGGAAGATCAAACAGGGGGGTATCGCTTACTCTGCGGGGAACGAAAAAAGAGGATATTGGATGGGGGCTGACCGTGAACTTCAATTTTTTCGAGCATCCGTGACACTGGAGTCTCGTCGGTAACCGATAAGGGACGTTATTGACTCATATGTGAATATACCCAACTACCATGTGCGTGCGGTTATAAAATGTGCCAGCTGCAATCACAAGTAACTTTGAACAATGATTAAAGATTGTAGTTCTTTAAAATTCCATTTCATTATTCTGCAATTCAGATGTGTGGCAAATTTACTTGAATTTGTATATAACATGAGTCTCATAACTTACATCACTTATATATTATGTCCTAACAGAATATATTCGCATTTACAAAATGAATTAAACTGATTTTATAGTACTAACGCTGCGATTTGTTAATAATAGATACGTACTTCTGACTGTTCTCCTATCTTTAGCTGTTGGATACAACGGGAGTACGCAGGAACATATTCCCCGAGCTATGGTGACTAATGCGAAAAAAGAAAACAGATCTAATTCCGTTCAAAAGATGCTGTTTGGGTGAGAAAACAAAAAGTAGACACACTAGTTAAGAAAGAGAATGTTTAGTTTGATTATGAACATGCAATATTTTATTGAGTGTATGAACTCAAAATACCTTCACAATATTCCGTAGGTAACCAATAATTCGTATCATCAGCTCCGATCATAGGATTATAGATAATCGTGTACCAAGAAATATTGTATTCGTTTTTAAACCGTTCATGCGAAGCTGGGATTGGAAAATACGCCCGATGATCCCGTAATACGAGAACCATAAATTCGTAAAAGTTCTTTCAAATCGCGCCTCAGCTCCGCAACATATTTTTGTTCTTATTGCTCAATATCACATTACCGCTTCGGATGAAATGAGCGGAGGCTTTCCTACCTTTTTTAGTTCATTTTCCTTCCTTCGGCATAGCCGTCATTTTAAAATAAACCGACCCGTTCACAACCTCCCCCGAACCGGCCGTATATCCCAGTTGTTACTGTTTCCGCAGCCACTGAGGTGACTTCAAAGTTGAAAATCCTCCGTCTAACCCCGCCCTATAACTTACGCTCTCGTTCCGAACGCGCGCAAAAACGTTTAATCCGACTCGGCATTTACACCTGTTCCTTACTGTCATAACAGCTACAGGCCTTCGTCCTAAATTTGCACCTTCCACTTTTAAACCCGTTTCGCTTAATTCAATAGCGGCACTCTGTTACGATTTAGGTGGGAGAACTCTCGCTCGCGGATTTTAATGCGGCATCTTCAGTTCCCAGCTTAAGCCTAGCTACACTTACTTGCCGGTTTACGACCTGATATATGAATACGACAAAATATTAGCTTTTTCACCGTTTTTTCAACTAACGTGGGGTATTTATGTTTCTGTTTCTTCATTTTTAGCCACACGTTATCCGACTTCATGATCTCATTCCCAAGATCTGAGCACGTGAAATACTCAGCTGGGCACAATCGCATGAAGTCTAAGATTGAATTAATACTCGGATTACATCTTAAGGAGTACTAAACAAAATTGGAGTCACTTTTATGATTGGTAGATAGGTATTTTATGTAAATGCAGATGTGAATTCTCCATTACATCGGAATTCGGAAAGGGTCTCATTACTTTGCTTCCTCGCTACCCAAGATAGAGATAATTATATTCCAAAACACAAAAGCCAAAAACTCAGCCGAACTTGGGGAAATATCAAGTCGATGCTCTACTCCAAGCAGCAGCACTGCTAGCACATACACAACCTGACCAGATAAAGGTAGTTGGTGCAATCATTACCTACTTGGCGATATGTATGGTATTCATCTATGGTATGTGGTCAGTAACTGAGCTGATATAGGCAGGTTTTCACTTCTTGAGAGTGGAATGGATGACCACCAGGGTCCCAATAGGAGGGGCGTTTACATGGTCAGCGTTCATGGCAACCTCTCTCCCCATGTAGTGAGGGCCTGCTGACTTGGCATTAAGGGGCCAGAAGCTAAACTCTCAACAATGGAATTGGGTGGGGGGGTGTACAACTCTATTAAATTGTATTTAATAGAATGGTCTTTAATATAATTGTGTGCAAAACGATTATGAGTTCATTCGATTTTTCCTTCTACGCTTCAACACAGGAGGTTCCAAATTTCACCCAAATAGGGACTTTCTGTTTAAAGTTCTTTATCACCTTCTTCCAAACATTTATGTTCCTGTAAATGAGAAAGCTACCCGCCGATCCTAAAGCTCGATTCGTCATTTTAGCTATCAACAGTACCTGATCAATAATTTCATTTCTTACTGCTTTGCATAACATTCTAATCTGCAATGTTACAGAAGGGTCACCTTCTAGGCTTTGTGATTAACGAATTCGGATGTCTATTCGAAGTGGATAACCTTGTGAGGGTAACCGGCGACTGTGATCCGAACTCGGTTGATTCATCACTTAGCTACACGTATGAGAGGTCCGCCAAGTCAAGCGGGAAATTTCAATATTAGTTTACAACTAACTGGTCGCTTCTTTGAATCGAGTGTAATTCTTCGTTCTGACCTCACCCACACCTAAATCCCTATATATAGACACGCTGGGGCACCTGGAGGTTGCGATTCTCACGGGTTATTTCATCACAACCGAACTGGTAAAACCCAACTCGTTCATGGCCTTCATAGCCTATAAAAGACAACACATCTTAAATTCTCACGTTATCCTCCTTCAAATTGAATCAGCCCCAGAGTTTTATGAATGCTGAATGACGTAAAATATAAATTATATAATCAAAAACAAAATAAACAAATATTCCCTCAGTTCAATTTTGGTGGTTTACCAACAACACTCCATAAATTAAATAAATGAACTGAACAGAAACCAGGCAAAATCATTTTTATTATTTGTGGTGTTCAATTTATGTTAAATCGGGTTGATCTTGATATTGGACAACCAGATAAACACTAAAACAAAGATGTTGAAAATAATCTGCGTTTTAAAATGCAAGTAGACGTTTCAGCAAATAAAAATGTATATACCTTACACAGCACAATGTGTATGTCCTACATCGGTATACTGGAAGCTTTGATTAAAAAAACAAACGTGAAGGTGGTTGAAGCATTGAAGATGGTTAGCAGTAAGGACGATATTGTTTCGTGAGAAGTAAAATAAGGATCACCTCATGCTCGCCGGAGTCTGATTGAAAACACGGCCACTTTGTTAGTTATCTGACGCGGTACATCGAAGGGTCGATAATCCCTTTGTACCACTCAAAAGGTAGACCGCTGCACCTCTTGGATTGGAAGAAAATGCCCTAGTCACTAGGTTTTTGCCAAAACTCGCGTCGTTATCATATCTTTGTGACAATGATACACGAGTATAATAACTCGAAAACTCAAATACGGGATGAAACCGCAATTAAGAAAGCCCTGGACATATTTATGTTAAGTGAAACTCAAAGACCCTATGACTGTTTATTGTTGCCATCAAAGTGATTGCATATAGTTAATGGCACATAAAATTGAGCGTTCCACTTTAGTAAAAACGGGGCTTTACGACGTTCATTCGATGTACATGAGTGGTACTGTTGCGTTAATTAGCAAAACAATGAAAAAAAAAAAAAAATGGTTAACGCCATTTAGAGTGTTCGTGGTTTTCTAATTGAATAAGAATCTCCCTAAGTTGAAATTCGTTGTGATTCTGAACGAATTCATAGTTTTGTGAAGTAAGATTAGTGTTGATAGGTTGATTGGAAGATACTGTTTAACATGCTGTTTAACGTTCTACAAAGACACCTAGCTTAAGTAAATTTTACTATGATGAAATTATTAAAATGTATTAATCATGGTAAAATTCACAGAAGCTAGGTGTCGTAGAATTAAGATAGAGTGATAGAAAGTACTTAATGGAAAACTCTTCGAGGTCGAACATAAAACTTTCATAATTTTGTTTTTAACGTACCTAACATATCTGTACTCATTTCTTTGCAATATCATGTAGTTGAAACTGAGGGATCCAGACCGAAGTTCATAATCGCATGAAAAACAATCAGGAGATTCGGAAATATCAGCTGTATGAGCAGCACTTGAATGCATTTACTATTGCGCCTTTCATTCCCACTCCCAAAAAACACAGCAACATTTCTGATTTTTTTCGCAAAAATCAGGGGTTATATTAATTATTGAAGGAACAATATTTAATGTCATTTGATTGTGGGGGTTATGCAAAAGAAATGGGGGCAATGCGGATGTAGGGGGCGTCAGGACAGACAAGATTAAGAGGCCAGTGGTCACAACCACGGTATACTACGACGAAACATGGGAGGTGAAGGAATAATAGTTGCTCCTTCCATGAACTGAATAGGGAAAACCCGCAACACCCCGTGGATATCCTAATTGCTGGAAGGCGTCTGGTATATCCCCGAGGTGGTGGATTCAAGAATTGGGAATGGGGCCAAATATCCATCACAACCCACACACACACGTATACTCACACAGACATACATCAGTCGTTTTTTATTTCTCGAGGATTAGGTTTCAAAATGGTATGAAACGGATTCGTATGCAGTTATTTTGTTATCCTCATGTATGGTGAATGAATGAAAACATGCCTTTATTTTGAAAAATAAATAATACAATTCTTGTAAACGAGGAGCCATGCAATAATCGTGGCCACTGGCCGTCCGATGAGTTTGCCATAGTTAATATATATCTTACAACTCTAACACAGTACAGAGCCCAACAACAATAACAGAACTTACTTACAATATTAATATATAGATAACAATTAATATCTATCAATCGATCAAATCAAACGAATCGATTAAATAAATCCATATTCAATCATGGTTTTGTGCCTTAGTTGCCATGCCACCGAGCAGTACCTAATCAGACTCACATTCCCAGACTTAATAACGCCCAAATACTCACCCCACCCAAGTTCTGCCGTACCCAAGTATCGCCTTCTCAAGGTAACCAGAGCCGAACATTTTCCAATGAAATGAAAAGCGTTCTCAACTTCGCCACTACTACACAAGTCGCAAGTCTGATTATTTGACCCGAACGACCTATGTTTCAATGCTAAAAGGTCACCCCTGATCTTGAAAATCCACCTACACTGTTGAAACTCCTCGAACTTGCTCAATGGTACTATGTCACTCTCACCTCTAAGGGCCACGTACTGAGGGTGATTTCGAGAGCTAAGCGCCTTTTCCTCAAATTCAGAATATATTGATTTGGCTATTAACTCAAGACTTTTCTCGACTAGCGTTTTCCATTCCCTGAGGTCCACATGCTGATTCAATGGGATATTGTATTTTTCTCTTAGTACGCCCCACTCTTTCGCCCAGTACACATTGAGCTCGATGCATTTTTTTGCCAGGTAGTGTGGGAGGCGATCTTCGGACAGCTTCATAACCTTTAGTATATAATTAAAATGCATCCGAAGGGTATACACGTAAAGGGGTTTCAACTGGGTTTCCAGAAACAAAATGTAATTGGGTGTGCATCTCGGTAGCGAAAATACTATCTTCACGAAAAAACGTAAAACAGATTCCACATAATCACTATGAATAAACCCCCAAACTTGTGACGAATAACACAGAATTGAGCGCGCAACGGCGTCAAACACCTTGAGTTTCTCCGTGAACGAAATTTTCGGGTGGGCCATGAAGTTCTTCCACATACTCATGATCGCGAGCTTCGCCGCTGAACTCTTTTCTTGTAAGTGAGGAGCAAACGTGAGTGAAGGTGTCAACAAAATGCCTAAATATCTATACCTATTAACAACATCGATTTCCTGGCCCCCGAACCACCATCTTTCTTTCGTACTTTGTTTGCCGCCATTCCTAAACACCATTACTTTTGATTTAGATAAGTTAAGTTCTAAACCCCACGTTGTGCAATATTCCTCAATCCTATTGATCATCCTTTGCAATCCAATTGCACTCGATGACAGAAGAATCACATCATCGGCGTACGATAAGTGTCGGACCTCACGGTCTCCTACCCACACACCATCCCCTAAAAAGTCATGGAGATCATTCAAAAAAATAGCAAATAAACTTGGAGATAGCAGGCACCCCTGCTTCACACCCGTAGACGTGTGAAAATAATCCGTAACAGAGGACTTTCCTAGTTTCACGGCGGCTTCTGTGTGTGCATAAAGGCTTCTTAAGGCATCAATAAATTTTGTAGACACACCTTCAATGGACAACTTATACCACAAAAAATCTCTGTTAATCCTATCAAAAACGGATGCAAAGTCAATGAAGAAAGCATAAACTTTAGATCGTTTAACTCTAAGTTTGATATTTACCAGACTAGTCAGGTTGAAAATATTATCAATGGTCGAATTCTCCCACAATGAGCTTCCAACACTTGAAACACCACAACAACACAACATTTGAAAGTTGTTGAAGTATACTCTGCATTGAAGCTGTTCACATTAAAAGTATTGCACTCCTTTATGTCTTCTCACATTTGCAGTAGAATTATTCGCTCAAGCATCAACCGATGAAATCATCAGTGTTCTTAATCAAACTTTCCCCACGTTAAGCCCGCATAGAACGTCATCAGTTCCGGTTTACCGCGAATTCATATTAACTTTTATGGGTAGCAGGCGCCTTCGGGCTGGGCGGTTGAACCGATTCTTGGAAACTTTTGAATCCTCGGTAGGATAAGCGACCTCTCCTGATTGTCACGCTTGATATACGTATTTCTCCACTCAGAATACGTGCCACCCCGACAGATGAGGTCACGGCAGTGTTAAGGATTGAGCAAGCTTATTTTTATTGTGGGAGATCGTTTCGACATTCGTAACTCCACTCGTCTTACGAACGAAGACCTGATCGCAGATCCTGACTCATTTTCTTACCGATAGTCGGATGATCCTGCGTTCTTGAGATGTATTTCATAATATCTGCAATAGATTAATGTCGGGGAAGGATAAAAGATGTTTCGCTCTTCGCTCTACGACATTTTCATATTTTTCAATACCGCATTAACATGAATCAATGAATGTCCACCATTAGAAAAAAACGACCACGGGAATGAGCAAAAAGACTTTTAGAGGGACGTCTAAGAGAAGACAGGCACCTATAAAATCCCTTCCAATTGATGAGAGGGCACCAATGGTCGTGGATGATTACACCACTGGCCGAACCATCAACTAGAGCAACTCGGTGGCAATTCTCCCACACCAAACCCCTATCCACAGAAGAGTTATGTCCTTGACCAGTATGTTATTATCCACCAACTCTTACCAAGTTATCCGTTGCCATCGATCACGCCTATATTTTTTGTTTATTATTTTCAATAATTGAACAAGAAAACATTTTTTTAACCCCACTTAAAAGTTGTTGGATTACGTTCTATGATACGTAGATTTTAAAAATCGGAAAAATATTGAACTGGAAATCGATCCGTCTATCTAATCGGTCAGGTACATGGTCGGGCTAGAGCCTTAAAGTACAACGGGAGGTCTGAGCTGGCGTATGCGGCTAACGTAGCCTCCAGGACGGCACGCGTACGTCGGTAGTAGCGAGATTTGTATCAAGTTAGTCTTTTTCTCAGGCTTGGGTTGTCTGACACCTCAATTTTCAAAAGCTGTCATATTTATGAATCCTTTCTTCACAGAAAGGACATAAAGATGTAAAGCGTAAACACCAGGGCTATTATGTTTACACTATCACTCACTTCTCTCATACACATTCATTCATATACAATAACTCATACATCAGTTGAACATCGCACATCCCCAACGTACGATGTTACCTATTAGTTCTATAAGTAGCACACTAACTTAGGTCTCTGTTGATCGGGATTCTTGAATACCGTCAGTTAAGATACACTTGGCGAAATGGACAATTTATTAAAATCCGATCTGTTCATCGGAAAGTGAATACGCAAAGTTGGGTCCTCTGTCGAGAGGTTGGCCGCGGGTGCAGGAACTGGGGGACCCGGAGATGACAGATAGCGGAATCACGCTCGCCCAATCGTGTTGATACATGAGATACCCTTATTGGGAGCTGCCCACGATCCAGAACGTGGATTTGAGAAATGCATGAGGACGCTCCCCATTCCGTTGTTCTCCTTTTTTTTCCTCGAGAGAGGGTGAAAAAAATTCAAGGTGGAGGTCGCAAATCGAGACAAGACCAGAATATCAGGTCGCAGAACCCCATGACGAAATCACCATGTAGATGCACCATGTCATGGGCATATGTTTCATTCACAAAATCATCAAGGTACCCACCTATTTGTCAATAAACGAGTTTTCAAAAAAAAAAGTAGTTATTTCAATATTACAAGTTTTGAATAAATTTTTCATAAAGCTTACAATAGACCTTATCGTCTGTCTTGACGATGCTGTTCAGTTCCTTGATCCCACCATTACAACTAAAGCTCAGCAGCATAATAATTTTGAACAATACTCTTCCAATCTCGTTTTGGTTTATAATTCAGTTATAAACCATTGTAATCGCTCTTGTAAAAAAAATTCTAACCCCCCCAGAAAATTTCATGGTTTACGTTTCAAAGGGTGTAGAATCCAAATCAGCAATAAAAATGTTTCCGTCTGTCCGCCGTACGCACGATTTGTCCCAAACGGCTGGAGTAAAAAATCTGAAATTTTCAGGAAAAATCCATTTTGGTCCGACAACGCCCCAATTCTTTAGCCAGCTCTCTCACTTAATTTAAAGTGCCCTTTGAGGGTTGTCAAAGTTTTATAAAATCCCTAAAAACCTCAAAAAAATTAAGGCAGCCAAATTTTGGACTCTTTTTGAAGAACTTTCCACGAGGAATGGAATGAGCCCCTCCCCAGGTCCGTAGGTCAAACCATCCCCGATGTATGGCCCGATTTATGGTGCCAACATTTGCGTTTTTCGGTTTGTAATTGTTTTTGTTTTCATCGCAGTAACCTAGTGATGTTGTGAATGTGGATACTGGAGTACTCCTAAAAGGGTTTATAGCCGATACACGGGTTGAAGCATTCTGATATGCATGCTCCGTCTTACGAAATTTAAAATTTTAAATAGAATATTTTTCCATTGTAATCGCTCTTGAAAAAAAGGCTGCAAATTCTTTCATTAGGGTTTATTATCCAATTTCATACATTTGGCTTGCATTCATGATTTGAATTTCTACTAAGCTTTGGAGTGTGCATGTTTCACAGGTGATAGAGCGATTATTGAGTTTCAGGAGGCAAACAAACATGATCAACTGATCAATCCAAATAGGTATTTTGGTTGAGAACCGATTTAAGTGCTCTCTGCATATCTCCTGAGATTCAATAATCGCTCTATCACCTGTGAAACAAGAACACTCCAAAGCTTAGTAGAAATTCAAAGCATGAATCATTGAATAATAAACCCCATTGAAAGAAATATCAGCGTTTTTCTACTTATTTTCACAAATTTTGTAAATTTTCCAAACTCTACGTTTCTATTAAAGTTTCCTGAAGTGCGGTTTTTGTAAATTTTGGAAATTACTTGATATCAAATCACTTATTTATTTATTTATTATCTTATAGTGCTAAATTTGGTAAAATATATATAAACAACCGTTTACCCGCTCTACTTATTAATGAATCAACAAAAATAGAAACCTAGATGATTCCTGGATTTTTATAATTTTCTTATATATGAATTACTGGTATAACCTTTGTTCGGTATAACTTGACCTTGGTTTCTCTGGCCAAATAAGGGAAGATTGTAATATGCACTGTTCACCATACTGGCTCTTTGAAATAACACTTCACTTATCCAATTTTCGCTGTTAATCTCACTTCCAACATAATTGAAGGAGTTTAAGGATTCAAAAGCTCATAGGTGTTTTCAAGAAATAATTTTCTGCTGTATACCAGTATGACATAGTGAATTGGTATTAAAATTACATTAACTTCACTTGGACTTGCTTCCTTACCCTCTAAATCATACACGGTATAACTTTTTCAAATTAGAAGTAGATGCAACCCACATCTGATGAGTCATTGGACGAAATTGATAGCTGTGGGTGGAATCTACGGATTCTCAAACTGTTCACCAGATTTGCGGCTTTAAACGGCGATTACTGCTCCAAGCCACGTCCTCAACCTCGGAAAAAATGTTGCCTTTGAACATTTATTAAATACATTATAAATCAGGATCGCCGGCCCGCGCCTCTCACAAATAGTTTTTTTTATTCCCAGCATTCTCCCTCCGAAAATCATCATTCATTCAGCTCTATCCGCGATTTCGCGTTCTCAAAGCGTGTGGCGCGACCGCCCTGGCGTTCCTCGCGATTCAAAAACCCTCTAAAAAGTCACCGACCCACCGTTTTATTGGGTGTCAAAACATGCGGAATGAAGAAATCCCCCGATTTACGATTGCTGGTCTTCACGCTCACTCCCGCTGCGCTTTACAACAATATCACCTCGTAGCATGAGGCAATTATTGGAAGCTATAAATAAAATCGGTCCCTCCATCGGTTAAAAAAACCCCCTTCTGATTCAGTAAGATCTTGGTGTTCGACGCTGTTTTCTCGAATATTTACCAAATGGCTCATCTAAAAACCGATTTTACGGCTGTTACGAGAGTAATGCGTGAATGAAATTAACATGAATAAGTGTCAACGAGCGGCTTCTTTCGGAGATATTTAAAAATCTATGACAGACTAATAGTCGAGGAAGGAAAACTTTGAGTGATTTAGTCTCCCGTTTGAATAATTCGATAATGATGAATCACCAAGTGAGGCACGAACGTGGTGATAGTTTTATGAGAAATTTTTTTTAAATCTATACCACGATCAATTCCGAAGTTTCGCAGTTCATGATCCATTTTAGTGCTTCACCGAGGAAGAAATAAAACTGTAGGTATACCAAAATTTGAATTTTCCTAACAAAATTTTCTTCTGATTGCATACTTTACATAAGTTTAACCGATTTGATTCCTCCTTTCTCTATTCTTGATAGATTTTATGCGGAGTCAATAGTGAAGCCATAAACAAGTAAATGTATATCGGTATTCCATTTGGTGAAAAAAGTAGGTAACCATGCTGCCTAAAATTAAATGTCGATGTGCTATTTGTGCTGTGAGTAAGATGTTTCATGGTATTTTACATTGGAACAACTACGAACAAAAACGAGTATGATAATTCTGAAACTTTCGCCTGTTTTCAGTTGAGGATTAACACTTGTTGAATCTGGATAATAACTTGTATTTCGGTCTCCTAAAATAGATTTCACCTCGAATTTTCTGCTACACTTACACAGGGTGTCCCAGGAGTTATGCACAATCCGACTCCTACGTGTTCTACAACTCAATTCCGAACAAAAATGCCTCCGAGCAATTTTTGCCAGAGGCCTCGTTTCCGAGCTATTCGCGATTCAAGATTTTTTTCGTGTTTTCGATCTTATGTCATTAAAACCTTTATAACATTCACAGTTGTGTTTAAGTTGTATTTCTGGTATTGTTAAGAAAAAAATTGTATTATTCCACCATATTTTTGTAGTTAGCTAATAAGTAAATGAATGAATTCCCAATCAATTTTGGAGATAGCTCAAATTCGATGACACCGTTGGAAAGAGCGTTAAATTTTCTGTTTTTCATCCCGCCTAGAAACCTCATGAATGCTTGACGCAGAACTGTGCAGGCCTGGTAAAACGTGCGCCGAAATGCCAGCTTCCCAACGGTGTTGTCGTTTTGGTTTTTAAAAATATTTTTAGTTGAGGCAATGGTGTTTAACTGCAGAAAAATGTGTGTTTTCTGTTAAAATTGAGGTTTTTCCAAAAGTCTTGACGAAAAAAGGTTGGAGGTGGGATATTCGTAATTTTTCTCGCTGAATCGAATAGTGACAACTCCAGACCTCTCAAGTGACGATTTAAGTTAGTTTTGTCGGATGCATATACCCGTTCGTTTGTGATCAGCGTCTACGGCATTCCTAAGCTGTCCGGCCAAAGTGAAGATCATCGAAGAGCCGAGAGACGGCTACAGTTTGTGTGTTGTGTACGATTGATTATGATGAGTTGCATTCATCTTTTTGCTTACACTATGGACCCTTATCAAACCAGGCTTCCGTATCATTACCAACTCTTCCCTTTCGTCTCTTTCCTCGCTGTATTTCCTTCAGCGAGGTTTTCCCTATTGCATATTCCCATTCATCATGGTGCGCTCTAGCTATTGAACATAGCTGGAAGTGATAACCAAAACCTTAGTGACAAAAAACAATTAGGTAGTAGATGAAAAACAGAAAGTTTACTAGATAAAGAAGGATCAGTGACATAAACGCATACCGATATTTTTTCCTCATACTATCCGACGTGTTCGCTAGGGTGTGAGTTGTACACAGGAGGAGTGTGACTCCCTAGCTGCTTCGGAAGCATTACTATTGGCAAAACCGTACACAAAAATCATGTCAACATATTTTATTGTGGTATAACTGAAAGCAAATCATAGCAATCAATCGTAAATGAACTCAAACAATAGTTGTCTCTCGGATTTTCGATTATCCTGCCTTTGGACAGCTTTGAAATGCCGTAGACGCTGATCACAAACGAACGTTTTCATTCATTAAATTCATTTTCATTTTTCATTTTTAAATAATTATTTTTTAATTTATATCTTAACAATCTTGTTTAAACTTTAACTCTTTGTATGAACTCGATTTGAACATTGCAACACCCAATGCTACGGCCAAATCAGATTGGGGTTGATAATACACGGCGCACAAAGCAACCCCTCCTTCAAGACCGGGCGGTCGTGCGGGTCATTGCATATCCTAACCCCTGACCAAGCCAATGCCTCCTCCGTAGCTTTCCCAATTTTCAAACATTAGGTATTTTTTTTAGTGATACAGGTTGTTTTCCAGGACTTATGCACAATCCGACTCCTATGTGTTCTACAACTCATTTCCGACTGCGAAGAGTCGCATTCATCTTCTAGACTTTTAGAAAAACCTCAATTTTAACAGAAAACACACGTTTTTCTGCATTTAAACTCCATTTCCTTAACTATAAATATTTTTAAAAACCAAAACGACTACACCGTTGGAAAGCTGACATTTTGGCGCATGTTTTACCAAGCCTGCACAGTTCTGCGTTAAGTATTCATGGGGTTTCTAGGCGAGATGAAAAACAGGCGACTTCAAGATTTTAAGAAAACTGCCATTTCGCGCAGCCATTGCACATCTTCAATGCAATCAAAAAAAAGTTTTCTGACATCGAATAGATAGAAAATTTAACGCTCTTTCCAACGGTGTCATCAAATTTGAGCTATCTCTATAATTGTGGGGGTTATGAAGGTTTTAATGACATGAGATCGAAAACACGAAAAAAATCTTGAATCGCGAATAGCTCGGAAACGAGGCCTCTGGCGAAAAATTGCTACGAGGCATTTTTGTTCGGAAATGAGTTGTAGAACACGTACGAGTCGAATTGTGCATAACTTCCTGGGACACCCTGTATATAAGATGGGATATATCCCATCATCTAATCTTTCTTCCATTCATCTTGAATTAAAAATAAATATGTATGTGAACTTGATGAAAAAATTGAGTTAAAAAAATTATAATTTTGATTTCTTAGCAATAAGAACTTCGTGAATTAGAACATTCTTGACCTACCTACCTAAAAGTCACGAAAAAATTATCCAACCTTGTACGAAGGTGTCGAGGTGAGTCTGGGTGGATAACCTTTTGTTTCCAAGTCCTTCGGGTCTACGATTCGTGCTGCGGTGCTCCCTTAATGCGAAGAGATGCGAAAAACCCTCGATGGATCACGCACGGTCCCATTTCGAGTGCATGAGTCGCCCGAATGATCTATAACTAGGTCCAAACAGATGCTCAATCTTCTGTTTGCATCACGATATGTACACAGAAGGGCTCCTCCGTTTCGATCCGTTTGCCGGATTCGATCCACGACCAGACCTGATATAAATACGAGAAAAGCTAATATCCCCTCTATTATGCGCCATGACGTGCACAAGAGTTGTGGGGCTCAGCTAACCTCAACCTATTTGGCCAACATTGCACAATACTTCCTTCGTTTTACTCCAAATTCTACCCAAGATTTGGTTAGAAGCGCATTTAGCTGTGTAGTCTGTAATTTAATTTTAAGGACTATCAGCATTCTTTGACCTTATTTTAAAATTGGACAGTGTGATTAGGTATCAGTAGACAAACTCTGCTCAAAGTGTTAATGGACAGGGTAGTGTGGAAAGAAAGAGGGAGGAGGACAATATGTCATCCTAAGCTCCAACACATTTCACATTTATAATGCAGGCGATAATTGTAACCGAAATTCCGTTTCTTTTTAGATTTGTTTCTGCCAATGGAAATTGAACATTTGGTGTTCCCTCTTCATGTTCAGGAGCTTCTATGATAGCTATCGATTTAAAAGGTGTTACGATTAGCTTTGAAAAGCATTCAGTAAATGAATAAGGTGCCAGGCGGTTGGTTCGCCTTTTCCTCACAGGAACACTGGCAAGATTCAAAACTGTTGAGAGTATTGTTTTGAGCCAATTGCAATATCATGGTGATGAAAAGTACCCATTCTTTAATGGATCCGTATGTTACGTCGTAATTTCATTAACAGTGATTGCAGAAAAAACTTTGAAGAAACCACAGCTTTCAGGTGAAGGAACGAGAATCGTTTTGATTTGAAAAGTCATCGCTTGGAAAGAGGGGGTAAACAATGAAATAACTACAGAGAGCGGAAATCAAAATGTGTCTAGTAAAACTCGTATTATAATGGGGAGGTCTCATACTGCAGATAGTAATCTCTATCTAATTTACTCATAAAATAATAAGAAGCCAGAAAGTTGAGAAATATTTCGAGCAAGAATATGATAAACGTTTTGAGCAAGAATGGTCCAACCGAATATTTACAAGATTAATCAGGTAAGATGGAGCGCAAAATGACGAACTCATACGGTGGGGAAATCACATCTTTTTCTTTTTTTCATGAATCTCCGAATTTGAGTTGTTTTGAACGAATATACCGTGAGAAATTACGCTTAATGGATTTCAAGTTTGCCTGAGAGCAGTGAACACTAAAAGTTCAGTAATGACAATGATAAGGGACTATCTGTCTACAGCCTTACCAGCACCTTAAATGACAATTTAATTGGATGAAAACTGTAAAAATGAATGTTTTCGTATGGCTATGGACAAGTTTTGATTTAAGTGATCATAATAAGTAAATACCTTTCTTCGAATGGCTGATGTACGTGCACCCTGGGAGTCTATGATTAGCAAACGACTTAATCGCACTAAACGCGTTAGGTTGGGTGCAGCCACGAATCAAATATTTGATGATTGCTTTTGATTTGTTCCACATAACTGGCAAGATCATAAGACAAAGTCTCGTTTGACGGCTGGGTTCCACCGAATTGGAACAAATGTCATCCATCAGGCATCAAGTGTGTTAAGTCCAGCTTTAAAACAATGCTAAATGCAAGAAAGTTGTCGAAAACTACACGGTAATGTTTCATTTCGGTCAGACGTTCACTTTATCAAAAATTTGCATTACAATACATCATTGATGGTGTGATTCCATTGTGCAGAGCTTGTGAGGGTAGAGGGTCTGTTTTCTACCGCGTTTTTCAGATACTAGCCATGGTTCCAAAAGCGATCAATGAAATCGGTTACGTATACAGAGCATCTCTTCATTCGTTTTTGAAGTAACTATGACTGTAAGTCTTCTCTTTGATGAGGACTACTTAAATACTACGGAACAAAGGAAGAAGCAGCTTTTGGCATCATTACGATCGTGAAGAATGTGTTTCATAATTCCATATTGTGTCTAAGGACTATATTGCATTTTCATTGGAAAAGGGATCCTAGATTTGTCGTACCTATATTTAAATTCGGAATGAATAAAGGCACATTTGTGATTTTTGAGTAGGTACTACCTTTGTATTTACACAAACTAAGTGGTAAAGTGACGGTCATTTCAAGCGATGTTTCGACATAATGGAGCTACTAGTCTACGAGAACTTGCCGACTATAAAACGCGATAGAACAAGTGTAGGGACAAGACAAATAGGTCGGCCGGGCCTCACCTCGCCCATCAGAAAACGCCTTTGGGGCACCTCATTACGCCCGGTAGCGGCGGGGAGTATGCTAATGGAAAGGGGAGCTAAGTCGATCACCCGACAACACCTTCCCTCAAGTACTTCATCACTGGGCAAACAGCCTCGCGGGGTTCTCACGGTCCACCCGCGCGATGGTCCTGCTCCAGTAAACGTCATATCCGCGTGGGCTGTCCTGCACCGTCATGCCTTTCTCCGGAGTTAAGCTCTAGACCGGAGGAGGGAGAGAGGTACGTGGCATGTTCGATATCGAAATCCGAACCCCGTACGTACTAATGCTGATGCCACGCTTCTTAGACACTTTGAATTCTGCGAATCCACAATGAAACTCCTGGGGAGAACGTCGGAACCTTCCATATACAACTACGAGAATACCCAGTATGCCCTAAATTTCAAGAACATTATAGGCATTAGATAACAGATGTGGCATCATTCTGTAATTTTATAGGGCAGTTTCACCACCACGAGTAACTCCTCAATTTTGAAACAAGGGATAAGAACAGCGAGCTGCGTCATCAATTAATCTCTGACTCGCTGATCCCAGGGTAATCCGCGTTGGCATAAAATTATGAGAACAAAAATTAGTAATAGTAGCTGATAACATTGGAGTTTCAATAGTTTTTGTCGACCAAACATCAAATTCAGACATCGAAGGTTGTAACATGGTTCGTACGGAATGGTATTGTTGACTGTTCCAAAGACTGAGATGTGTTAATGCCTGTACAACCAGAGAATACAACTGGCGCTACAAGGCGTCAGGGTTATGCTCGGGAGCAGCTATTCAAGAATCGTATGAACTATAGATGCAGATTTTCCATGATGATTTCATATATTTTGTGTTCCTTCAAGCAACCGATCTCTCGCCAAATTCACACAATCCTACCCTCTATCGCCACCTGGTGAGAACAATGCTTTTTTAAAAGCATATGCCCTGAAATGGTTTCCTTCTCCATCTTCCATCCTTCGTTAAAATCCCACCTTTCTTCATTTCTGACTAAAACATCCTTATACTATTCTCTGTTTAATGCCGATATCCTCCATTTACATTTGCCATTATTGGATTGTTTTAATTTTACTTGATGAATTCTCCATCTATTGTTGGAGGTGTACCTACCTTGTTGGGTAAACACTTCGTCAATGAAAATGAACAGAAGGCAAAGGATGAAAATTGGTTGTCTGGATTGGCGGGAGATTGGTTTCGTGACAGAATTAAAAATCTATTAAATCGTAATTAAAAATGTTTGAAACCAAATGGGGATTATGTAGAAAAGTAGTTGAACGTCACTGAGTACAAACAATTTATTTTAGATTTTTTTCAATCTTCCACAACGTGGGGAAACTTATTTTATAGATAAACCTAGTAGAGGACTATAACAAATGCAGAAAAAACTGATTTGTTATTTCAGACCGACTACTTATTTATTGTTGTATATATCCCCCCTCTGATAAGTTTATGCTATCATATTTACTGCTTGTACATGTATTTAAGGAAAGTCCCTCAGTTTGGGAACTGATAAGTATTGTTACCTACATTAGAGCATATTGAGAATTGCAGAGAATATTACTGATCTACTACGATGATCCTCCAGTATCCTCTATCTGAAAGAAGGTCCTTGTTGTTCAGGACGGTTTGCCTACATTCTGACCATTTCGAGTGACTTTACAAAGTTTGACAGAGAAATTACAGCGATTGAGTGGGAAATGAACTACCTGTTATTATTCCGAACCAAGCGCTATCTTTTGATCATTTCTTCACTTTCTTTCTAAGAATTTACAATTGAGCAGGGTTAAGATATCACATCACATAGTTCAATGGATGAATATTGTAGTTATCTCAATGAGTTCAAAGAAAGTTCAATTTTTTTAGTAGACCGCTGGAAAGCTGATAGTTTGTGTTAGCTTTAACCGAGAAGCGCTCACCGAAAAACCTCCATGCAAAAAGTAAAACTATCGGAGACAAAAACAGTTTTAATATTTTTCTTCAAATTATGTACTGACTTTTTTGACCAACAGTTGGTCAATTATTAGTTAGTAATCGTGTAAGTTACTATTGCTTGTCAATAAATTTGATTTGATATCGAGGTTACAGGAAACGCAATTAAAGTTCCACTAGTCACCTCCATCGTTGAAATACTTTTCAAATAAGGGATTTATAGCAGTTTTAGTAAGGAAGAGTTGAAGAGAAAACAAATACGTTACAGATAAAAAATTCGGATTTTTAGGGGAGTAAACGAAAATTGATATGGAGCAAAAGTTGTAGCGATTTAATTGTAAAATCGATCCTCGAATTTACGCTCAACCCAAATATATAATAGATGATTATATTTGTATACACCCAGTACAATATATAATGGCAGATTTCACACATTGACAATAACATCTGTACTGTGCGCAAGGAAGGTGTCTGTCTCTCTAATTGCGCTCCACTACAACATGGCTCCTAGTGGGAATGAATATGGACATGACCTTTTGTCTATCCATTATCATCTGAATTTAACTCGGTTTTATGACAAACAAATACAGTTTTAATTAATTTTTATTGCTATTTACGCTCTCACAATTTCCCCTGATGTACAAATGTATTTGTTAAGATTGATTTTTGGACTCACGAATTGATTCCAAAACTATGTAATTTAATTAGTATATTTGGATAACACCATGAATGTCTAGTTTATTTAGTGACTGACATCAATCATAAAACCAAGTGAAACGTGAATAATACATTTCTAGGTTGGTCTTTTGCAGGAGAGATTATTTGCTCGGTCCGGGTATTACTGTTTCACCTAGCAGTTTATCTTCGGGGATTTGAGTTTTACGAGGCCGTAAAAGTCGGAACCGTCCTCATTTTGGATAATGGACCGTGGGAATGGGCGTCGTTATGGGATTTGTCAGGTGCAAAATGAAATATTATGTCCTCGCTCAAAGTTCGTAATGCTATCGGCCCGGGGTGGTTGATGGTTGAGTGTTATTCGTTTTTCGAATGAAGCTTTTGTCATAGTTGATAACCGTGTTTGTAAACTCTTGACATCAAATCCTTGACTTCATATTTCAATAGGTTGAAGGAACTCACAGCGAAGTATTTCAAATGCGCAGAAATCAACTGTATGTTACAGTAGATTACTATATGTATATCAGCGTACACTTCAAAGTTGCTGGGCTTGGACATTATAATGATTGGTTGTATATTACAGCTCTCTACTTCAAAACTGTTTTTAATTTAAAAAAAATGTATACTGCCTTAAGGAAAAACTAGGAAAATTGAAATAAAAGGGTCTTAGTTTCAACAAGTTTTGATATGAAAGAAATGTACTCTCATTTTAAAGGCTGCAAATGAATTCGAGTGGGTTTTTTTCAATTCTATATCCTCCTCCTCACCGCCACAACCTTTGTAGACTGCCAAGTCGTCAAAAATAAAAAAATAGGAAAATTAGTATTAAAAAATTCAAATTCACAACGGTTTTAAACATTTTAAACCTAAAAAAAAAAAAAATGATTTTCCAAATCGTCTGATCGGGTTGGTCTGGAACCCATCTCAATCAATACGGCATCCAAAACTACTTGAAAATAAAAATGACTCTGCGTTTTTACATCAATTCCAAGTCCTTTTATGTCCCGTACATTGCAGATTTGAGAATGACATTGTTTCAGGGGGGATTTAATAGGTGATGGAATGGTATAGTTGCTCCTTCCATTGAGCTGAAAGCGGTAGGTAATGCCCGCCACCCTTACAAGATGACCCGAACTCTTGAAGGCCTCTGATTCATCTCCCAAGGCGACGGATTCAA
The DNA here is from genome assembly GCA_031894815.1 of Creontiades dilutus. Taxonomy (NCBI): domain Eukaryota; kingdom Metazoa; phylum Arthropoda; class Insecta; order Hemiptera; family Miridae; genus Creontiades; species Creontiades dilutus. The sequence continues at coordinate 1,948,816 of JAVIWC010000944.1, forward strand.
GAATCAGGAAGGGCCAACTAACCATATCCATCACAGGTTACAAACTATTTTTCCTACACGGATACATTGGCCTTTTTATTTTCAGTAATGAACCGAAATCCTAAAGTGCAATTGAAAGCTTGGAGATGTTTTTGGAAGACTTCAAACTCTGCTGCCCCTAAGGATATTTCAAATTCAATAATAAGTCCCACTATAAACAAAATAAAGGTCAACAAGTGGTTACTATTTGTTATCAACGATTGTTGACCTGATTCTTAACCAAATACTAGGATAGATCTTATAACTCTGCCAATTATCACAAAAAAGTTCCTCATTTCAGTGTCTTATTGCCCCAGTATTTAATTTACTTATCATTATGTACCAGATATTGTCTACTCCACGTGTATTCGGAATGTACTTAGCATCTTGAAACATAAAACACAAACAAAATTGTTCCAAGATACAAAGTAGATTCTAATTCTGCAATGTCCGCCCGTTAGAAATCCCGTTAGAAATTATTGTATCTAAATCAAATTGATAACAAATATCCTACATCCATCCTATCAAGCAAACTCCATACCTAGAACCCGTGCAGTGCCTAATTCCATTAAAATAACAACATTGAAGGAATACTTGAATCGTTTCCACATCGTGGTTAATGAGAGTCCCGTAGCCATTCTTGGAGCAATCAATACAATTATTCAGTAAAAATTCAATTTATTTCCAAAATCTTGTGTACTCCGTATTTCTTGAACCTTATATACCTGTAAAGAAATAATAATAGTGATTAATAGAGTCAAAATAAGGAATAAATATCAACAAATCATCACCAATAAAGGTAGCATTGATATAAAAATTCATTTCAATTATTACATGGTAGCAGAGCGTGGTTATGATCCACAGACCCTCTGGGTTGTGGACCCAGCACGCTTCCACTGCCCTGTTTCATCAATCAAAGTACCTTCAATTATATATTTCCAAAAACAATCTGCAACAACTGCTTTTCCAATAACATGTACCAGTGCTTTTGGAGGAACATAGGTTTTATAATTATGAAGTGATGGAATCTGGTGAATGCGAGTCAAATGATAATAAAACGTTTGAAAATAGGATATTGCACCAGTTTAATCCACCTACATACATTTTAGATCACACTCCTTAAACAGACCCCGTGGAGCTTCTGAATGATCTTGTTTCCGGTGAATAGTGAACGATCTACTCAAGAGACAAAGTTTTGAGGCCTACTCGTAGAGATGGAGATTTATTCATATGCCCACTGAAACAACCATAGGAAAGGGAAGGAAGAGAACAAATCGAACAATGGTTAATAACCAGCTGGTTTTTCTTCCTCCACGACCCTAATGACAGAGTTTATTTCCCCATTGTTATTCCCGCCTACGCCTCATTGACCAGCTCGTCTTAGCAGGATGACTGAGGACAGCGTAGTAAGGAGACTCCCATTCACGTCCTTTCGGGGTTGGGACGCCGGGGTTGTTGTCCCTTGAGGGGAAGTCCTCCGGTTTATTGGACAAGTGTCTCGTCTGAGGTCGTGGGTGTTTGGGTGCCTCGCCTTCCGGTTCCTGAAGGCCCCCGATGTCCGAGTCATCTCTCTCATTGTTCCTTACTCGGTGACGGTGAGATATGACTGATGTCAGGCGCCCTTTTTTGGATATCTGGTTCTTCTCTATCTTCTGACTCCAACAATAACCGTATTAATCAAAACCAAACCTCATTTATTCTAAGTACACTCACAGTTGCTTACACTCTGTTCATGATTCATACTCTACTTTTTATTCGTATGCGTCATCGCCCTGCCAATTATCCTCTCAATGTTCAACAAGATTTAACAATACGGTGGACATATATTACAACTATCCAGTACGACCAAGGTTCGATCCAGAATGTGGTATGAACCGTGTGGGCTTCCACATTTTCAATCCTGACAGTAGGTACAAACGCTTTTACGAGATGCACTTGAAGAAGCCCTGTACTCAAGATAATTATGCGCGTAATAAATTATTACTATAGCCAATCATATTTCTATCGTTACTTTTTAGTACCACTAGGTTTGCGTGCGATAAAGTCAACGGAAGTTGCAGTTTCTTAACAACAGAACATTTTAAATTGAAAATCAAGGCAGAACTTGTGATAGTATCGCATCATATCTAGTTTCAAATGTACAAAGCCGAGCAAATTCCAAACCTTGAATAAGTCGTTCGTATATCTGCAAATGTGAAAATGGCTTCATCGAAGACAAAAGAAGCCTCACACATGTAAATTCCTCAACAACTCTTTAAATCAGGATGAACTTCAAAACTTCCGAAGTTGGGTGTTTTATAGGAGGAATGAACTGGCGTTGACCTACTTCAGAACATTATGAAAGACATCTTGTTATGAACGTTGGTCAAGTCGTAATTTTTTGCATTATCAGCACAGTAAGCTTTCGGTCTCACAAGTAATCGAGCAAATTAATTTTGTTCTTTAGTAGCCGTAATAATCTTGATTAATCACGGTAACAGATTAGCCTCCTTTCCAGCGAGCGATGAACAACCTGAGTGACGCCAACTGGATCTGAAAAACCTCACATTTTTCAAAGCTCATCATCCAATCCAAGGAGCACCTCTTCTTGGGCATCTGAAAAAGTGCCCGGAGTTAAAATATTGGCCGGCGGATGAGTCTGCACCTGTTCTAAAAGCCGAAAGCCTGTAGACATGGGAACCATGTGCTCTAGTAATCACAAGCTCGAGCATTTCGAAGATTTTCCCACAGGGGACGGCCGAGTACGATCCTCGAGAAAAAAGGCGCGAGTCATTTTCAGGATGGTGCGATGCCTTTGGATCGAAAAAAGCACCAGAAAACCCGGCTTCAGTCGTAAGGCCGCCCGCAATCTATCAACCTGAAACCTTTCTCTATGTTCCTAACCCGCATGTAAAACGCCTCATAACGCCAGCTAAGCTGTTTGTAAATACCCTGCTAGACTCTGGGGCGATTACCCGTTGTAAATTACCCTTGTCGTTACAAATGCCCGGGGGAGGAGGGACTCCGCCCCGACCCATCAACGGAGGTGTCATGATGGCCGGTCATTACTTCAGCTGGGGCCCAAGCTTCCTTCCAACTCTTGATGGAGATGTTACACCTTTTCCCAACAACCTTTATTAAATGCCACTTAATGTTTTTGAAGACTTTTTTCTCTCCAAAAGAGCCGAGAGTGGCGAGATTTTTGAGAGATGCTCCAGACATTAGTGCAGGTTTTTCTAGAGTAGGTGACTATTACGTTGGAGCTGGAAAACGCTGGCACCATTCCCACCCATCCTGATACCCTCTGGAGAACATCTTCAGTAGTTTGTTGCACTCTTTGTCTCTTGCTGGTACATAATGTCTTCATCTTGTCTGAGGAAGAAACAACCGTTTCGTGACCATTCCATTTTCTATCCTCCAATCAACTCTACGAAGATTCTCCGGTGTCTTATCTTCTTCGAAAATATGATTAATTGTCTCATGTATTCCTTTCGTGCAACATCGTGTATGTTATCACTTTATTTATTCTGATAAACAATACCTGTATGTATCCAAAGTTATAAAATTATAGAGTAATTACATAGGAAACAAATGATATACGTTAATAACTAGAAAAGTTACCTTTTAAGAATATCAGCTGTTAATTTGAATGCGTGGGATGAAATACGTTCGAAAATACACCGCTTAGCATGATGCAAGTCTACGTCAATCACCAAAGGATGGACTAGGGAAAATCCAGATTTTGTGATCTGCTTCAAAGCATTTAATGTCTATCAGTGAATACTTTTACAGTTACATGTGACTCTGTCTGTAAATGAGGGTGGTAAACAAAATGTTAGTATTAGTTATCCACAAAAGGATGAAAGTCCTGAGAAGTACGGTTGGTGCCCCCTGGTTTACGCGAAACGAGGATCTTCGTGGAGATCTGAGGATGGAGACAGTCAACGAAATCATCATAAAATTTGATCAGAAGCACAAAAAACGCCTCCACCAGCACGAGAACCCGGAGATGCTCAACGTTTTGGACAACGAAGTAGAACTGCGGCGCCTTAAGCAAAACAAACCACTGGACCTGATTGTGCTGTGCAAGTTATAGTGCAAGCTAGTTGTAGTTTTACAGTCCTATTCTGAAGGGTAGGTTTGCTCAAGTCCCACCCTGTATACCGTGTCCACTTTTGAGATAAAATATTACTAGATGATGTATCTTAAAATCAGTTGCAATTAATGAAACCACGAAAAAAAAAAAAATGTTGGAAGCGGGAAATCCCTCGGAGGAACAGCAGGAAAGACCTGCTAGTTCATTGTAAAAGATGCTTTCATTAATGCATATCCAAATGAGGGGGGGGGGGGGGGGGGCTTATGAATACCTAGACATTTTTTGACAATGGACCAAACATTGTTATAGTTACTTGTGACAGTTTAAATGAGATTGGTAAATGGGTGGACTGACCCCGAAGGAACCAGACTTTGTGACTACCTTCCGAGCTTCTGTGTTACAGGTTATAATTTGCCCGTAACTTTATGTAATTAAATTGTGTTATAAACATCTAGTAATTAATTGGAAATAAAGACAACGGGCCTTGAAAATGAGTCGGTGCCTTCCCTCAGTAGTCAAACCCGGTGCTTTACGGCTACGAAAACGAGTATTGGGATTCGTCCTGCAAATTCCATTTCCATCAAGACATCACACCGTCCCACAGCCTCCTCGCGGCTTCGATAAAACTTGATGGATCGCGGGTAATCAGTCATCGCCGACCGTGCACCTCCGCTACACGAATAAACCGATGACATGAGAAAACCGACGGAACTGTTGCCCCTAACTCTCGCGGCGAGACCTGCCCCAGACCCCAGGTTTCAGATCTACGTGTTGAGATATGATTAGTGTCCTATCTACAGTGCTAATTGTGGCCGAAAGGTGTCGGTGGGCGGGGCAAGCCCCAGCGAGTCCAGCTTTCAAGTTGTACCGCCTCTTCGTATCTCGGTAACGGCACGTTTCGGGATCAAAGGGTATATTCCTCATTTTTTTATTTTCTATAATAATTTGGAAAGTTATTTTGTTCTTTCATTCACAAGAAAAAATGTAGGCACTCGGTTAATCCTCGATTACCCACATGCAAGAGTACTGTAATAAGAGAGCACTTCCCTTGTAGCTTAATATCAAACTATACGACAATATGTGACAAAAACTCTTGGCACATGTAAAGTAGACCAGAATGAAACTGAAATGATTGAAGAAGGAAGTGAATAGAGGTCTAATTTTAAACGGATGTAAGACCTTTTTAGATTCCAAAATTGGAATTTAAATGCATTTAAAAAAACTCTACAATGCACTTTTTGTCGCAAATCAGAGGTAGAAGTTCGACGGATAAGAACGTGAGACAATCTTTATAGTCAAATAGTGGTTAATAAATTTATCACCTCAGTTAATCATTAAATCCATGAGTCCCCCCGTCATCTTACTCCAGTTCGTCAACACAAGCCTCGCCAAAAAACAAGCTGTTCATTTTATCAAAGTTTTTAAAATTTTCTGTGTACTTTACAATAAATTCTCTCTCTGTCCCAATGTTATAAGATCCTCGTGACAAAGCTAATTCCTACAGTTTTAATTCGACTTTGATGTAATTTACATTAGTTAGGCTATAATATTTAGGAGTGACGTTGATTCTCAAATGAAATGGACCCACCACATTCAAAGTTTGTGTCAAAAGCTAAGAAAATGTGCATATACCCTGTATAAAATAAAATTCTGAAGATCAATATTTATCAGGCGCTGTTTGAGTCAATTTTACAGTATGCCGTTGTAATATGGAGAAGCACTTTCAAGTACCTAATCGACAAAATTTTCAAGATTCAAAAAATGGCATTAAGGGCATTGTTCAATAAGCCCAGGTGCTATCCCAGCAATACATTATTTCATAATTTGGTTTTGTTACTTGTACACCAATTGTACACATTGAATATGCTCAAACTAATTCGTAAACCCAAAACTATATATTTTGCTGACGTGAGACAGCGGCAATCGAAATCTTACAGACTCAAGTTGCCAAGAGTAAAAAATACATTTGCTCAAATGACGACGAAATACAGTGGCATGCAAATGGTCAATAAAGATTTTGAAAAAATTAGAAATCTAAGTAACATAAATAGTGAACATCTATTCAAAAACGAAACATGTAAAATAATTAGACATAACCCATATGAGTACTAAAATATATAATATTTGGACTAAAATATATAATATTTGGACTATAATATATATAAAATATATATGATTACATAAAATTAGCAGCTACATGAATAGGGTACCTACTAAGTACATCATTCCATGGAATTGGGATATAAATTTTAATAATGGATGTAGTGTAAATAGAGTGTTACAGGTAGGTACTTTATATAAATTAGATGTAAGAACCAACTCCGGTTGGGCCACAGTGTTACACTATATTCAATTGAAGAATGTAACTTGTAAAATGTTGTAAATAAACTATCTTTCTATCTATAACCCCCCCCCCCCCCTATGACTTTCATTGCTCACTTATCAATAGGTAAGTCCGTTCATGCGCTAAAGTAAAATACACTTAACTTAGCTCTCACCCTCAAATTAGTAAGCTAGTAGGGGGAAACCGTGATCCCATTCAAATTTCTACATGGCCATGTCATTAGTGGCTATTAAGCATGCACGAACGTTGAATCCTAATTAAAAGCATAATTTTCAAAGTTCTCATCCCAGTTCGATGACATTTTCTAGGAAATGTGCGGGTTAGGCTGTAAATGGACTCCTATCAATTTCAATCCTAAAAAAAAAAGAAAAAAAATTCAGTACTTCTCATCGCGCTTCCCGAATACAAGCTAAAGTTCCTGGGTACCCAGTTGTCTGATCTTGCTCAAATTACTAATAAACGCGATTGAATTACAAGGCAATAGCATAATTATGGGTTGCTTGCTGCTCTTGCACGAAAGTCAATGGCTTGTAACAAGCATAATTTTCTACCGATTTCGATGATATTTTCAGAGAATGTGCGGGTCAGAAAGTAGACGGACCTTTGTGAGTTTCATGGTCCACATATCGCATACTTCATTCAGCACGTATGCAAACTTGAAATCAGTCAAAAGAAATAATCATATTGCATAATTTTCAACTAGATCGCGTCATTATTCTAGTTGCTATAGCACAACTGGTGTTCACTAAATATCGACTAACCTTTTGAAGGGGTTGATGTCCGGTGAATAGTTGTTGCAAAGGTTATATTTTATAGCTTCTTTTATTATCGTTTATTGACTTAAACGCTCACTGAGTTAAACATATCTCGTCTTTACGTATATTGACGTCTAGAAGTCAATTACGAGGTGTGGAGAGTCTCCACTGGAGACACATTGATCGGCCGAATCAATTTAATTTCTTTAGTAAATAATCTACCAAGATAAACAAATAAAGGAGTTCTTATTATGCCATCTATAATAGTATTACAAAATATGGAAGTGTGATGCACCAAATTTAAATAGTGTACCGTGGACTACTTCTAATAATCATAAAATAGAGATATTCGCGGTAAAGTTATCTAATACAGGAATAATAGACCTTGGTATAGTTTGCAGCGTTTTCATTCGATTTTTGAATTCAAAGGTAGTTGAGAAGTAGAAAAACAAATTTTGAATGGGGACATGTTTTGTTTACATGATAAACCAAAAGCAGTTCATATTTGATCATGGCGTTGGTGGTGTTCATGGTAATTGAGTAACACATTTATGTATGATTGGCTATAAGTGGTGAGTAGTGCAAAATAATCTATCATTCTTCCATGATTCTTTTCTTCCTAAAGTCGTATAGGAACCTGGTATAGGTAGTTCCCCGTAATGCACGGAAGACTTACGAAACCTTTATGTTAGGGAATTAAAGGGTCTCAGAAACTTAGTCCATAATTACGGTTTTAGTTGGTTGCAGTCTAAAGAAAATTATAATTTATCTGTTCCGTATCATTCATGTGTATTTGTATATCACTCTCCTAAAGCTTTGTGTTATGTCTACAGCGTTACTGGTATTCGTGATTACGATTTGGTGATGAATAACTAAGGAGGACAAGGAGATATTGCATTGACAACCATGTGCAGTTTCCCTCACAAATTAGGCAATGATCCCAAGTACCCTTTTAGAGGTCTGCAGACAGACCAAATGGACGAACGATTTTACAAAATGGAAATCGGGATCCTCAGGCATCAGATATCAAAAAGGTTATCACTCCCAGAGATATAGTAAGGTACTGGGGACAGAGCTAGAAAGTTGCCATCGAGGGCACAGGGGTTGGGCCCCGACTGATTTCCGACTCCTCTTCAAGGGGTCAAGCCTCTTCCAGCTTTCACGGTGCCCGTACGTACCCAGCGTTTTAATGAAATCGTAAAATTGAGCTTGGAAAAATCTTCTATGACGGTCTTCTCTTCCAACTGAAAGGCTTCTTTTTATTTGAATGCCAACTAATGACCTCCGTTACGGAGACTAGCGTATTTTCCTTGTCCTTTCAATCTCACGACCAATAAGTACAGACTTGTCCGTGGACGTTTGTATATATATCCACGTTCCTCGTGGATTCAATCAGAAACAAATCAACTCGTTCGCAGTCTCGGCTTCCTATGAGTTCTCGACGTGACGACGGGAAGTAAGGATGACAACGTTATTTCCGATGGGGCAAGCTCATGTCTTCCTTCCAACTATAGAAAACAGCTATTGAGCTGAGGTCTTGAACGGTTTCAGCATTGAGTCGTTCAAACTAAATCATTTTCGAACTTGTGTTATACCAGATACACAAGAACCTATTGATTGACGAACCAATATATGATCAGTGGTGTATGGCCTTCCGAACGAAGTCAGCAAAATGTCCTTACCGTCCGACAGTTTCCCATCACTTTAACTTTATCCTTTAATTTCTATCTTAGAACTAAAAAACTTCATGTTATATATATAGGTTACTCGGCAGATAAATTTTGTATTCGTAATCCTCAACTAATTTTCTTTCACATGCAGAAATTGTAAAAATAAAGGCTACAGTTAAATCACAAACAATTTTAATTTCTTCATCAGTGTATTGCCTACTTCTTCACCACAGTTTTGTAATGATTAAGGTTCAATGGTACCTTCAAATCTCATCACAATAACCATTATCATGAAACTATAATTGTGGAAATCAATTGTGAAAAGTTATGGGACACTGTGAAAATGCTTTCGAATTGAATTAAACCGAAACTGAAGAATGTATTGTCCACGCAACCTCAACTCCTGGTAGTACTAATATTCAACAAAATTTCTCCCAAACGGCTGGAGAAAAATATCTGAAATTTTCACGAAAAGTCAATATTGGTCCGACAACGCCCCAATTCTTTAGCCAGCACTCTCACTTAATTTAAAAGGCCCTTCAAGGGTTGTCAAAATTTTGTAAAATCTCTAAAAACCTCAAAAAAGTCGAAGCGGCCTAAATTTGGACTCTTTTGGAAGAACTTTCCATGAGGAATCGAATGAGCCCTTCCCCAGATTCGTAGCTCAAACCATTCCCGATATACGGCCGATTTATGGTGCCAACATTTGCGTTTTTTGATTTATTATTGTTTATGTTTTCATCGCAGTAACCTAGTGATGTAGTGATGTAGTCATGTAGTGAACGTGGATACTGGAGTGAACTCCTAAAAGGGTTTATAGCCGATACACGGGTTGAAGTATTCTGATAACCATAAAAGACGCTGCAAACTCTTTCACTGGGGTTTATTATTCAACTGGCTTGCGTTCACGATTTGAATTTATACTAAGCTTGAGTGTGCGTGTTTCACAGGTGATAGAGCGATTATTGAATTTCAGGAGGCACACGAATATGATCAACTGATCAATCCAGGAAGGAAGGTAGATGAAAGGCTCAACTCGAAAACAAAACCAGCTGTTCTGTTCTTAGACTGATGGTTACCAAGCTTCATGAGAAAGTGAAATGCAGGGAGCAAGCTGTATTATAGTTCGCGTTTCTTAGTACTTACGTCCGAGATAATAATCTCAAAACCGACCTCACAATCGAGTTAATGTGCTCTTCCAGCACGAGCTGCTTTCCGAAGGGATGGTTTTTGCTGTGAATCATAAATGCATACGGTAGCCGCAGAGTTTATAGGTTCCAGGTGGTTCAAACTACGGAGGAAGCGATGGCTTTGTGAACTGGTTCGGAGTGATTACTCCCACTGGGAATTACTATCTCCCCGCTTCGGTCCAGAAATGAGGTGTATTAGCTATGAAAAAGGTGGCAAAGCGTTCTGCTAGAAAACGGCTTTCTTCCTAGTCCGTCCACATAGGATTCTTGGACGCTGTGTTCCATCAGGCTCTCGGTAATGAAGACATCTACGTTGAAGACCATTACGGCGTTTCTACTCTGAAACACTGGTCTTCTCTTTCATTAGGACCGAGCAACCCGGGATACCCACCCCAGGCGGTTTTCTTCACTCAGGCAGATGAGGTTTTAGAAATGAGAGCTTTATACAATTTTCTAGACTAAAGCTGGTTTCTTTAAACTCATTCAAAGACATTCTCATTTTGTAGCTTGAAATGCCTTGAATTTGTATGACTGAACAACGGAAGTTATTATTTGGCTTATTTTCCGTGGTCCAGAAAAAATCAAATTACGCATTAATCGTTCAATTTCCAACAGAAAAAAAGGTTTAAAGCAGGATAAGTCAATGAAGGGGAGTTATTGAAGAGTAGGTAAAACTAGTCAACACGTCTTCAGATTTCAAATTTCCATCCAATTACTAACTGTTTATAGCATTTTCACATCAGTTTGGAGGTTTTCCATTTCAAATTGGAGGTTTTACGTTTGAAATTGGAGGTTGACGGAAATGGTTCGTTTCACATTACTTTTAAGCGCCGTAACGCTAGCCCACTCTGCTTTTCAAAAATCAAGTTAACAGCAAGACAAATCCTCAGTGAGCCCCAAAAAAACCACGACCTGTGTAACTTAGGCTAAAAAATGTGTAACGGTTTTGGTAAAATCTGGTGATACACTTTCTATAGCCCTAGTGTAACTATATTAACGGAGTTATGATGAAGCTATACAAGTTATGATGAAGTTGATTGCTTGAATATCGGATTCCATTGAGATCTTATTTCACAAGATTCATATTACTTTGTTTTCATATGATTTTTATCTTCACATCCGTGAAGGTTCGTTCAATTCTGTGAAGATACGACTTCTTAAGCCACTGGGCCCATCTCAATGAAACTTGTATAAATAAATCATAATAATAAATCACGAACGATCCGAATATAGTCCTGAATGACCACTATTGGTCCCCAGCAATTCCTACGAAATCATACGGCTGAAATATTAAAAAATCAGCATATCGAAAAGTTTCGAAATAATGAAAAAGTTTTCAGGTATGTTATTGGCAGATCGAATGAATGCACTAGGACCACTTTTCGTTCATCCGTTGGCTCTCCCTAAGCGACTCATTTCGAAATAAAAAAATGCTGCAAATTCTTTCACTGGGGTTTATTATTCAATGATTCATGATTTGAATTTCTACTAAGCTTTGGAGTGTGCGTGTTTCACAGGTGATAGAGCGATTAATGCATTTCAGGATATATGCGTAGAGCACTTAAATCGGTTCTCAACCAAAATACCTGTTTGGATTGATCAGTTGATCATATTTGTGTGCCTCCTGAAATTCAATAATCGCTCTATCACTTGTGAAACACGGACACACCAAAGCTTAGTAAAAATTCAAATCATGAACGCAAGCCAATTGAATAATAAACCCCAGTGAAAGAATTTGCAGCATTTCATGCATATCGGAATGCTTCAACCCGTGTATCGGCTACAAAGCCTTTTAGGAGTTCACTATAGTATCCACATTACTACATCACTACATCACTAGGTTACTGATATCAAAACAAAAACAATAATAAACCAAAGTAACGCGAATGTTGGCACCGTAAATCGGGCCATAGATCGGGAATGGTTTAGTCTACGGACCTGGGGAGGGGCTCATTCGATTCCTCGTGGATTTTTCTTCAAAAAGAGTACAAATTTAGGCCGCTTCGACTTTTTTTGAGGTTTTTAGGGATTTTACAAAACTTCGACAACCCTTAAAGGGCACTTTAAATTAAGTGAGAGAGCTGTCTCAAGAATTGGGGACCAACATGGATTTCTCCTGAAAATTTCAGATCTTTTGCTCAGGCCGTTTGGGAGAAATCTTGTGTACAGATTCGGATTCTACACCCTTTGAAACGTAAACCATGAAATTTTCTGGGGAGGTTAGATTTTTTTTTTTTTTTTTTTTTTTTCAAGAGCGATAACAATGATTTATTATTGAATAATAAACCAAAAATGCTCGATGATTCTTTTCTTCATTTGATCCCAATTTTAGTCTGCTTATGTAACGGACCTCGGAAATTTTGAATTTTCTCGTGCGAGAGGGGATGGTGGAGAGTGTAATAGTTAATCCATTCAAGCGCTGCTCTTACGGCATATACTGCCGAATTTCTTTCATATTCTTTTCTTCGATAAACTCTCTAGTTCTCCTAACTATGATCTAGTTTTGAAACATATTTCAGGTCTTTCAAAACCGAATATGGAAGGGGTGCACGGAAGGGATATAAATGATAAATCTTTCCTAAGTGTCATCATACGAAAACCGGACTTACAGATGTCCCTATAATGCATTCATTACTTACTTATATGTTCTTTAATGCTCTTTCGCTAAAATCTAGTTCCTGACTAATTCAGACCCTACAGTCTGAACGGGAAAATTTGACATGACGAAGTTGATAACCGCTTTTTCCTACTTTCGAGTCCAAGTGTTGGTGACGCATTTTCGCTTCAAGAGGCGAAATGGGATTGTGGTCAGTCAACGGTCATTCGGAATGCACAAAGGGCCGCCGATGTCAACGATTTCTAATCGCTGACTGATTGAACCCTGCGTAGAAAAATCTATCACGGTGAACGGAATGCAAAGTTTTCTGCGGAGCTTTAGCGTCGAGTTTTATTTATGTGCCTTTAGTGTGTAAATAGTCGTCAGGAAAAGGGGTGCTTGACTGTTTCCCTTGAACATGTAAGAAACCCGGACGCTATCTGATGGCTCGTGACGGTCCGAGTCATCCCATCAGTGATAAGAAAGGGTTGTAGTTTGAATCAATAGAAACAAGGAGTTGCATCAATAATGGAACCACTTTTCCATACGATCGATCTCCGATAACAGTTTGTCCACCATCAGGCTTAGCGACCGTCCGTGGTCTTTTATCGTTTGCACGTATACAGGAGATGAAGATTCTCTCTCGGCAGATGCGACATCTAGATCTACCTTTGAGGTATCATAAACACAAGATCCTTGAAAGTTTCACATTTTCCCATCTGCAGAGTTCTCTACTTTCATAATATCTATGTACATCAAGAAGGCCTCCACTTTATTCTGTAATAAAACTGTAGCCTATTTAAATGAATATATTCAACATTACCTTGAATGAATTTATAAGTCATTAACGTAACTTACAAACTTATCGACACAAAATTAGAGAAAAAAAAAGAGGGGAACACAACACTTTTGGTTTCTGTCTTTGTGGGTCTTAGGATATTCTTTATGTTTCAGTCATTTTGTCGTAGAGCGTCCAGTAGCTACTTAACTCAAAGACGAAGCTCTTGTCTGCTCAAAGTTTTAATTTTCCTTCAAGATGAAAAGACTGGTTAGTTGTGAACAAAAACAATTTTCCAATTACCAAACAATAATCTTAAGCAAATAATCACCAATTAATGGACATGATAATGAGTTAAATTTATAGATTTATTTTTATATTAGATGAATTTTATCATTTAAACGATTAACAGGAGTACAATCCAGTTCTTAGCGACCGACCCGACAGTTCCGCCCCCCACCCCGCTCAACACTCCTTCAACTAACCTTCGGCTGGGCTCCTTCTGCCCTTTGTTATCCCGGCATCACCACTTTCCGTCTGCCCATTCGTGTAACTGCCACTTTGTTAAGCACTAGCCTCTCCGGTAAGTTCCAATTTTCATTACTTCAACATTACTTCAATATCTATTTCACAGGTTATTTAACCATAAATTAGAAGCATTATTCATTGGGTCTCTAATTTAGTTTCAGATCTACAGGTTATTCTTTCACATGACAACAGCATTTCACACAATTCGTTTTGAATTCGTTGTAAGTTCGATGTACTTCTGCCTGTCAAAGTCAAGTCGCGACTCACAATCGTGTCAATTCCTAAATCCTGTTGGAGCACAAACCCTTGGTCTCTCAATGATTACGATAGTCTCATTTGATTCGGTTCAACGTTTAATTTCACCCTCCAGGATTGATGGTTAGCTCGTCAATTATCGTTACAAATGACTCATTCATCTCGTGGAAATAGGCAACATTCTTCATTTGAATCATCAGAATATGAAATTGCGCAAGGAGATTTGAAACTCATGTATTCTAAATATTAACATTCACGACAAAAAGAAGACATATCAATTTTGCGGTATTAATAATCCTCCTGTAAGAAGGTTGGTCATGTTTTCAGTCCCTATCAACTGTGGTCGTAAGAGCTCTATCCAATGCCATCCGGCGCTGCGGCATGTCCGTATAATCAATGGTAATTTTTTCTTTTTTTTTCGTACAACGTCAATGAATGAAATTCTCCGGAACGAAAATCCCCAATCAACGCACATCTTAGAGATCCACTTCAGCCTTCTTCACTCATCGAACGTCCCCCAGATTTATTGGGCGGGCTGGCGCCTGGGCGTCCGGTTTCTTTGTCAACCTGTCTCCCCCTGACAGACCACTGCCAGTTCATAAGTTGTAACTCGCCGTTGTTTTACTACCTCGGCGTATCTTTGAAACGCGGTATACGACAACTCCTTCTATCTTCACCAATTTGATAGATTTTTTTCTTCCTCTCCGGTCTTTTTATTTATTTAGCGAATCAACTGAAAACGTCCGACAACAAGTTATGGACGAGCGGTTCTCATATAAATTACATCATTACATATGTCTTTAAGTTGTTCCTGCCTCGATAATCAAGACATACAGAGCGTTCTGGGGTAGAGTCTGTCACGTCTTCAGGAATATATTATGCAATAGTGAAGTAAATACTAAACACTATCGAGAACCTGATCATGCAACATGCTAAGCTGTTGCCCCTGATATCGAAATTCCCAAATGATATTCGATTTTAATTTTCTTCAATGAACATTTTTAAACCCTTTAAATTTCCCTCGCACCCTTCGCAACTGCATGCAACGCATATCTTTTTTTTTTTTTTTCAAATTGGATCCCCCGCTTCTAATTATAGAA
Organism: Creontiades dilutus; assembly: GCA_031894815.1. Classification (NCBI taxonomy): domain Eukaryota; kingdom Metazoa; phylum Arthropoda; class Insecta; order Hemiptera; family Miridae; genus Creontiades; species Creontiades dilutus. Next base: position 1,964,125 of record JAVIWC010000944.1, read on the forward strand.
TCAGATTCCACTCAAAATTTCATGAAAATTAGACACCTCAACTTTTGTTCGTAACCCGCTCAGCGAGCGATTAATGAAAGGCTACTCAAGTATGTATGAAGTACTCAGTCACCGACTCATTGTGTGCTAACTCGACTGGAATTCGGCCGGGACAAACTGAGATCAGTTTATTGTTTACCGTCAAAGCACTCTACTTTTGAATTCTCAAGAACAATCGGATCTAATGAGAGTTCTTCAAAAAAGGTTTTCCAGTGATTTTTACCAGAAAAAAAAGTTGATTTTCCTTTGATGAGTTGATCAAAATGCAGTCAAATCAGGAAACTGACAAAATCACGTGATTCAGCTTGAAAAAAAAAATACAAAATATAATCTGTCATACTATGGTACTTGTACATTGCCATTTCGGTGCAACTATTGTGCTGCACATCGTTTAGCTCGCCGAGGGGGTTAAACGCGAAAAAAAAGTTCAAGAATCAAATTTCTATAAAATATGGAGTGGAACTCAAAGTGGCATAATTGGAATAACAAAAGGGGAGGGGGGGGGCTCCTTATTTGGAAAACAAAAGTGATGTGCGTTGTTCAAGATTACGCTTGATGTGCATGTGGTCATATCTGGGATTCTCAGACCCGTATAAGCTTGTTACAAAGATTCACGGGACGAAAATGTCATAAGACATGTTGGATACCTATCATCTTCTCGGGAATATATTGCAGTCGTTTAGGCGCGCTAGACGGTTACAATGACAACCAATATTATATTAATGGATGTAAACGTCAGTCATGTTACAAATTAATATGATGGGGGTTATTTTGGTTCGGCGTTCGGAACTAAAGATCCGTAAAGCAGCCTACGCCATCTGTGGTCGCCCTTTGGAACTTTTCTGCCCTGCTGCCTCGACCCTTCGGAGGACCCAACCTTCAACCACGGTAACTATCTAAAGCCCTTCAGAACCTCACATATTTACGAAGGGAAAATAATTTTACAGGAAATTTATAAATGCTAACGACACTGATGATGTTGACATTGATTTGAAGGGTTGAAAATGAAAACGTTAATTACTTAGATCACATTCAGTAATTTTCTGATCATTTTCGGAGGCTTCATGTGTTGATGTTGCCGTAATCACATCTACAGTGGGGTTTGGTACAGTTCATCAATTAGAATAATATTCCGAGATGGAGCAGTTCTTTATCTTTAGTTTCTTATGCTGAATTATTATTGCAGCGTTATATTACCAGGCATTTTTTTTTCTTCCTGTCAAGAAGAAGATTGAAATCATCCAACTCCAACTTATTATCAGAAATCCATATTAAAATTCCATATTCCATATTCCAAATTCCATATTAGGAAACAGAAAAACGTTTCCGAAGTTGAGTGAGCAGATGAGGGTACAGATCGTTGCAATATTTTAATCGTAATCAATTATGATATTGCATCCATTTGGCATTATTGGACTGCCCTACCCCTGTAAACCTCCAAATATGAGCGAGATCGGAGCAATAAAACCAGAGAAAATCATGGCTGATGGATTTCACGTTTGCAATGCGCAGAGTGATTTACTGAGTTTAGAGCAATGCATTCATGGAAGATCGTCTGAAGCCACATCCGAAGATGCTCTGAAAATTGCATTAAATTAAGCTTGTTTCGAGGACGTGAGGAAACACAACACTCAGATAAACTCGAAATGAAATTTTTCCAGAATTTTCTAGGCAGCAATTAAAGTTTAACCACAAAATAACATCAACGGGAACGGTCAAAAGCAAATGGGTACCTCTGTCATGGGCAGTAGAAGACAGACTGCAGTGTAGCTCCCTCCACAGGTTGTGACTTTGGAAGGACATCAGAGAAATCCTAGGAACAGACGAATAAACGAAATAACCGTCATACGATCATACTGCACGACTACAGCTCGTTTGGTAATGCCTTCAAATCTACTGGAGAAAGGGCAGTTGACGGTAAAATAGGGAGCCAATAAAAACTCGTAATGAGCAATGCAAGATCTATCTCATTTTCACAGGGGAAAGCCCGGAGTTTATTGAATCCGGAAAATGATTGAGAAAGGAGTGGCTTTAACTGAACGCAAGGAATTTCGCAGTAGAATAGTTATGTGCGAGTACAGGATAAGGAGATGGCATAAGTTGTAAAAGAATTAATAAAAAGTTGACCTGGTAACTAGGGAGAAAGATGAGGATGGACGGTAGCAGTTCGGATGGTACTTGATATTGAAAAACTAACAATGAGCGAAAAATAAGGAATTTTAACTGGGTTCAAAGCCCTGGTTTGAACGTCAAGAAAGAAGTTCACCAATTTACACTCATGGGGGAATGAAAACACCCGTTACTAACAATTCACGAATATTTGTATCGCAAAATATCGTGAATACGTTTGTAGAACGTTTATTTGGTTATGGATCCTGAATCAGTTCGGGTCGAAATCTCGTTCTGAAAATGGAAAGGATGCAATCAGTTTGGAAGTGTGTTCAGCTGAACCAAAATTAATTGAATTATTCTTATTTAATAATAAGGAATAATTGTGAGAACTAAGTGAAGTGTTGGGTTAAGTGACATTTATTCTTGATTCAATAAGATGATAGAGGGAGAAGAAAAGGCGATCGTCAACAGCCCATGCGAGGTAGGAAGAAATCTAAAACCGTTTGAACTGGTTCAGTGTCCTTCCTAGTTGTCAGTCCTGCCTCTGTGAGAACCTACTGCTACAATGAAATTCCTATGTCATGAAATCGTGTTTATTATAATTGTTGTTACCTACGGAAAGATTTAGGAATGGAGGCAGGTTTTTAATGCATTTCAACAGTTTTCTTCAAGTTGAGATCAATACACATACTTGATATATCGAAGCAGGTCAGACACAGTGCATGGTGTATCTCTATTTTGGCTTTGATTGAACTCTCGAAAGTTTTTGTTAAATGTGGTAATATTGAGAACTTTGTAATTAATTGTCATTAATCCAATAATGGTTGACATAACATGCAGTGAATTTTCACTAATCAGACAACGGTACTTCTGTTCTTCTTTTATTTTTGTTAAGCGCATGTTAAATTTGAGAATCTTTTGTGTGTAAGAAATTTTTTCAACTATTATGGTTAATAACTTGATAAACTTTTTTCCACTAATCAGACAACATTTCTTCTTCTTCAATTTTTAAATTGATTGTATTGTCATTGATTTTTTTCTTCAACATTTATCAGTTCTTTGTGCTCGAAATGTGAGTGCTGTCCAACGATTCCATTCTTTCTCTTGCTTCCTCTAGTAAATAAAATGGGATAAAATAATCATTTCTGAATGCTTCAATGTATGATATACAAGGAATTTTTATAAATTCTTATTTAACAATTTTCGGAGCAATTTTAATAGCTTTATTGTTTAGGAAATTCGATAATCAATCAAAAAAAAATGAATTAATCGGAGTAATGAAAATACCATTGAGTAGATTACATTGTTTTACTTATAATAGATGTAGCGGAAGCCATATATTCGCGAATATTTATTCACCCTGTGAAACCGCTTTGTTCAAGTAATGCTTGTACTATGTCAGTACATTTTATGGTGACAAACTCCATTTTTGATGTTATTTTTGGTAGCAGAAATAGTTTCCATTCAGGATTAGTTGAGTATAAACATAGTCTTTAAGACGCTCATCATTTATCCGTAGCTCTGGTCGCAGAAAATATAATGAAGATGCAGAGAACAATCTCTTTCAAATAAGAACAGTGTGAGAGCCATGCAAGACAATCAGACAGGATGAAACCCCCTCACCTTCACACTCATTGCTGTCCATCAATCAATTAATCTATTTACTACGGACAAAGAAATTCTTTCGGACCCTTTAGTTTCAACTATCAACCGCCATGATTTACGCCAGATCTTTTTTTCTTCCAATTGATTTACAACTCAGAGCATGCATTTCAATTCTAGGCCCTTGTCAACGGCTTGCACTAAATCAAGTGCCAGGAGACGATGCGATGAGATCCGAAGACTATGCATCAGGTTGACAAGTGTTTTTACCATCTGCCATTTTCCATTCTCGCCCACCTTCCATTATGCCAGTTTATGCTCGTAGACCTTAAACCGTTAACCTCGTTTCGTCCCCCTTCAGTGCAAAGCACCATGTTCTCCCATGGTTATAAATCACAGCATTTTATCATACGGTTGATGTCAATTGATATTGCTTTTACCCGTCATTGAAATGGGAGTTTCGCGATTTATTATGGCCGACTCCAGTAAGTGGATCGTCGGAGTGGATTTGAAGTGACGTTTGATGCGCATTGAACGCTATTTTTACTGCATAAAAGCATAAAAGATTGAACTGCATTTAGCAACAACGTACGAATATGGCAGGTCTCCGGAATGGTGGATACCTCCACGGAAATTTCATGCAAAACATCATATTATGCTCATATTTTGTTGTCGATAGTAACAATTTATTATGTTATTGTGTTAACTCAAAAATCGTCCACTTATTTCTCCAAAATAATCTAGTAAAAGAACAGTATTTTTAGGTAAATTAGTTTACAGTCAACAGTAAGAGTCAAGTTAAGAGATTCTTCTTTGATATCTCTGAAGCTATAATTGAAATGTACTGGATCATTCAAAGAGATTTTGATTCGGATATGAACATTATCACAATGACTTATTACTTTAATGGTTTCGAGTAAGCACAGCAAAGCGTTCTAAACTGGTGAATTCTAGAGATATCTCAATGCTCTAAGATGTCTCAATGTTACTCATGGAACGCTACAAACCCATTACTAATTTGTCCTCACATCGAGGAAAAGCTAAAATGACCAAAAAGAAGCTGAAGCAATATGTTAAAAAACGCATGTCGAGTTTAATGGGCGCTGTAGCTTCCTCACTTACTGTACAATAGACAAGTAAAGTGGGCTTGAAACACAAAACAAACAGAGTGAAGCTGTTTTTATTGCTTTAATTCAAAACAGGACAGTAATATATGTACTTACCTACTAATATGATCATCCACGAATCATGCAGACCAACGGCCTTCAATAATTGGAGACAAACCGCACCCAAATCCATTTCACCATTGGTCTAGTATTGTAGTATTGTCAACCAATTTAAGTTTTCTCTATTCACAATAGATTTTACTCAACAAAGTGTAATACAATTCATAGGCACACAGATATTCTCTATATGTGTCCTATTTAAACGACAAACATCTCCAAAATACATCTTAGAGCTTGGGAAAAAAATGACATCACTGGCAATTCACGCTTTCCCATGTACACACTGCTTTTGATCCGTAACCAAGATGACTTACACGTTGAGTTTCACAGCAACAAACATCAGGTCGCCCGACGAATCCCAGATTGATCGTCAAGCTCAGAAACAAAGGAGGAAAAGCGGAAATTTCGATTTTGAAAGGGAAGCATGTTTTCAAATTCTAGGACAAACGAAGTCTACAATAGTGAGATCGCGAAAATGGAGCACGCATTAAATTCGTGAAGCACCAACGGAGATCATCAGTCCAAGCTGAAGGATAACAGGTTCATGGTGAAATGCGCTAAGAAATTTAAGACAGAAATAATACGAAGTACCATCATCCAAATTCTTTCAGCTTTCAATTTAAGACTAATACAAGTTCATACAAAATTGTAGTTACTGATTGCTAACACTAAAATAACCCATTAACTTGAAACTTGAATAAAAAAGATAGACTATGAGAAAATAGAACCATTCAATTTTAAATGATGCCACACATTGGATTTACAAATGATTACTCATTGATATTGAACTAAAATATCATTATTTTTTAACCAATTTCCACTGATATACCTGTATATTACAAAAACAATGATATAAAATAAAAGTTGGTGAAGAAATTTTGTTGAGCGGGTTCTTCGGGACACCGTCCCCTCACAGGAAAGCACCACAAAACCGGTAAATGGACCGCGGGTTTACGGCCGTTTTGTACCTTCTGACCTCAGAATGCAAGTATCTGTAGCAAATAGCCCCCTACAAACCAGACATAAATTACGCACAAAGGTGGGAGGGGCAACGGCGTCTTTTCTTAGGTCTCTGAATGTATTGGCAATCAAGGGCTCTCCTTCGAGAGGAGGGCAACTCATGAAATTTGATATATGAGGCATTACTTTAACCAAGAGCAATTAGATTTACGAACAGCAACGGGGCCTTATTCTCAGGACAGGGGAGAGAGAGTTCAGGGGTCAGAGAATCTGGTTCACATCCTGCAAGACTGTGGATGACTTGCAAGTGATTCCCGATACATGCACGACAATCAATAGGGGCTTTGATATAAAATGTTCAACAGCTTATCAAGACTATTATTCAAAAATAGTCGGTAGGCCAATTTATTTGCCTCTTCGCAAGATAACTTACAAAAGCCATTCGGACAATAAGTTAAAAATGTAATGGTCGTGGGAAATCAATATTTCCTCTTCCTTTATGCGTTTTTTAGCAATTGAACTATTTTCAAGCCATGTTTGTCTGTTTGTATTTCTGTTGTTGATCCTTCCTCTGGCCTTCATGATTTACACTTCAAGACAATCCTGGCAGCCAGATAATGATCTCAATATTTCGAATGAGCTAATGATGCGGAGTTTTCATTAAAACAACATAATATCATTACCGTCAGAATTAATCCAATAGATTCAATACCAAAACTATAATCAATGCAGACTATTGCCCATGCAGTCGTTCATAGGTGTCATCAACCTCCAGTCCTTCCAGTCATATGTTGAAAATATATTTCAGACTATCTAATTGCCCAACTCGATTAATCTCAACTCAAAAGTGATTGCAAGATTTAACTTGAATGAAGTAAGATGCAGTAATTGCGCTTGCACAAACTGAAAATTCGTTATCAGGAACATTTGCACCAAAGCAATTCAGCCAAAACTGAAAATATTTTAAACAATTGAACGGATTAGTTCTTGAAAAGTCTGAAACCAAATTTTCTGAGACACTCATGTCTCACGACCTCATGACCATAATTCGCTTGATATCCAAGGTTGGTTGAAGGATGAATGGTTTTGAATAAACACCATTAAAAATGGTTTTAAAAATAGGTTATCATTGGTACTGCTAATGTTTAAAGGAAAAATACTCAACTAAAAAAGTTTGAAACGAAATGGTCAGCCAAATCTAAGAAAATTCTCAAGGTTGTTCTGGATTGCTAGTAGTCTAATTTAAGTGCCTTCGTTATCTATAATCGCAGCTGGGTACGTTGCATTTCACTTTTCATATTTTGTCGCAATCATTTATTGGAACTGTAGAACATGGGTACCCAGTGGTAAGAAATCATGTATTACTTGAGACTTGGAACGTGGTTGTTCATCGTGAAATGGGAGCAGTATCGTAGATACGTATCTACAGCTCTTTTCATGGATGTCATCATGAAAGTGAGATCCAATCCTAACACCCGATCCAGTTACCTTCTCTAGTCATAACGCTGATACTAGTGTACCGACTTTCCGCATCCCATAAATAATCAATAATTATCTCAAGTTCACTGATCGTGCTCTTTCTCACACCTTCGGGAGTGAACTTCCAGTAAATCCTTACCTACTGGAAGGGAAAACAGATAAAGTCGGAATGCGCCCGAAGTGCACGGGAGCCAGTTGGGAAGATCCTTTATCGGCCTGCTCACGCTTCGAGGGTCACCTGTGAGCCTCAGCAATTCTAATTATCTCATCTGAAGGCTGGGTTTTCTTATTGATAGTTCCCAGGTAAAGTCGCCCTTTTCAGCTGAAGCTGCGTGCCCAGACCGTGTAAACATCGCTCGCCCGAGTTCCTCTCCCGCTGAAGGCGTCTTCTGTCTGGAGCACGCGAATCCAAAGGGCGTTTCCTATACATACCCAGCTAACAAGCCCTTGATTGAGTGCTAATCGTGGTTTAAGTAACCACGTCAACTCCTAAGTCCACAGTACATGAAGACAGAATGCATCATAACCGTTCAAAAAGGTCTCACTCATGCTCGAGGAATTTTTTAGACACTGTATAAAACGCAAGATACTGATTCAACCGTTTACATTTATTCGGGAAGTGTTAGAGAGAATGCTGATCGTGGCTCAGGTAACGTCGCGACGTCTAGCTCCTGGTCTAGTGTACATGAAGGCTGAATACTTTGCTCTCACACTGTTGAGGACTGTTGACTATATTCTACATTATGTAAAACTGAATATATATCAACTCAAAAATGTATATTGCTTCAACAAGCCCATAGTATAGTGCTAACGTCTAGTTAACCATATCCACAACCTTTCAAATCTCTATCATTCTTGAGGGATGTTCGCTTTTTTCAATACATCTCCGGAACGGATCAAGCTATTACATTATTCCTGCGTTGTTGAGAGTGAATTGTATTGCAGATAATCAATGATTGGTCTAGGTGTTGTGAATAGGGTTACTAGAAATGTCCGGGCAAAATATAGGTTATAGGATTTCAGGTTTTAGATACGAAAAATGTTTATTATGTACACAAAAAATGTAGTACAGAAATAAATAAAAGAGGTTTCACCCATCACGTATACTATTTCGTTTTGTGTACAGAGCCGCATTTTAACATGGTAGGTATTCAGGCTCAAAATATACTATAATACCATACATAAATGTAGGTACGCTGTCTGACAACTCTTTCAAAGTATAACAATAACTTCTGAATAAATACGGAAAATGGAAGATTAAACCCATATATGAAGTTCACAGTTGTCCAAGTACTATGAGAAAAACAACAGGAGTTGCAAATCATTACATAATCCTTCATTACAACTGCATTAATGGCCCTTGTATGTATATGCCAATTGGGCGTAGTCTGCTGTACATTGTCTAAACTCAGCCTCCATGCTCTCTAATAGTATTTAAGATGCTTCGGAAAGTGCTTCATTCAATTCCACCACAATTGTCATACCTGGTCATACCAAAATTTTATATTTGATTTTTCGAAGAAAATGTAATTGTTTCCCATAGTCTAATCTATCCGAGCTAATGATAAATATTTGTTTTGGCATTAGAAAGTGGATAATTTCGATAAGTTGGGATCGTAATTAAATAATTTTAATCATTATATGAATTTGCGCATAATCTGTCCAGCCAGTGCATTCAGGTTTGTTTACATCACAGTAAGATTAAATTTTAGTTTTATTAGTGACACAGCGTATTAGTGTACATATTTCCTCGACCCGCTTAACAGAAGTTCGAAACAAAGAGAATTCTGTTTAATTACGCAAGGTTCGTCTCCCGTCTTTAGCAATGTAACAATTATCGAGTTTTGCACCATCGTTCTTTCTTTTCAGTTCGACGTGGATCCTCGACGTTTCGAAATCCTGCGTGAAAAATTGAAAGAGAAAAAAATAATAAAAATTTCGCGCCTCTGCTCCTCCCATTTCTTATACGGAATGTGAGAGAAGCAATTAATACCACACAAAGCCTCCCCGAAGTCAAGGGTTTGACTCCACCGAAACAGGGCTCGGAGTCAATCACGAAGCAATCAAAGAGAAATCCTGAGAACATGGCCGGATAGATGACATTTAGCGTTCGGGTTCTAATGGTGTCGGATCTCCGGGTAATAGCAACCGTTTAACACGAGCTTGGAGCGTGCAAGTGTGAAGAGCAGCAATCTCGTGATACGGACATTTTTCGACGGCGGTTTTTAAGGGGCTTCAGCTTTTACAGCTGCAGTGAATATGGACTACCAAGGACGGGGGTGTTCGTCTAATACAGAGTATTACGAAACGTGTAGTTTCGATGTTCCATTTGACCTTAAGAAACATTCATCTCAAGTGAAAAGATTCAATAATGTGGCACCTTGTTCTGATGCAAGCGAGTTGATTATTCCCACTAATATATAGCGTGTGTGAATCCTCAACCAACTAATATTCATCTTAGCACGAAGTTAACGATTGGCGACTTTGAATCACTATTGAACTCGACTGCTATCAAAATTTTACAAAATTAAACTGATAATGTATTGATTACATCTTTTAACTTCATAATTATATATCGATCTATTTTCTGAAGCTAACAACTTCAAATACCGAGGAACAAAAATAGACCAAGGAACATATAGGATTGAATATGAGACCATGTACAGAAGGGAAATAAGGTTCAAATATGAAGGATGCAACTAAGAACGAAGTTGCCCGGAACGGCCCGAATTGACACTTTCGGAGAGCGGGATATTAAAATTTAAATTGACGTTAAAAAAATTCTTTCCAATTTTATAACGTCCGTTTGGCTCTTCGTCAAGTTAAAATGATTTTTCTTCCAGTAGAAAATTATTTCATAATATAAAATTCATGAATGCGATGACCAATAATTATTATTTTATGTGCTGCAGATTCCGGACGAACGTGATCAAATTGTGAGGACATTCTTGAGCAAATATCTCGATGGCATGTAGCACTTCTGGACCAAGCACAGTTTGTTGATAGTCGTAGCTGTCAGTCGGAACTATCTCGACATCATACTTTCGAATCCTTCCTTTATCTCATTGTTTTGGACGTCTTTCAAAGGAATTTGTTTTGAATTTCCAAGCTCCATTATTAAATTTTTCATATCATTTTATAACATAATATTATGATGATAACAAATAGGAGCATTTATTATAATGAAATAAGAAATTATATCATGAAAAACAACCACATCGTCTGATGATCAAATAAACAAATAAAAAAGTATAGTTTCTTTACAAAAAATTATCTTCAACATTTTAGAGCGATGATTTGAATTTTATCTCGAATAAAACTGCTTCCTCAGCAAATTACACATTTAGAACATCCAATTGTAAACCCAGATTGAATATTCCTGTTTCTTGTCACGTTTACCCTGAAGTAGGATCTTCCCAACAATAGCACGACCTTACATCACCGATGTGGGTGATCCCTATTTTACGGGACGATCGCTGTCCTTCATTGACTGTTCAACTTTTTCCAGAAATTATTTTTATAGATTTTATGTAATAACTAGGCCTACTCATGACTGTCATAAAGTTCGGCTACTCTTCATTTTACATGCCGGCGATTGATTAAAATGTACCCCTAACCTCATTGTCATGGTCTGTCCGTGAGTAAGAATTAGAACTTAATCCGAAATTAAAATGTTTTTCGTTCGTATATCTGTCTCATTCAACCTTACCTACACATCGTTTACACAATTCTATCGTTATTTGGTTGACAAAGCTCATTGTCATGGATACATATCATTGTCGTGTCCTATAAAATTTAAAAACCTGAATTTTGAGGAAACTTATGAAAATCACGCGTGCTTGTACATCACTATACCATTAAAGTAACATCTGGATAGTATGACAACAAAATCATAAATTTAGGACAACAAAATTTTTTAGTCAGAATCAAAACCTCGATTGTCCCGTAGAAGGAGTATCACCGATATTGACAGTGACAAAACGACAAGAAAACCAATTTAAAGAGATGAATCAATCGATCTCACTTAACGAATATGCACCCAATATAAATCATGAATAATCATAGATCTTCTACCAACTCACCTTTACTGCCTCCCGAATCAACCATATTATGAATCGGAATGGTAGTACGCACTGACGAACAAACCATACCGACTACCAGAGAAAACTTTAATACCCAAAAAATACCTATGGAAAGTCATAATAATCACGGAAAAGGCAAACGTGTGCTCTACAAGATGAAAACTCTACATTGATAAGTATGCTTGAAGTACAAGCATTCCACCAACGATAATTTGAAGGTCAAAAGAAAACATATACCTATTGACATGGATAATATCTAGTAGTAGTTGATATATTATATCTTTTGGCTGGGGGTCAAGGAATTTATCGCGACACTTTTTTTTTCTTCCCATAGAATGCAACGCTCCGGCACTTTAGATGATTATTAACCCGGAACGTGAAGGCTAGGTAGAAATCAATTTCACTATAAAATAAACCGTTGTTTTTCTATTGATTTGTACTTTTCAATGTCAGAGACGTAAGTTGAAAATGATGAACTAGTTGATTTAACAATTTCTCAATTCAAACGTGATATTCTACGCGCTGGAGGTGTTTTATCTACGAGAAATAAGTGTTCGTTTACATCACACCTTGGACTTTTTCCTTGGTGGGAAAAGCGATAGATCCTGGATATATCTATTACTGGAGGTGTAATTAGAAAATTAAAATGATGAAATAAATAAAAGACACACAAGATGTTTTATGGAAAATGTATTGGTATCGAACATTAATGAACAAAATTGTCAAAATTTGAAAATATCAGCAATATCGTTAGTAACGATCAATGTTGGTTGTTGGTGAAACATAATGAGATAAAAATGTCTTATTTCCTTATGATCTACGTATATTGTGAATACAGCATCAATGACTGTTTGTTTCGGGTTGTAGAGACAGCTGGATCACTATTCAACTCTAGATTGAATGTTTAACGCATGAAACTTACAAATTCTACACCTTTTGTGGTCTTCAAATTCACATTGATTATTCATCAAGTACCTTTGATTCCCACCATTTTGTGACTGTAGGCCAATAGATGTAGTGCGAAAAAATGTTCCAATTTATGGATAGAAGTTCGCACCTCTCATGTCATTTTTTTTTAAACATAACCTATTATTGTCCATTACTAACTTTACAGCTAATATTTCCGAAATTTGACAATTTTGTTCATTATTGTTGAATGCCAACAAATTTTTCATAAAATATCTTGAATGTATTTTATTTATTTCATCATTCTAATTTTCTAATTACACCTCCAACAATGGATATATCCATTATCTATTGTTTCAAGCCCCCCCCCCCCCAAGGAAAACTGTATTTTCAAGTTTAGGTTATTTCTGAAGAGGAAAATTGTTTTCATTTATATTCTTTAGTAGTAATATACCTCCATTATACCGTAGCAATTGGTAATTCAAAGGTTTTTTAAAATTAGTTGAGCAGTGGGTTTGAAATATTATGTTTTAGTGCACCTGATCCTTAATTTTACACAAAGATTCCGATTTTCCCTCTGGATACTTGAACGGACACAAAAATTTCAAGAAATCTTACATGGACAGACACAAATGAAAACAATACCTACATTTGTATATTAACAAGTAAGTGCTGACTCTTGGAGGTCGATTCTGAGTATCCGAAATTGTATACATAATTTGATAACTCCCAGGAATTTTTTCGAACAATTGAAATGTGTTAAATAGATTTCCCCATATAGTTGTAAGTAATAAGTAAACTAAAATGGAAAACGATTAATCGTAAATTTGCCTGGCCTGAAAATTATATGAATAACAGTACTAATGTATAACTCGTACTGGGTGAACTAGATGATCAAAAGGTACCTGCCATAAATGTTCAATTTTTTACTATTCAACAAATACATTTTTTGTTTGTGCTTCGTCTTTAACGAAGAGTGACAATTTTTTCATAGTAGTCAATTTTATTCTCATATAGCATTCATATTCCATTTTTACGGTAAAAGAGATAGGAGAAGCCTGTTCGGAGTAACGACCGGTCTGTTGGGCCTTTTCCTCAGAAATGTTGTGGAAACACGAACTTGATGTTTTGTTACCTCTTACAACGTGACAACTATGAATGGCCGGTCAACAGAAGACCGCATATATCTTGAAGAAGCTTCATAAGTCCACGTCTGTTAAAAGACGCTTAGCGAGACTTGGGGAGAAGACAACTAAGCGCACAGAGCAGAACAAGAGAAGGTTAACATTGCACGTCGCAGAATTACACAGTTCTCGTTTTCTTGTATCTCCTCCCTCTCTCTCATCTCCTTCGGAAAGGATGCATAGCTTTAAATGCGACAAAGTGCCCCGCCCGTAACTCATTGGGTGAGGGTCCCGCCGCTGGTGCGACGGCTTGTCAAGAGTGTGACCAATGCCGCGTGTCCGAGGCTGTTCCTCTGTCTCGACTCCCTTTGCCTTCCTCTGTCAGGCCCTCTACTGCACAGTCTTGTCTCGCCAAGTCAATGATGAGTGTCAGACACAGCTTTCAGGGAACCAAGAGCTTTTTCCTAGTTCCCGACGAACGGAGCCAACAAACCCACAAGTAGAACTGTTCAAAAAGCTCCAGCATCTCTCTAAAAGAAACGGTTCTCAGCGGAGTCAACCGAAGCTCCCCAGGGGTCTTCGAAAGTTAAGCCTTTGACATCTCCATATTTTTTCTACGCAAAACCACAGTCACTGTGATGCTAAATGCGTCAATACGTTTTTGAATATAATGGCAACTGGCTGATGGAATGTGTTGGAATGAACACTTGCAACGCTGCAACATCAATGTCTTCCTTGTCGTTTTTCCTTTGGTATACAAACAGAGCTGAAACAAAAGAGGTCAATGTCCATACAATACTATTCAGTACTATATAACTTCAAGAACATTGAGTTTAATGCGAAGGAGGTCAACTTTCAATTTAACCATTCACGAAAATATGGATGATACTACAAATTACGAGTATAAACAAAAGTAAACAAATTGTTTATTACTAACCAGTATTCAATAGCAGGAGTGGATAGAGGAAGGTTTCAAAGACAATCAACGACCTCTTATCTTATTTCCAAAAAAAAAAAATCCAATTTCGTGCCGTTATAGCAGTTCAAAACAAGATTTGGAATGAAAGGTCTACCAAGATGGACGTAGCTTCCATCAGATTCTTTTGGAATGGTACTCAAAAGCTAAAACATATGAGAGCTTGTCTAAAAAGACGTGATTAAATTAGATTCACTAGTGGTAGTTATCAAAACTGATGCAATGGTTTGAATTTTTCTTAATTTTTCAATCTTGAGTTAAAAACAGTGAACGGTAGTTTCTTTACAGATGGCAGTCATAATCAATAACAGTCAGGTGATCAGGTTCAACTTGTTATCCATTCTAAGAAACGTTGGAAACAACTCAACTTATTCGAAGCAGAACTCCATTTTCCACAACTTATATTTACGAACCGGACAGTTAAGATTAGATTCCAGTGTTCGACAATTGCAGAGTAATAAATCTGATATAGCTGTGAGTAGCAGCACATATGAAATCAGCGTAAAATTTCACACACACAAGCAACGGAACATAATTTTTTTTTTCATCTCGTGCCCACTGTGTAGCGGCAGATGGATTCCCTTCCAGCTTCCTCGGGCACCGGCCGGCGGAACAAGAACGATTCCCAGGACAGGTTTTGATTTGTAGAGCGAAACTCATAAGTCGCACCACTAAACTGGCCCATTAGAGTCGAACTCTGAGAGTTATGCGATATTTCGAGCCGCCCGCCGTCCCTTCTCACCCGAGCGTCAAAGTACTATCGGGATCTGAAATATTTCATATTTTCTTCCTCCGTTCTTCACCTACCGACCTTCCAAATGCGTCTGAGGCCGTATTTTAAAACCTTCGAATGACGTACTGCTTCTCAGCAAGGGTCCAAATAGGAATTCCCAGCCGCATAAATTCCTCACGCATAATTGGTTATTTTTGTTTGCGTTAATTTAGAAATTATCAATTGCGACGGAGCACCCTCTGACACTTCCCAGCTTTTAAAAAGTTGATTGAAATGAAATTTCAGTTTCATTCTCTCAAGCCATGGGAATGTGACTGGAATGAACTACTGGAGTCTCCCAGATTGTTCTTAGTTGGATCATTTTCAATTATTGTTCTCTTGTTCTGCAGGACGATTTATCTCCATCCAGAATCTTAACTTGATTTCGTTGTTTTCGTTAATAACATCCATAAAAACTGCCATAATAAGGATTCATTCCTTCGTTAAATGTATTAATCCAATGGTAAACAATACGTTGAATTATAAGTCTTGAAGTGGAGCAGGTTACGTCGGTCAAAGCAGGCCTAACTATAGAATCACACAAAAACTTCATGATCTTTCTAACGGGCATTCACTCAGCTAAAATTTTCTGTTCATTGAGAAACTTCAAGTCGAAAGTCAGACCTTGGCCATATGAAGCAGGGTTTTTTAGAACGGAAATGCTTATGTAAGATATCACATAGGTATTACTAAAAATAAAAATAAAATTTTCCAACGTGAGACACAAAACTAACGATTCACCTCTGTTATAAAGGCAGTAGTAATTCGTTCAACATTTCTGAATCTTTGAGTGAGATTAGACCTATCTGAAAGTAAATTTAGTTCACAGTCCAACACCGTTTCTCAAATTTGCAAAAGTGGTTGTGAAGTGGAGAAAATTTTTAACAAGAAGTGGCACTATGCTACACTTCATGTGTACTCACCCAAATTTTTTTCATGCTCAGTCGTGGCCTGAATTTGTAGTGTAGGTAAAGCATCTTGAATTAGGTAAAGCAAGCCACTGGCTGATCCGCAGAAGTATTATGGTATGAGTGTAGCAACATCTCCAGATTGGATGTTCAATATAATTTTCTCATTAATGCAAATTAATTTATTGACTTAGGAATGATAAAACTAGGCTGCTATTGAATCTTGTCGACCTTAAATCTTCAAAATATTGAACTATGCCACAAAATTCCGATCTAACAACCACGTGATCCGCAAAAGATTGTAAATGAGCTAACCCGTCCAATTCTTGAAATTTGGGAAATACCCAAGAATAAAAGTGTTATCTCTGACAAAGGGTCTTATGTTTATTCTTGAGCAAATTCCAATGGAAGATTGATGATAATGAAACAAACTTGTTAGAAGTTTAGAATTTGGAATGCTCAATAGCCATAGCAGATTAAGCTCAAGCCTTCAAAGCCTGTTGATTATAAGCCATAGGTTCGCAATACTTGCTCAAACCACCTCATCAATAATAATAATACATGTTCCTCCTTTCTTAAGCAACATGCAAGTAGGGTATCTATGCACATAGTTCTCTGTACAATTAGCATCCGTCAGTCGCGCCCTTGAATGGTTGCTGCGACCATCGTTCAGGAAATTAGTATTCAGCCGAAAGAGCAAGTTGGAGAGATAATATCCTTCCAAAAGGGTATTCGAAGCATCTGCCGTTCTTACTTAGCACGTCTCCGCTAACAACCCCAAAAGGCTGTCTTGGATGCCGGTCGCAACCAATTCTCACCTCGAGAGTATCAGAGCATTAGGATGAATGACACGAAGTATTTGAGATGCGGCTGGAGCTAACCCTAACACCAAACAGGCGGCCATTCGTGCAAACAGCGCACCCTTCGAAGAAAATGGAGACGTAATTTCCAGGGGAATGTTGGTCACGACTGCATTTTCTGGTCAAGCTTCCATTGAACCATGACAAGACGTCCATTAAATGTATAATAACTCATCAAAAATAGATTTCGTAAACTATAAGACGGTTTCCAGTATCAAGATATAGGATGACCGCTTCTATGTATGGAACACCCATCATGACCTTATGGGCAAATTTTCGAAGTATTATCCCATTACTGTTTCATTTACAGAGATGGGGAATTGAATTGTTACGGGCGAATTCTCTTTGTGATTCACGTGGTTAGATCCATAGGGAAATATTTTTTTTACTATTATGGGAGGCCCTTCTACGTAATTTTAAAGCAATTTAAAGCTTTAATTTATTATGCTCAGTCGTTAGGTCTTATAATTACGATACATACTCTTCCGATCGATGGCTTTTGTAGCTTTGTTACAGTGGTTGTGTTATTTATTGTTTGGTTATATAATCCTATGTAATCAAACTTTTGGTGTTTTTTTTTTCAAGTTAACCAAGTCTCAACCTCCTCAATTTAGTAGTTGATGCTTCGAATTCAAATAATTTGTGTGGCTGTAAATTCGACGATTTTAAATTATTTTGGCATTTTCAAGTAATTTCTAAGGACATTACAATAAAAATTAAATCAATGTTTAAGTAAATGTTGTAACATAACCACTGATATATATACCAACAAAATAATTGCAGTAAAGCGACTCTGATTGTTGAGGTACGTTATTCATTTTTTTTAAATCACATTTTTGCCAGTTCGAATTCGAATAATTTCATGAATTTTAGTCAAAATTTCATGGTTTACCCGTTCCTTCAAAATTTTAAAAACTAATGTTTCCTTACCCGTTTTTCCTGTCTGCATTTTCAAACAATAATTTTCAGGAATGTGAATCAATGTTGGGAATAGCCAAGTGAATTTGTTCAATTGATCAATTTGTAAATTAACTAATGTTTTCCCTTGAGCTAACATGATTTTTTTCGAATGGCATGATAAATAGACAAGAAGTCTCGAGTAACCAACTTGCGTAAAGATCCTTTCTCTGTGAATACGTTTACATAATTATGTCTGATATGTATATATTAAACTATATTATAGTATATTAACTATAAATGATATAAGGTAGCAAATTAATATTATAATAATCGTAAACCATCTTTCTGAACTTTAACCTGCGAGGGAATTTTGATGAATAAAAACAATTAACAAATTATATTATAATGTTTGAACAAACAATGATGAAGCATAAATTCAAGTTGATCATATTTGTGTGTTTTGCCAATACTCCAAACATAGACTGAGAAATCAATAAAATGTCGAGTGATTTTAATAATTTTTGCAGATAGTCATGAATTTTAACAGAGCCTTACCCGTTCCTTGAATAATCGAAGCTTAAATTACTAATGTTTTGCTGTGTCCGTTGATTTTCCTGTCTGCGTTCCTACTCAATTCAAACAATTGTTTCAATTGTTGCCAGAATGTGAACAATTTCGTACAATGCTTCAATGCCAAGTGAGATTTGTTCAATTGATCAATTTGTAAGATATGATGCAATTTTGAGTGTGATTTGTTAAGAGATGTCTGAGTTTATTAAATTCATTCATTAAGTCCAAGACTTAAGCTAACATGATTTTTTTCAAAGATAAATAGACAAGTCTCGTAACCAACTGCGTAAAGATCCATTTCTCTGTGAATACGTTTACATAATATGTAAAGTATATATTAAACTATATTATAGTATATTATACTATATGTTTTATTTAGCAGAGTTAATTATTATAATAATAGCTCAACCATCTTTCTTAACAAACTTTAACGGCGAAGTGATTTTTTATTTTGATTTTACAATGACAATATAACAAATTCTTTTTTTTCATGAAAATTTGACCCCTCAATAAATTTTTTTGATTGCGCGCAACCGGTTCAGCGAGCACGCAAAGTTGCGCAACCCCCAAATTGTCAAATAGTGGATGATGGTGAATTTCTAAAGTAATGAGCACAAAATTTTCATTGTTTTTTACCACCTAAATTTGGTTACTATTAACTAAATATATTAGTCCGTTTCTCAAACATCAAAATAACAAAACTAATGTTGATGTAAAAAAATACAATAACCAAATTTACATTAAACATAGACTGATAACGTGATTGCTTTGTTAAAGTGTTTCATACACTTTAGTACCTCATCCACTATTTGATGATGGGGTTGCGCAACTTTGCGTTCTCGCTGAACTGGTTGCGCGCAATCAAAATTGATTGAGGGGTCAAATTTTCATGAAATTTTGATAGAATCCGAATTTAATAAAAAATTGTTGTTGTTCATTTAAAATAAGAAAGTTAGTGTCAGAGTTTGCGCATTATATGCGCAGCTGCGAGGGGCGAGCAAGTATGATATTTGACTTAATGAAGATTCCGAAAAAAAATTGTGTGTTTACTCGTTTGGACGATTTTCTGAACGAGGAATGTATATTAGTGATAGAACATCAAAATAACAAAATTTTATCTAATTGTAAACTTCAATATTAATTTTTACTAGGTATACCTTAACGAAAATAGAACCACTTATATTTTCTTTAAAACGTGAGGTTTATGCTTCTTCACACATAATAATAGTGTCAATCCACCGTCTCACATTGCGCTGATGGACCAAAGTTATAAAATATCCTCCAGTATTAAAGTTGATGGTGATTGAATTGAGGAAATCGATTCGAACAGTTATTCCACACAATACGAGTGATCTGCTCAAAATAGCTTTACGTATGTACTGAAATTCTAATCCTTTGTGCAGTATCTTTCATTGTATTAAAGAATGAAATATTTAGTAGCATGCTAAACGTCTGACTATTTTTATATTCCATAATAAACTGCAGCAATTGAAGAAACCTTTTGGACCCCCAATAATACGTGGGATTTTGTCTAGATACTTACTCCTTCATGTGCAGCAATAGATTAGCGATGCAACCACAGTCCATACACGGTGAAACATGAAAACTTCTTTTTTTTCTCATTTCTCTCTTTTTGATCGTTTCTTCAATTTATTTCGGTAATTCGCTATCACAACTACGTCCATCCCCTTTTTCACACAAACCCACCCTCGAACCTTCAGCATTATTTCGGGGTGAAATCCATCGTTTCAGCATTTAATTCTCTAGTCTCCCTCTCGATTCTTTATTCCCTATTTATCTCGTCTCTTTTCTCATGTCATCTCATTTCTTTGTTTTCAGAACTTCATTTATGTATGTGAGGATTGTCATATAGTATTCTACCATCTTCATCATCAGCTCAGCCGAATTTGCTGCAATTTCTTCACAAAACTTGTCTCCCCGTCTTAGGGATATGAAAAAAGTCCACACAGCATCATAATTTTCATAACTAAATTACCTACATCTTTAGATGGTACCTTGTTCATTTTATGATGGTGTGTTTCGTAGTATCCATGACCGAAGCAGCACAGTCATGTAAAGATTCACCTCATCAAGCCCTCTATCCCGTTGGGTTCTAATCTCACTTAAATGTGTTAAATTATTGGATTTCCTTTGATAAATTGTATTATTCTCTTTGAAAAGTGATTGATCTCACCTGGAACATCCATAGTGAATCCTATCTACATTCAATTTCACGGATGGGAGAAGACGGGATAAAGCGGACTTCGCTTCAACGCCTTAGAGCGTAACACAACACAGAAGTGACTTGAAGGGTTGCCTACCCACTATACTCCCATTCTCACCACAGCTCTTTCGTTCAACTCCCAAGGCGCATCGCAGGGTGCTGTTGAAGTGATTTCAATGCTGCAAGATTCTTATTAGAGAAATGATTGGTCCAAGTTATCGTTCACCAAGCGAACTAATTGCTCAGTTGAAGCTTCGGTTCATTTTCTCGGTTCATATTGGTATAAGTCATGATCTGTGTGGACGACTGTCATGCGCCACGTAGCCACCTATTTGAGAACTAATGTGATAAGAAAATATTTTGCGATGGAGTAGTAGTTAACATTTATGTACTGTCTTTGGTATGTAGTACGATAAAGCGTAGGCCCTGATATGGAATCGCAAACAGGACCACAACACTAGAAAAAAGAATAAATTTGCAAGATTTCCAGAGATTTGACACCTTCAAGCACGTTAAGTATTTTTAGATACTCAAGTTCATTATATATTTAACTACAATTACAGTCCTTTGAAGTTTTTTTGTTATGAAAATGCTCCAGGCGTGCTGGAAATTTAAAGCTGAATCCGTAAATGTGGTCAAAGCTTAACAAATATAATTTTCAATGGAAGAAATTTGTGCTTTTATGATATAAAAAGGGGTTTTCTTGAAGGAAAAAATTGTCATTTGTTATTAGGAATGAGATGAAATACAAAAGTGCGGTTGGTTGTCTCCATTTTCAATCTAGTTTCAGTCGATTAAGCAGTGCTGGACATCCAGTACATAATGTTATAAATTTATGTGTAATGGTTTATCAATAGCTTTTTATGTGTGAAATGTCCGTTTTAGTAGTCTGACTGTAATCGAAAAATCAATTTATCAATAGCTTTTCCTATTGCTTGCGTTCATAATTTGAATTTCTACTAAGCTTTGGATGCGCTCACAGGATAGAGCGATTATTTTTCAGGAGATATGCATGGAGCACGTAAATCTGTTCTCAAGCAAAATAACTATTTTTTCAGTTGATCATATTTGTGTTCCTCCTGAAATTCAATAATCGCTCTATCCTCTTAGTCTGAACGCAACTGTAATCAGTGAAAGAAAGCGTTTCAATACCCCCCCCCCCCCACAATTAAAAACATCCATAATTTATCAAAGGTATTGCGTTAAAAAAACCCAAATTTAAACGATGTAGCCAAAGGTAGACTGATGTAGAGGAGGCACACAAAATCATAACTGGTCAATCCAAATAGGTGTTTTGGTTGAGAACCGATTTACGTGGTCTAAAGAATATATTCTTTTGAAACCAACCGGCTTAGGGATCATGAACGCAAGCCAATTGAATAATCCAGTGAAAGAATACTTATCATCACCAATAATATATATTATTATAATTATTGATGTTGAAACTATGTTGCTATACTGTCTCTCAATGTATCGGCATCCTAGGTTACAAACAAACATTAATAAACCAAAAAACGAATGTTGGCACCATAAATCGGGCCATCCATCGGGAATGGATGATATAACAACGGTTCTTCAAATAGGTAAATATTTGATTCGACGAGGGATTTTAAAAACTTTGACAGCCCTTAAAGGGTAATTTTCCTGTAGGACCAGCTGAAAACAACTTTTCGGCATTTCGAGAAGTACGTAGCCTTAACATTAACCAACATTGTGAAGGAAACAACCGAAAACATCCAGTGAACATTGTCAATGAAGTTGTGTTGAAACTATGATGGTACTGTCCCTCAATGTACCCACAATGAATCTTCTGAATTGAAATGGGGATAGTGTCGCTTCAAGTCACCAGGAGTTCCTCCCATCCCTTATCATGGGGGATAAATGTTGGTACTTTGCCACAAATGTTCGGAATTTATGAGGCCAATCATTCTGAAAGTAATTGCTAATCATAATGCAACACAAATAAAGTATATGGAACTTCCCTGGGAATAGAGACATCCCGACTGTCTCATGATACGTACGTTTTATTGTAATAGCACAATCTGCGGCCCGAGCATTGGCAATATGACCATGCACCCCGCAGAGCGCTATGTGACGCCACATTGTGGACATGGAATATGACGATGTTGTTAAACCGGTCAGGTTATAGGTGGAGCTCCATCGCAAATTCAGTTAGGCATATTAGGTGGCGTTTCTATTGGTAATATTTTTATCTTTAGTGTACCCAAGCGAAGCCTTAATAATGCGGTAACATTTTCGTGACTGTTACTTTACAACTTGGGAGATGACTGACTACTGAACAAAATTCAACGATGGACATTTCTACCGACGAAGATAACTGCGTTCCCACCTTCCTAGCCTGCTACTTTTCTTTCATGACTACACGCTAAAATTGAAATGCATATGCGACTTTCAGTCGATATAATCCGTCAATCTAACCAAGTTCTGTATGGCACTTAGCATCGTGGTTGCCGTGAATGAATTAAAGATCGTTTAAGTGTTTCGAATAATCGTATATTATTCAATAGAGGGTGCTTATGGTTGTGGGAAAAGTTTGGCAAATCGTTGTGTAATTGTTCATCTCCGACTACATACTACAGTCACTAAATGCATGTTGTTCAGGATGGCCCCAGAAGTGAAATACGAGTGTATATTTCAATTTTTGCCACAGAAAATTGAACGATTCCCGCACGAGCGGCATTGGTTAAGTTTTACTAATTGGTCATTTCAAATTATGAACCTTTCTAATTGATCAAGTAGAAAAACCGTTGTCTTTAATTTGAGACTTGGGATAGATCTGTGAGCTCAGTGAATACATTTCGAATATACTACTAATGACCCAGTTTCGATGCCTCATTTCAGTCGAGCTACAGATGTAGGAAAACAAGTAAAAACGTTGTTTCTCACTGTGTAGTTCAGTGATCCGTGACGTCGACTTATCACCTATACTTCCAAATAGCAAGTACGTTTTTCAAACGTTCCGTGTGACAAAATTATCCACTGCTTAATCAGTCAAAACATAGACGCATCATACTTCAATGGGCCAACAGGTAAGTGACAATGCGTAATCTTGGAACGATTGGAAAGCTGGAAAATCTTGCAATGGATGCTAGGTGCAAATGAACCTCACGTGGTCAGCCCATCTATGACATCACCTGTGATAATTGATTCCCGGGAAGCAACCAGTTTTATTGCTGTTTGTTTTATAGACGAAAACGCTCTTAGTTGTTGAAGAGTTCAGCTCACGTTACGACAGTCCTGCACGGTGCCGGGGTAAGGTCACAAGTTCTTACCATCTAAGCCGCAGGTACACGTTATTTATTTGATGAACCTCTCCAGAACGGAACGTACCGAACTGACCCCGTCACGCGAATGGGGATGTTCCCTGACATAAATCGAGGCGGAGGAAACTAACTAGCTGTTTTCTTTTGACACCTCCCCCTTCCTCTCATGCCGAGTTCTCCTGGTCCTTCATTTCGTGCTCATCTCCCTGTCGTAAACATGCGAGACGATGAGCAAATAATGCAAAAATAAGTGCTTCACCGAAAAGGGGAGTAGGAAGAGTTTATATTTAGTTTTATTTATTTCATTTTTTGCAGTACTTTCTAGCCAACGCACGCGACTCGAAGATCGAGTAGACAGCTCATGCCGGACCGTATATAGGCAGATACTCACTGCTACATCCCAACGCTCAGAATCCCACGCGCTCTGGAGTGGTTGGGAAACTTGTTGAAACTGCATTCGGAAACCATGATCTACTCTATAAACTAAATTGTCATTTTCAATATCAGAAAGATGTGACAACAAAAAGGTATACCCATGGTAGTTCAAGGCGCGTTGCCGTCGTTATTACTTATTCCCGAAGCAGATATCCGATATGTACTAGGATACTTACTTATTCGCTTTCTTCGGGTGTCTTACATCCCCGACAAGTGGCCGAACCATCGGAACTGCGAGTCCTTGACAATTTGCTCCATCGTATGGACCGATACGCATCGTATTGTATGGCTCGGACATATCGTCATGTTTCGCACTCTGTCTCATCGCGTTTTCCTGGCCACATCCCTAAGATATTTCATTTCGGGTGCTGGTAGTCGTTCGTATTCTTTCTTGGTGAGTTAACAAGATTCAGAACTGTGGGTGAAAACAGGAATATAAATTGATTTGTATGTGGCCAGTTTTGTTCCAGGAGAGACCTCATCTTTGCTTAGAAATCGACGGTTCATAGCGAAAGCCCTGCTGTTGTTTCCAATACGAGCGGTGACTTCGTTCTTAACTTTTCCATTCTCGCTCAGTGTTGCCCCAAGGTATTTGAAGGTTTCAACTTGCTCCACTGGCTGGGACCCCACTGGCAGGCATCTAGGTTGCACCTTCTGTCGTGCTATGACCATGCTCTTCGTCTCCTTTGCATTTATCTGACTTCTTTAGTTCTTCCTCCCAGACGTTCAGGTTGTACTGCAGGGCTTCCTCAATAGGTACATAAGATGCCATAAATAGAGCGAGATGGTGGTGTGCTTGCAGATCAGTATTTGAATCAATGAACAACATTTGAAACAGCAGACTACAGAACCAGTTACGGAAAAATGAACTGAGATGGAAATAGTAAAAGCAGAACGCTTAAAGTTATTAATTCGAGGTTCATAATTTCTGAATTAGATATCCCTCCTATGCAAATCTCTATGTACCTACCTATATTAGACGTAATTTGTGGTACATTATTAAACTCCACCCTTCTCGCCATCCATATCTTGTGATTGCATTGAAGATGAACAACATATGCATGAAACGCTGATAATATATAGGTAAATATTATTCAATATTATTGCTGGGGTTTATTATTCAATATTATTACTGGAGTAAATAAGTGTTCTTTCACTGAGGTTTATTATTCAATTGGCTTGCGTTCATGATTTGAATCTCACTAAGCTTCGGAGTGTACGTGTTTTACAGGTGATAGAGCGATTATTGAATTTCAGGAGATATGCAGAGAGCACATAAATCAGTTCTCAACCAAAATACCTATTTGGATTGATCAGTTGATCATATTTGTGTGCCTCCTGAAATTCAACAATCGCTCTATCACCTTGAAACACGCACATTCCAAAGCTTAGTAGAAATTCAAATCATGAATGCAGGCCAAATGAATGAAATTGAATAATAAACCCCAGTAAAAGAATTTGAAGCGTTTTTTTCAACCTTCTGCTTTTTTAACAGTTTTTAATATTGATTTACCACTACACCATCTACCGGAAAATGGATGAGTTCTACAGTAAAAACATCTACGCCTCATCAGCAAATTTTACAAAAAAAAAAAACTATGTAAAAAGAAGTTGGAAATATATTTTGATTATTTTGGCTTTTGTTTTTAGAAAAGAATAAAAAGGATTTATTTCAGATCACATCCTCTTTCATTTTTGAATTACACATCAGCATCAGCCCCTCACCTCCCCCAGCTTCTTTCTTTCGTTTTAGTAATTCAGAGAGATTTAGAAATGCGTCCATTCAATTCAGCGAGAATTGCTTAGTCATATTGCCCTCCCCCCTTCAATTTCATCCAGCACCAGAGGCGTTCTCATGAGAAAACTCTGATTCCGTTAACTGTACGTTAACCGTAAATCGCATACATTTTCCAATAGGTGGTATGGTGCTAAATCAACATCGAAAATTGTTTAAAAACAGAAGGTTGACAAAAACCCATGTTTAGGCAAGAAAAAAACATGAACGACTTTGACTTGGGAGAAAATTTTGTACGATGAAAATAAAATTAAATGAACGCTCTTTTCAACGGTGTAATTTTAGTTGAATTTATTCAGTAAATTAGGGGAGTTAAGCCCGATTCAGTAAAGTAAGGTCGAAAATCCGAAAAAACACTTGGATGTAGAATACGCAGTAAAGGAGCGGACTACAAAAATATTGCTACGATATGAAAGTTGTTGCAAATTAGTTGTTGAATCGATCCCTGAAGTTTTGTCGTTCCTATATCGAACACCCTGTACAAAATCAATAACTCTTGTTGTGCAGACGCTGCATGATACCTGAGAGAAACGTAAATGGGTGACGAAACCATTGAATGATGTTAGGCTAACTCTGGGGGATAGATCAATAAATGCCCAGGTAACGCGAATGAGGAAACACGAGTTGTCCCGGTCGGGGGACTAGGAGGTAGGGAAGTATTTGAACGATCTGTTGAAGACCCTGCGCCTTCTGGGAGCTCCAATTCCAATGAGCCGCCGCCCTAAACGATCCGCTTTAATTTCTAGGAAGGACGGCGCGCCGCCCCCGAAAGAACACTCGAAGGTTTCGGGATTCTGGAGCGGAGTTCGCTGCATTTTCTTCGTGAGACTTCTCGAGCCACCCGAGTCGACGGTTCCCTATAAGCTCAAGGATCGCGGATAAGAAAGAGAGTTTTGACAAATTGAGCGCGTGGATGACTAAAATGATGACCCTCTTTTCCAAGCTTTTTCTATCTTTCTTTTTCGTTCAACGAGATTTCGATGGGACTCTTTAAAAAAAAATGTGTAAGAAGTCCCAAGAACTGGAGTAACGGGATCGAGGTTTTATTCGTGACCCCGTCCTGACTCTGAACTGGAACAGTAGAACGTCCGCTCTCGAAAGAAAAAGGTGGATCATCAATTTCACTCTATCCCAAATATTGCAAAGCGGTTGTGATAGACAAAAAAATCAAGTCACTCTGCGTGACAGATTTTTACAAGTTTTGATTTGGAAAAAAAATTCTCAATATATAATTTTTTAATTCACAATCCGAATTAATTTTTTGTCAACGTTGACACGTGCACGATTTTCCCAAACGGCTGGAGCAAAAAAGCTGAAATTTTCCGGAAAAATCCATCTTGGTCCGACGACGCCCAATTCTTGAGCTATCTTCAATTTAAACTGTCCTTTAAGGGCTGTCAAAGTTTTGATAAATTGACCTCAAAACAAGTACGGCATAATAATTTTAAGAACATACCGTCAGCAAAAGGTCAAACCATTCCCGATGTATGGCCCGATTTATTTCACAAGTTTTGATTTTCTATTCTCAATAAATATATTTTTAATTCACTAGTTAATTTTATCGTCAACGTTGACAATGCAATTTGAACAAAATAGATTAATGTAGGAGACGAAGCCTAATTGATATGCTATTTGTTTAAAGTGTAGCCCATTGGGTTATTTGATAAACTGATTAGAATAATAATTAAGAAACGCGATGATAATAATTTAAGAAAATGTATACCTAGATATTTAAATAAGTGATCTAAAAAAAAGAACTTTATTCTAGAATGGAGTCTTGAGGTATTTTCCATTTCAGGCGTCTTCTTTCAGGTGGTGGTAGAGGATTCAGAGGCATGTTCGCTATCAATGTGTTTTGGTGACCTATCACATTGTCATCAATCTCCTATAATTAGGAGGAATCACTTGGTGAGCAGTTGGTATACCGATGACCAGGGGCCCCCAGTTTAAAATTCTGAGTAACCTATTTTGAGTTGTCTGGATTTTGTTGACATGGTAACCTTTTGTAATCCACCAAAAAACAACAATTACCTCCCCTCAAAATTTGTTGCTTTACATCTAAAGATGAGTAGAACCTGAAAATGGAATTTGGAAAACTTTCCGCAGCCCATAGCTTTTCCCCGAAACTACTTTGCAAAGTTAATGAAACTGGTTGAAAAATCAGAAATTGGGCTAGATGGGACTAAATTCTTGTTAAACCCCCTCCCTTAAACCTAGAGGGTGAAGTAATGGGCTGAAATATACAAAAATCACAATAATGAATTCTTTCTAAATACAACCATTGTTTTTATGTTTGTTGTTGATGGACGTCACTTCAAGGAATCGAATGAGCCCACTTGGACCGCTTTACGTTCCAGAAGCTAGAACATGTAACTCTAACGCAAAAACGTACTTGGACCTAGTAAAGATAGTTTAAAGAAAGATTAAGTTGTGAGATCGAATCAGTTGAATACTTGCAATGGAATTTTATTTTTTTGGCATTCCTGTGAAAATTGAGTAGGTGTATTATTTTATCTTGTTAAATTTCAGTTGTTGGAATCGTTGGTTCCAGCGTAGTTGTCAATATACGTAATCGTAGAGTATATGCCACCGTTGTACGTATTTAGACAACAGCTTGTGTTATAAGGAGTTATTTTTATGACGAAGGCATCCTATCACCTTCGGTAAATCTAGAAGTCAATTACAAGGTGAAGATACACATTGATCCGCTGAAGAAGCCTTGTGGCTTTTGTTTCCTATACAAATAGATCTATTTGTAAGGCATCAAGAATTATATGACCAGACATGTACCAAATGGATATTAGACAGACTATGTCTAATATGAACAGATTAGTGATTAGAGGGGAATACATAAATAATAAAACTTTGTTTAGTAATTTGCATTGCTTTTTTTTAGTTGCTTTGTTATTTCTTTGTCCGTTCCCTCCCAGGTGAGCATAGTTGTAAAATATCTAGACAGTTCATCATTATTCTGATCGTACCACAATATGATTTCTCGATCTATAATTAGGAAGTTACTGTAATGTGGACATACGGTGAACAGTTTAATACGGGGCAAAAAAGGTTGCATTTATCTTCTCCTGAGGGAGACAGAACCGATGATCATCAGAAATCATCATTGTCCTTACGGTATTACGATGAGCTCTATCTGGTTTGGAATAACTATTACACCAGAGAAAACGGTCTGGCTGCGTGCAATTTTAATGAAGGAGAAAAAAATGGTACAAGGCGGATTTAGCAATGGGTCTGTGCTATAACCTCTTACTGGATAGACGAATTTATCTTCTCCGAGTTTCCGAAACTTGAGATTTCGTTCAATTAGTTTTTTTGAATCACCAGTGTATGATGATTTCCTCAGATCCTCCAGACCACCGCGACAGGAGAACTGTTTTCCCATGGACTGCGTCCTCAAGACCGCGGGGTGCGTGCCTTGTCCACATTCAGTTGACTATCTTCAACCCGGACCGAGCTCCCCTTAAGGGCATACCCCGCCCCGGGCCCTGAAAGTGCGACACATGTACCCATTAACGCTTGTTTCTCCCCCGCTGAAAGACCGGCGGGAGGGGAAGGCGGAGGGGTTTTCTATCTCATGATTTGTGGTCCGAACGCTACACTTAACCAACGTCTCCAGAGATAGGTCCAACGTCGCGGGCAAGTTTAACAAGGAAGGCTCCCATAGCCGCCCATTTGTGATGCACTTCCTTCCCTCAAGGGGTGGGAAGAGGGGATTTTAAATTGTGGCCACTTGTTCACCAACGGTACACAGCTATCTGACCGGGTACGTTCAATTAACTCATATCGCAAGTTTTGAGAAGCCGCAGAGCGAGAAACGCGATAGTGCCATTCCCCCTCGCAAAGGAGTTGCTCGAAAGAGTTAGCTCTTACATTACTTAGTAAGGATTCGACAATTGGGTTTATTTTGCATCAGATGGTAATTATGAAACGGACGATAGCAGAAAACCCCCTTTGCGCCTCTCCCTCAATGCCTATTGTTGATAATATCTATAAAACATGGAACAGCCGATCTTTCATCTTGAAAACGTCGCAGAAGGACAACCCAGTCCTCCTCGGCTGAATGTTCAGGAAATATATATGTATGTTTTTGTTTTTCCAAATCGATATTTATTTACAAGGATATCAATAATATAACAACTGAGCAAAGACACATCAAGTTAATTTACACTAGTACAATAATTTACAGTTTATGGAATTAATAGCCCAATGGCTATACACCGGATCGTACCCATTCACTACACTGTCTCACTAATCACGTGGCATCACTAGATCCTCGGGTTTTGTCCTATCGAGCCACCGGATGAAGTTACTGTTGTCAAGGAGGTGAAGCGCTTCAGGGTTTATAATAATAATGGGAAATTTATTTAATTGTTATTGCTAATGGACTTAATCCGTTTTTATTTTCACTTGAGACGTTTGTGAAAACTTATATTTTGGCTGTGGCCCAATCAACGCAAAAGATTTTTATTGTAATCTGACTGCTGCCAGTAAATTTACACTTCATAAGAATTAATTGATTGTATTGAATCAGAACGAATAGGCAGGCACTCGAACACTAATGATTCAAGAGCTTGGTGATCAATTTCGTTTTCATATCTATTTCTTTCTTCACTGGTGTCAACGGCTGATCACGGTCATGTTTCTTAGGTGCATTTCTCGAATGGCGAGGGTAGAGAAATGTTTGGACACGGCCTTTTTTTCTTAAATAATAATCCAAAAATGGCATCTCTTAAAACTTAAGATTCCACTACTTAGTAGAGTATACACCTAACCATGGACTTAGTCAGTGCACATTAGTAGTTGTGTAGTATTGATTTTAATGATTGATTCATCATGTTCTGATGTAAGTTATGGTGATGTAAGTCATACCGTGGATGATTATCCACTGATCTTGCATTTTGAAGTTTATTTCTTTCGGTTATGTAAAACAACGTCTTCAAATTACCTAATTCTGCTTCTACCGTGCCTGTGTGGTATTAATGGTTGAACTGAAACCCGTTGTTTAATATCATTTTTTGGTTGTCCTTATGATATACATATTCGAAGCAACTTGATAACCATGTGGTGAGTGTAGTATTGCAAAGGCATTGATACGCTCCTCTACGAATCTATCATGCTCTACCTTCCCTTCTGTTGTGTAAACATGAAGCGACAATATAAACATCTAACCCGGTTAAAACTATTAGAAACGGTCGGTCCGCTCTCAAAGAGAATTACCAAACAATACGTAGAGAGCAAAAGGAGTAAGGCTGCATTGGAGCAGGAATGGGGAGTGACTCCTTTCAACCCTGCAGATGAGGTTGAAGGCTCAATGGAGAGCGACGTTCTGCAAGTCCCTTTATGGGTCACCGATCAGATATTATGCTAAGAGCTCCAGTTCTTTTCCATGTTGGGTGGAATAGGGAGAGAGATTTAATTTAAAGTAAATCGTTTACTTACTCTGTTTTCTCTTCAGGTACGTGATGTCACATGTTGGGAATACCTATCACTAGACTAGCAATGAAGGAAGAGGATTTCACTTATAAATATATCGCATATGTCGACCACCCCAAATGAATGCGGACAAATACTTCAATGGTACTCAAATCAAGATGAAGAAGTTTCAATATCCATCGTTCCACATAATTTTTATTGTTTTAGAAGCCATTCATTATGTATCTTTCAACCATAAATTTGAACAATTTGAAAACTTTTACACAAATTAGCTGATATTTCGAATTTAAAAATTTGCATTCAAGAATCAATTGTATCAATCTTCTTTAACCTTTTTAAAGTAGCAAATATTCGAGTACCACCAGCTTTTAACACTGCGGAATACAATACCAACTACCGTAAGGATTCATTGTTGATATTTAAGTGACATAGATGATGATCAACTTTGTTCAACTCAAACATCCCACCATTCATTTTTATTTCTCATTCGTTTTGAAGTGGTTCAAAGTCTTTTCCATCTCTGATATCAGTAACATGAAATGTCGAATTTTTCAGTAACCTAAAGGGTTAACATCGCTGGATGCGGAAACTCGATTGAATCACAACCTTCTCGAAAGATCGATGACAGATTTCAGTGAATTTTCTATTGTTGGGCCTCGTGGAGAACGTGACACCCTGAATTCGATGTAATGAGGAGAGGTTTTGTCAACCCATGACGTGACCTATTATTGTTGGACGGAATTTTCCGTAAGACAAGAGAAACCCAGTTATACAGTGTTAATGCTCTATAAACATTGAACTAACCTGGAAATGCATTTTCAGAAATGGTAGTGCTGTCTCAAGACTGCAGTATTCCATTACTGTCAGACGGGCAATACGAGTTTTCGGTCAATCGGTGGGATAGATAATGACTCCAGTATTTTAGCTGGAGTCACTTATTGAATAAAAAGTATTATTTTTTGTCAACTGAGAGCTGGAACAGGTTTCGTACCCATGCATTTGTTGTAATTTGAGAAAATAAAAAGCCTGTGAGTAAATGCACTTAATTTTTTAACCAAGCTTTGGGCCCTCCCTAAGCTCTTAATACCCCTCCCCCCTCCTACCTAGGGAGTGGCCCACCCTTCACTTTGAAAACCGCTGAATTAGTGGAACTAAATGAGATTTAGATCTTCCTGTGCATCTAGTTCTAATATGTTTCTTCATGTAGGTATATCTTTCTTCATAAGAGATTAAAATTATTATTGTTGTTTTTGTCTTGTTTATATAAAGCGGCCCCAATCGATTATGCCACGATATAATAGAAAATGTAACTCTGAGTAATGAAGTTCCTACGAACCTGCGTCCGCAAACCCTTCATTTCCGTGCTACAGGTAGAAAAGACTATGGAAAATCTATTTTTAACCTATTCGTGGTATTGTTAGTAAGCTCTATCGAAAAATTCTCCTTAACAAACCTAGTTTGTTAGTGGCCCCAAATTCTCCGTCACATCTAACTAAACCCATTCGAATTCATGGAAGATTAAAATTTTGGCTAACTTGATAATTTTTTCCGAAATCCAACGTTGCCGTTTTCTGATGAGAGGAATTATATGCGAAAAATCTGAACGACTTACTTAACAGTTACCAATAAACGAGATGTTATAAAGAAACTTTTCATACAAATTTCATAAACGATGGAATTTGTGGACTCTTCCACCTCCTTTGAAAAACTGCTAAGAGAAGAATTCTCAACATATTGCACAGGGTTTAGGTTTTAATTTGAAGCTGAAATTAATATTCCCAAGATGTTGTCGAGGTGTCTTATTCACAATATCATGAATAAAGTCAAAAACCTAGTTTTTCAATATTTTTGGTCTATGCTTTGTAGCTGAAGGGATTTCACTCAGCATTCAATTTCCGGCGAGATCTGATAGTGTCGCAGGAATGGGGCCATCCCGTATTTTTCACACGGTTTCAACTGTGTTTTATTCCTAATTATGAGGGTTCATTTACCCGTGATGACAGCTGGGTCTTAGCCAACGGCAACCGATATGATTGATATTTTTATGTATTCACTTTTTTCAATGTCATTAAATTCCATTCCATTTCACATCCTGAACTACCTTCTGCCTCACCTTGAGTTTGACCTTAATGGTTCTTCGAATCAGCAGATTAATTACTTGGGCTTGGCAATTGAAAATAGACTTCCCTGGCAATTTGAGTAGCTTTCTTCCAGGTTGCCATCTGTTAACATTATGGTTCAATGGCTGCCTTCATCAATAACCTGAGGATGTTCCCTGAAGTGTTCATTTTTCCTTTTTTAAGCAGACTTTATCACGTATTTTGCATTAGACTAACTAAAGTAGTACTGAGAGAAATGTTTTTCCAACAAAAAATACCAATGCGTCCTTTGTCTCGACTCCATTTTAATCAATGTTGATTAGAGTTTCACAGTCTTGTTGGAGCATTAACTGACTACTTCTTCTACTAAAAAATTATGTAACGTATCTCATTTGTGTCTAATACATACACCTAACAGTCTGTTTTGTGTAAAATACCCTATAAGAAAGTGTGTCGACCCAAAAAATGTGTGGCCAATTACATAGGCATGCCTAATTCGTCTTGACCCTTTAGGTGGTTGTGAAAGCAAAAATGATATTTCTCAAACTTCCTGATAACTTGAGTAAAGCATTTTATTAGTGCAACATTAGTAAGGAAATTAGTTATATCCGCTTTCTATATCTTCTACGGTCAGAAGTGGGAGGATTAAATTCACCATGATTTACGATACTGTAATTGATAAATCGAGTGTGGGGATTTTTTCAATTCCGATAGGGGTCCGATCTTCTCTTGACCGGGTTGAAAAGGCCCCAGGGTCAAAAGGTCCCGTAGGGGTCAGGGATGGGACGTGCAGAGCGCATGCGCAGGTGCGCGCGGGTGGTAGACCCATCTCCGCGCCATCCGTCACTATCTTATTCCATATTATTAATCGCTGGAGCTTTCTTATTTTTATAATCCGGGTCCGAATGAGGAATCCCACGTGTGGCGCGGGAGTATGAGAAATGGGCCTCGAGACGGTGGTATGAGGATGAAGGAGCAGGAGGGTCCACGCATGAAGACATGAAGTGGTAGTGAGGAGGGAGGTGGGTTGTTCTTCGACCAAGGACGGAGATTTGTCAGATGTTTATCTTGTTGGCCACACTTTGTCACCCGGGTCGACAAAACACGGGACACGATCATAGCCGAGCTGCCTTGAGACGACTTAGCGAGCAACTGAAATTTTCGACCAAGTTATGACAGCAGTGATGTCTTCATCCAATGTCCAAATCAGGAGAGGAAACCCATCCAGGAACTTCAATAGCGACTTCTATATTTATGATTTTGTTGTTGAACAACATGTGTAGACTTACCTACGTTCCCATGCACAATAACTCGATTTTAAACAGGTAGCAAATTATGCATCGGTGAAATAAAAGGACTGTGAAAACGGAAATGAATGGGAGAATTATTTTCACCTGGCATTTACATGTAGATTAATTCATCTTGATATGTCACCGTTTATATGAGAAACTTTTCAACTCGTCGGAATGTAAAGTGAGACAAGGAACCTCAAAATAGTTTCAAGAAAGAAAGTGTTACTTGTTAGAATGTTTGAGAAGGATTTCATTATCAAGAATCGTTACAGAAAGGATCTTGCTATACATAAATCAAAGCGACGGAATATTTTGAAATACTGACACTAATACTTTGAAAATTTTTGGAGAAGCTGTAGATGAGTGGAAAGGTAGAAGGAGGGTTCCAGTGAACAAATAAATTCATGAAATATCATGAGATTTCATGTTTCATTATGAAAGGAGGCCAGTAAAGAGTATAAATACGGTATTTTATAAACGGATTACAAACGATTTATACACAGATCGTTTGCAAGTGTGATTTTTCAAAAACTGCCCATAGAGCACCAGTTTTTGAGTAGCTGGTCTGCTTAATATGTTAGGGTAAGTGTACATATTTGTAAGTATAGGAGTTGTGATTGCCTTGTTAATCTAATTGTAAGTACAATTTTGTTGAATTAGGACAACTGTGAAACTGAAAAGGAAAAAGCTATCGAGACGATAGCTAATCGTAAATCCGTCACCAGACCTCCCAACCTAGCCGCACCATCCTTCTTGCTCCTGAACTATACGGAGAGCTAACTAGCAGTCGAGGCACGCCTTGACTTCAATTACATCCAACAATAATTCACTCCAACTTTCAATCTCTTTTTCAAGCCTCTAAGGCCTTATTTAACTTGCAATATCGCTTCATCAAGTCCTCGGAGCAGTGACAGCCATTGGAAGGGGAGCTGGGGGATCGAAGAAAAACGCAATTCCAGAGCATCTGTTGAGCCCCCCGCTGGTTGCGGAGAAGAACAGCGCACCAACTCGCATACCTGCTAGACCAACGACCACCAACGTCATTCCGCTTAACTGCGTCAAATGAACTTTCTAATGAAGAAGACAACTCCAGTAAGTATAGCTTCAACGACCTAATACCAGCAGGTAGGTTCGTATGGAACAAGTAGCACAAAACTCTTTCAGTTCACTTGGTAGGTAGCAAAAAACTAATTAGTGCTTTCCTTCTAGAGCAAATAAGTAACGGAGACTGTGACATAAATTCGAACAACAATCAATGTATATGTAAGTAAAAAATTACCTTGTTTTCGTTTGCTGACCTTGTGTTGTTTACACATATTGCCATCACAAATTTACAAAAAAATGTCTCCTAAAACTATGCCAAATTAAATTTTACTAGATTGAAATTTCTTCAGGACTTGAAATTGAAATAATTGTTCCCAATTCTTAACTGAATGTACCATTGTCCTCATTGTTTCACAAATTAATGCCGGCACTCTTCAAAAAATTCAAAATATCGTAGTTGGCATCCAGAAGAATCCTCCTGGTTCCCAATTGTTGTTGCATTTTCCTGCTTCTCTTAATGATAGAATGAGCATTCCATTATCCTATGATTGACGTCACCTTCTGTGTCCGCACAATGATTGCAATTTGATACAGGCTTCTATTTATTTTACATGTCCTGTCCTCATTCTGACTAGCTGAACCACGTCCTGTCTATTCATCGGGTAGGTAGTGAACCATGGTTTGTAACAGACATATGATGATTGTTGTTGATTAAAATACTACCTAATATACATTTTTCTTTAAGAATTCAATTTTCCTACAATCGTGGTAGTATATTTTTCTAATTACAAATTATAGTGGCTAGGCGAAATAATTGTGTATGTAAACAGATATCCATAGACTTGAATGAAGTTGTACGAACGTGTGCCAAATTTCGTGTGGAACATAGCTTCTTCGTGCAAATAACAAGTGTAACATTTCATTGATAAGTTCAAAATAATCTTCAATTTTTACAAACATTCAGTGGAAAGACGTGCCGCAGTACAAATTCCCGCGGACATTAGCGCCTTCAGAAGGTGAGTCGGCAACTATTTCAGATCTGTAACAATAATTTCAAAGCGGATAGAATAATAATACGATAAATCCAAGAATAGAGATTACAAACTTCTGGTAAAAAGTGGTAACCATGAGAAATTTGTAGTAAAACATTCACATTATAATAGGAAACTTCATATCACTGGTAATCACTGTTGTTTTGTTAGCCTAAACTGTGTACTGTAAACTGACAGATGCGCCTCAGAAGGGTCATTTAAAATGACGCCTCCTTCAGCTATAAACCAAAGTGCTTCGATTCCAATTCTCAATTTACATTTTCCAATGTATTCTACAACATAATGAAATTGCATGAACAAAAACAAGAAGAGTTTACTTATTTTGATAGTGAGTGACTGACCACCTGTTTCCACTATTATTTCCACCTATTTCCACCTGTCAGACGTTGTACCGGAAAATGCTTTTTCCATGCTTTTTACTTTTTTCTCCAACATACTTAATTCCAAAAAAAACTTAGAAAAAAAAAACAAGTAAAAAATACTGTAAAATGCACTAAGAAACACGAAACAAACGTGGTTATTCAACATAGGCTTCGTGGCTGGAAAAAAATTCCTTTTCTAAAATGGAACAATGCAATCCAAGCTACCAAAATTTAACATGTACAAGATTTTTTATTGTGATATACAAATAGTGACCCATGTATCTTAATAAATCATGATGACTCTGCGATGGTATATTACCTGCTAATATAGTTTGGCCAAAATAACAGTTTTTGTTTGAATTATCAAGTTCAAACTCTGGAGCAATAGAATGGAGGTGGTAATGGCACCATGATTATTCATTATCCGTTTAAACGGTTCAATCATTAAAGTTGACAATGTACGTGTAAATTTCAATTTAAATGATTCTATTCGGACTTTTCGTTGAGAGGCTATGACAATGATCTTGGTGTGTTAAATATTACTGTTCGAACACGAGGTCAACGCTAACTCAGTTGACAAATACTAATTTACGTATTTATGTTGGGTAAGATTTTTAAATTTAATCTCCAAACTGGATTAGAACTGTGGAATCCATGTGGTTCACTGATGAAATTGAAAACTCCATACGTTTCGAGTTACTGATTATTAGCTACGGAGTGCCCTCGATTGGCTGAGTGCGCCCTCTGGCTAATTTCTTTCTTGTCCTCATTTTATAAGGACCTTATCGGTCTTTCATCGTTCCTGTTTTATTATTTGCATTTACATTGCCCAGTACACAATAACGAAAATGTAAGAGGAACAAAGAGAAAATGAATAACAGGACCACAGGTGCGAATTCCTCACCTAGTTTATTTCCCTAGCCCAAGTTTAAGTTATAAACGTGGATTAAGTCACAACTTGTTGGCTGTTGTTTATCATTACCTTATTCCAAAGAAGTTCAAGTTAGGTACATATAAATTCACATTTCGAAATGAAAGTTATGGTACAGAAAAAGATCCACTAGTTCCCTGGACAAGTTTAGCGTTCTTCAAATGCTTATTTTCGTCTTACACATACTTGGAATATACCAAGTTCTTTCTCCTCTGATATGATTGGACTATACAAATACGGATTTGATGATTAAGTGAAAATATTCTTAAACATGTTACATATCTTCTTAAATAAATGCAGTACACGAACTGCACTGAACGAGGGCTTATTTAGATTTGCTAGATCACGGTGCTTGTACACAGGGATAGTAATAAAATTGTTACTTTGTTTTGTAACTTGTTGTTATAATTATTGAGCCTGTTAAAAGTGAGTGTTATATGCATATATATGCATAGACATACTTATGCGTAGTGTTTCAACTTGCGAAGGTTTAGTATTGTTTTGATCAGACAGGAACAGAAAGTTATTGACTCGCTGTGACAAACGGAGGCGGCCGTCACTGCATAAGGCGCTTCTATGAGGCACGACTTCTGAAGTCTCTCATGGAAATAGCCCATGGCAAGGAGCGAAACAGGGAATCTCAAACGGTCTAAATGTATGCAAACGTGCTGTCAATGAAGGCTTCTTAAGTCTAAAGCTGTAATCTATCTGAATGGGAAATATATCTATGTCCGCGACTGCTACAGATTTCCTCTCGGGGGGAACGACAGGGTCCCACAAATTACGTCATCCCTTCGACAATGGGGTCTGGAGGATCGATAAATCCATTGGCGGAATGCATTGGCCTATTCAGGGAGGCTGCTTCGAAAGAGAAAGAAGGAAAGATATTAATTACTATGTGGAGGAAGAGTGGCCTATAAATCCGGTAGCCAAGAAAAGGAGTTCCTTCCAATTAGTTAAGAAGCCGTCGCCAGGCAGCGCTGGTGATGGATGCCTCCCGACCCTTATAGGGTTCGACAAAGGCCCTTTGGCGATCTTGGGGGGAGTTTCGCACGAATTTGTTAATATCATCTTTGAAGGTAGCAAATCAGCTTCTCCTACTATACACTGCATTGTATCCCCCGCACCATCCTTTGAAGATCCTTATAAATGGGTCTTCTTCGCGAGCTCTTCTGGCGGGAGATGCCCAACTCTAAAAGGGATCATTAGCCCAGTTCAGCAGTCACGCATCTAGTTAGACCCCGCGTCCCATTCCTGCGATCCAGAAATACCTCTCTAAACGTCAGTCGGACAAGATTAGATGCATCAATCCGTTTTATATGTGATGCTTAAAACGTGAACACTCGATTATTCTGTTTGAACTAGCGTGAGAAATCCTGCGCAATGTAAGATCGAATAGCATTCTCAAGCTTGATTCTCTCAATTATTTAACGTGATGGGTTTCTTTGAAGTAAGAACTTCACATTAATAACCGAACATCAAGGAGAATCGTAATACTCTAAAATTGATATCTCACGAACTCACCATTACGTTTTCAATCTCAGGAGTACCTATCACTATAAAAAGATACAGCTATGATTGTATTATACGCAATGCTGGTTTGTTCTACTTATGACCTGTTGTAACCTCGACTTCCTTACCTTTTTTATTTCCTACATAGCGTTTCAACTTCAAATCAATCAGTCATAAATTGCGAGAAGTACCACGACGAATAACGCACAACTACTAAAAATCCACACCGACTTCATAACAAAATTGAATTGATTGAAAAAATACGTGCATAATGTTTACTATTGATTTAATAACGGTAAAATGCATATAAAAACCAAAATCATTATCCGACGTCCTATCATTCTCTTTTTATCCTTCAAATTTGAGACGAATTGGGCCATTAATTTGTCACGAGAAGTGGACGTTTGGAGGATTTAACGGCTGCATATTAACGGAGACTACCGTCAATCCGGCTGTGATGAAATTCATGGAAAACTTTTATACTTAGGTGCTTCACGGATAGGATGTGAGAATCATTCAGTAACCGAATGGGCGCATTCCCCTACACTAACGTACGAGCATTACGTTCATGTAAATGGCAATGTGAGCACATTGATAGCAGAGAAATGTTCAACTATTAATTGTATAGCAAAAAAAAAAAAAAAAAACAGTTCTAAATAACAATCTGCTAGTCAAACAAATATTTTAAATGTTTAGTTTTTTCCATCAAGCTGGAACCCCGTGCTTTGCTCGAAATATAATATTCCTGTCCATCACCTGCAAATAATGAAACCCACTCTTCATTAGGAACACCCTCAGGAACACGACAAGGCTTCTCCGTTTGCCACAAACTGCCTATTAGCAACTATAATAACGAAAGTTCGGGAACCAAAAAAAGGTGGTTACGAGGAGTAGCTGTTTATGAAGTAGGAGATTGTTTTGGAGATTCTGACCTAGCCTACGTTGTGAGGACTCGCTTATCATAATCGATTGCTCCCATCAAATTCGGTCTTGCAGTCTAACGAGGCTCTCAAAATTTGTTGGTTTTTGTTCACAATAAACTGAATAAAAGAAAATTTCAAAAACCAAATAACAAAAACGCTGCAAATGATTACGAAAAGTCTTGGTATTTCTGTATTAGATTGTCCTTCCGCACTGATAAATGTTGTACAGAAAAAAGTGTTTATGAATCTTGAACACCTGGGAATTTCGGGGGGCGAAGAAGTTTTTAGAAATTCAGTGAGGAAGTGGCTGAAAAAAATTCTAGACAATTGGAAGTCAGTTTGCGCCCGAGCTGTAGAAAGGTTGATCGCCCTCTTCTACCACAAATTGATCCTGTATCCACTTATCCAGTTCCCAAGTGGGCGATTTGGGTTATCAGGGGAGCGATGAAGAAGTTAGGGGCAATTGGGGGGCAATGAGTATTCAAAGGGTGAAAAATGAAAATAGTACTGTACACAGGGGTGCCCACAAGGGGGGGGGGGGGGGGTCCAACAACATTTTTGGGGATGTAAAGTTCAGTGTTTTAACGACAATCAAGAACATAGTACATCACTAGATAGAACGTAAATAATAGTGAACTGCTCTGAAAATGGTTTATACAACTTAACTCTCCTTAGCAATTACTAGTTGTTCCATGAAAAGAGCAATATATCGAGTTAAAATCAACAAAAACAGACTCAGATCAGCTATAGGAGACTCA
Organism: Creontiades dilutus; assembly: GCA_031894815.1. Lineage (NCBI taxonomy): Eukaryota > Metazoa > Arthropoda > Insecta > Hemiptera > Miridae > Creontiades > Creontiades dilutus. The sequence continues at coordinate 2,005,800 of JAVIWC010000944.1, forward strand.
TGGTTGTCCAATCTAATGGTTCTAGCAGCAGAAAAAGGATTCAGTTCTGTTGCCCAGCTGCTCACAAATAAAAGAAATAAGTTGGGCATTCTCGAAGGAGACTTGCGCCTGAACTAGACGAACATAAAGCCGGATATTCAAGCTTTAGCTGAAATCCACCAAGCACAAGGCAGCCATTGAAAAAGCAAAATAACACAAAGTTTTCAAACTTTCATTTTTTGTTTACCTTTTAACTCTAAATTTTCTTAATTTCTCTTCTTCGTTCTTAAAAAAAATCTATAAAAAATGTATACATTTTAATTTTTCATTTTCTATTTTATTTAGGAGTGACCGGATAAGACTGCTTTGGTTGTTTAATACAGTAATAAAATTGCTTTATTATTACATTTCACTTCAAATTAAAATTAGGCATACTAGAAAAAATGAAAGGGGGGGGGGGGGTGATAGGTGTTAGTCAACCTCCAGAAAGGCGATGGGCCACAAAAGGTTGTTAACCACTGCACTAGTCCATGGAACAACACAACGCGCACTTGCCTAAAACAGATCCTCACTTGCCACTTTTTGATGTGTTCTCTTGAGACTGTTGAGTCAAGAATCAAGCGGAACTGACAGAATCAATCACATACTGAAATGATGACTGGAAGAAAGCCGCTAAATACTTGAAGATCATCTCTAATTGGTAGAATAGCCTGCTGTCATGTTTAACCTATTCAAAGACTATGGACAGATTTCATTTAAAAAAGCTCTTATTTTCCGAAGAACTAACTCCATGGAGGAATAGGCCTTGATTTGCTGTCATTACATTGGTAGATTTGAAAGAGAACTTCGAACTTTCGCTCAAGTCCAGCTCGAGATTCTGTTCCTTTACCAAGTTCTTTACTTCCTCATTCTTATCTTCTACTCATAAATCATGGGCCTCTCAAAACTATATTTACGAGTTCTACCAGATGTGTTTACTCCCACTAATGCACGAGGAGTGCTGTTGAGGAACAGCAAACAACCATTTACTACCGAACGCATTGACATGTGGAATTTCAATGCTTCTCGCTTCACTCACATGCCGGCAGAGACCAAAATCAATTGCCAGTATTAGTAAAATTCGACTATCTTATAGATGAAGGACGTTGTCAGTCTTCAATCAGGCTATCAAATGCGATTGGGAAACCAGTCTTTACTCAACAATTGCTTTCTTTTGAGTTATGATGCACTGTTAATGATGTCATGAGCGCCATTAGAGCAACTCACGACGTGAATTTTCTTGTCAATATTATAATCCTTTGAGAATCAATAGCTTTTATGATGTTTGTTTGTTGCAGACGAATCTCTCTTCACTCAAAAGGATGGAATGAGATAGAAATCACCAGACCAAATTCTGATCTTCCCTTATGAGGAGCCGATAACGCGGGCGAAGCCGAGGCATCCGGACATTCAGCCCCTACCTGCAATTGTTATCTACTTTTCAAGTGAGTGAGACTTATGTATCTATTAAATCTTAACTGATCGAATAGAATAGAAGGAGGGATAGCTATCAGTTTAATTGCCACTATGTACCTATGTACTCTACACTACAAATATCAAGGAATGAAGAGAAACCAAACCGAAAAGATCGAACAAGAATCCGGTACCTACTGACAAGAAGGCATCAACGTTGTACGGAATTAGGTTGATCAAATAACCCTTTTGGTTTATTATTTTCAACAATAATCCTTTCTAATCGACGAACAAAGAAAAATGAATCCCAAAACCAATGAAATGTCAAAACAATAGTTATCTTGCTTGATTCGCACAGCAATCAATTCCATGAATCGAATGAGGATAAGCTACTCATCCAGTTCCCTTTTTCAGCAATACTTCTCATAATTATTAATGTGATTTGACGATTGTAATACTGACTTGTAATATAATTGTTCCGGGAAATGTTATACAGGGTGCTCCAATTCATATTGGTACTAATAAATCACGGAACACTCACGTACGATCATCCGTTCGCTTCTTTTCATGTTATATTCTTCGCTACTTCTCATCTTCAACCATTTGGTGACGTCATTAGTTAAAGCAAGACTAAGAGCCACGAATCCGCTCAATAAAATATGGTTGTATTTCAATCAAATCCGTTGAAGGTGGATTTCAGCTAACCTTGGGCAGTTGCGTACCTAAAATTTACCACTAGCTCACGCAGACAAAGACCAGGAAACTGGGTTGAAGTGTAAATTCCTATGTTACTTCCCTGAAAGCACGGTCGGCGAAACCAACTGATTATGTTGATGAAGTAATAGAGTTAGACAGCTGCAGGAACAGGGATCAGCAAGGACACCATCACCGTTCAAAAACTAAAAGCAACCTACGTTCAAAGTTGATGAACTGAATGTGTGCGACTTGCTAATCGCGGTGATCAGAAATGATACACGACGAACTGATTGAAAAGAGGCAAAGGCAACACACGAAGCTCATTGACGAGATAAAGTCCAGAATTTACAGGATTTCAAAATATATATTTCATTAAAATATTCCTTAATACGCAAGAAAGCAAGAGGTCTAAACGTTTGCACCCTTCGGCGATTGTCCCCCACTTCGAATGGGTGAAGAACCCTTGATCAAGAGACCTCGATTGATGGATTAATTTAGGCATGGAAACCAATTAACGTTAGCTCACAACGTAATGATAACGCAGCTCCCTAAATCGACGTCTTCTTGAATCATCTAAAAAAGCTCCCGAAATATGCATCTTGTGGAAAGTAGAATACAAAAAGCGTGAAAGCATAATTCATAATTTATTACGAATTAAAATTAAAACGCGAGCCCAAGGCTTCATTTTCCACCATCAATTTCTTTGACTTCATAACAATGCAAAACCGCTACGAATTACAAAGCAAATATCTGTTATTGATGTTTTTATAGCTGTCCCACGCAAATTACTGGTCCATCATTATTAAAACTTGCTGCAGGTTGCAACATCCGAATAAACAGAAAACTCCATAGACATTTACAACCAAATGATATTGAAATTATATCAGATAACCGATCGTCAGTGCTTACACGTGATTTGATTATGAATTGCGTTAAATTGTTTTTCATCAATTCGGGTTTGATTTTTTTTAATCGATTAAAATATTAAATTACTAATTGAATTAACCAAAATGTTCCCAACGCCTTGGGCCCATAAGCTCTAATACGAGCTCCAAACCCCCATGGGTTTTCAATCAAATTTAAATCGTGTAGGTATTTTAAACTACAGCTCTTGAATTTCGACATGGTCGTTAAATCCAGCCAACATAAACCAGTATCTCCCAAAATTTAGCATTTAAATCGGGGGAACATGTGCTTCATTGGAGGTTCAACTACTTTCCCTCCATCACTGCCAACTGACTCAGCTTGAACAATTTGAAGAATGCGGACTACGAGGAATCGGAACGGCCATAATTTCTCCAGCTCTCCTTTTCCGTCGTGGTAGTTTTAGTTATCGCGCTGTTACATTTTTTCCCTACGATGCTCGTTACGAGAACGATGACATTAAAGATAATTATTGGCCACTTGGATTCCTTCAACGTCAGACTCACTTGGTATTATTCCAGACTTCAGAGAGTGTCCGTTTGGTTGCCAACAATTCTATAAAATAAATTTTACCGTCGTAAATTATTTAATTAGGATCAAATAACATTCAGTCGTTTACGCAGCATTCTCGGGGCGCATAAATGTAGATAGCAAAATATTACAAATTTGTGGTTTTATTCTGTTGGGCTTTGTAATAAGAGTTTCAGTTACGTTTTAAGGAGTCGTCTAAATTAATCTAAACCTGCACTAAAGTGTATACAAAAATCACCGTTTTCTAGAATAGAACTAACTTGTAATCCTTTGTAGGAACCCAAGCCACAATCAGTCTCGTAAATAATTTTGTCACGATTCAAACCAATTCCCAATTCGAGAATTTTGAATTTGCAGTTGGTAAGGAAGATAGAGGTGGTTTATGCCCATCCACTCAAGCGTAATGATACTTGAATTAGAAGTAATGTCAAATGAAAGTGTTTTTAGAAAAAAAAATTCTGGCACAAGATTCGGAAGCAATCACATGATACAGGATCACAACGGGTTTGTGATAATCGCTGCGCATGTCTGAATGCAGTTCATTTCAAAGAATTAAATGGAAATGGAATGGATGGAAATACAAGTGAAAACATACTTGTGTATATGAAGATATTCAACTTCAACTATTCAATATTCACCAAAATGGAAATGAAGAAGAAAAACAAACAAATAAAGTAAAAATACCTAACTATATCCCCAACGTTCTGCCGATTTGGGGTGGCCATTCTAATTATAGGTTTTGAGAAGAAACAAACTTTGAGGATTCCAATAAAATAAAAATGGAAACTCCTACCGTCCAGGAGGATTTCAAGTTCACCATGTGCGAACAAGAAATGTTTTTTTAAATGTACGTATTTCCAACTAATCGAAAGGATCTTCGTAAAACGCAAGCAATAAAATCTTTTTCCCTCGTTTGTCGGTCTGCACCGACCATGAAATGTCCTGGAATCAAAACTTCCATTTTTCTCATTGTGAAGAGCGAAAAAACCAATCAACTTTTCTTTAAAAAACCATTGCAGAAAGAAAGCCGCGCAAGATCCTTTTTCCTCCTTTTTATTTGTAGAACAATTATCCGTTTCTAAGGCCATCGTTGAAGTACATTTCTTACTACTGCTAACAACTTTGAGTTTCGAAGCGGTCTTAGTAATCGCTGTAGATTAATGCTGCAAAAAACAAAATAATCATAAAAACGAAAAAAACTATTCTAAATTTAAGCTAAATTGATTGGTTCTAAAACTTTATGTTATTTATGATGGAGTTATTACGAATTAAACTTGTCGTTATGTATATATAATTCCTGGTATAATTATATATGCATAATTTCCTGGTGTACTGTTACAGTTAAAACAAGGTGCTTCTTGACTTTGTTTTTGAACACCTATATTGGTAGTCAACTGTTGAACGTCAATGAAATGGCTATTAAATGATAGGTACATTTGGAAGGGTCTTAACTTCAGTGGGTCATTCTTCATCTTGGCAGTTCATACTGATCATTTCTCATTTCAAATGTTAGTTGATACTATCGTCAATTCATGAATCCAGACAATTAGGAAATTGAAAGAATAGTTACCCATGGAATCCGTGTAAGCTTTAAAAGTACACTCAAATTTTCAAATGAAGTTCAAGGAAAAATGCAAATAATTATTTAATTCAAATAGACAGTTTTTGAAGCATATCATAGACGATGATGGATGAATTCATTGAAAGTAGAAACTCCTTAAATTGTTGCACAAAGGGGTTATCATTTTTCAAAAGACGGCCAATCGATAAACGCATATAATAATGAAGATAAAATGGGATTTTTCTCCTTTGTTTAACTAATAAATATTCAATTATGAAATGTTGTCACATCGTTCGGATATGGAGTGTCGCAACTCCTTGAGAATGTATTCGAAATATCCAAAGTAGCGTAATATAAAAACTGCAAAATTGGTCGATTGCTAAATATACTAGTCTAATCGGTTCATACACTTCCATTTCAAGAACGGATTATTGTATCCTAGATGTTCCACATGAATTCCGTATCTTATTCAAGCATTGCAGGTCAATTAGAAAATATGTTAGCACTGGTGGTATCTCAACTAATCCGTACGCCTCCATACACCTAGTAACTGGATTTTAGACGCCTTGAAGGCACTCATTGTAAATAGTACTTATATTGGCATTGTTAATGGATTAGGAGAAAAATTGGCCTCAAGGTTTCTTCAGCTGATCAATTAATGGCTTCGCTGATATTCAGATATTTAAGAGTACTCGCACTTAAATTAGTACATTATGAGGTTAGTATATTGACGAGGACCTTGCGGGCACGGGTAGAACAATAAAAACAAGTGAAAATTGTTGAGATGCAATAAAACACGTAAATATGCTTCATTAACCATCCGTATATGACAAAAGTTATAGTAAGCTTGATGTTTTGAAAAGGGGATTCCATGACAATGATATAACTAATACATCAGCAGAATCGATCATCCATGTTTGTAGGGAGTTTTTTCAATGTCAAATGATACGGATTTATATGACATGTCAAAAATGTCTGTTGGTGGGATTGTCAGCCCGACCTCATCACTAGAGAATGTCCTCTTTTCTCCACCAGTTCCATATTTTTTAATTTTTAATTTTTTTTCCATTCTGCAAGCAGTGCGTTCAATAATAATTTCATTAAAAAAAATTAGCTATGTGGAGCAGTTTGCTTAGTGCCATCAAGGGTTCACGAACGTAATTACTCATATCCTTTGGTGTCCAACATAGTTGTTGAGTATCCATAAACTCCTCAATCAAAATGTTTTTCTTGGACGAATGGCTCTAGAATTTATTCTGTTTTCGATATCTGAGCTTCCCTTACGTAAAAGGATTTTTAAAGGAAAAACAGCCGTGAATGTTAATAAAGTGCTTTGGGTGGCATTCCCCACACTGTAGGGTAATGCCGCCGCACTATGGGGTAACGCCCAACCCCGAAAACTGAATTATGTTCTCCTCTCAACCGTCATTCAATCCATTTTTTCCAAAGTTAGAAGGTTAAATGTATTTATAACAATAAAAACCATGAAAACAGTCAATAAACTATAGTTAAAATGAACGATGACTTAGAAATAGGTAAACTACAGTCTTGTATATAGACCTTTTTTGAACCCACACTAACATTTAGCTTTTCTTTCTTTACAAAATTATAAAATAGCCTTGCATACATCACATAGTCCGTGATCAGGTCGTCCCATGGAACACATGTAGTGGCTGCTGTGATTACAGTGCTCGCAATTCCACTTTGGCAAATTATTATCGGCTTCTTGGCAAATTGTACAGAAGCTGTCCACAAAAGACGAAGTCAAGAATTCTTCAATATCTTCGTCTGTGTCTACAACAAGGTCTCCCTCAGAGATATCTCCCCAGTCATCACTGTCATTGCTCTCACTTCTGGTTCTCTTGCGCTTCTCTTTCTTTTTTGAGGTCTTTCAATTTTTTCATGATTTCCACCTTTCTTCTTCTTCTTCTGAACCCCATCTCTGCTACTAGTAGTGAGTTGATCAAAATCCAGCTGAATTTGGGGCTTTGTTGGTTATTTGTTGTTCTGTTTCATCTTTTTTTTTTGACGTTTCAGAAATTTTCCCCCGATACGACAGGCGCCATTACCCCAATGTTTACGTTTTTCATAATTCATTCACGCTGACTTCATTTACAATCAAAACTTAAATTTGGTTAGTGCATCAGAATGATTATGAAATTCAGCGTATATACATGAAAACTAATCTAAAAAAGAGTTGAAAATGGGACTTACATTGCTTATTTCCGATGCACAAGAAATAACATCAAACGATTCGGAAAAATACTCACTGCACTCACACCAAGAAGGCTAACTTTGCAGGTAGTGTAACGCTAGAACCTAGTTGGCGGGACATTTCTCTAGGATCGGCGCTCATTCCCACGTTTCTGGTGTCGATTCAAACATCCGAAACAGCCATGGGCGGCATTACCCGATGCACGTTATTACCCCTCATTCCCCTAATTAGGAAACCATTAGACACAATAATGCCTATGTAGTGAAGGTGTAAAAATGGAAGCAAGTCCATTTAAGCTACATAAAATGATAGATAGATTAGATAGATAGATTAACTGTTTATTAGTTACGACACTGAACAATTTTACAATTTTTATAAGAAATAAACAATACGGCATGGTTGTGACCGTCAGCCGGAGGCAGTAAATTGAAATTAAAGTCATTAGCAGCATGTCATGTCAAAAGCTATAAACATAAAAATAATCTTGAGCCGTTGCAAAACATTGACAGTAATTATTCCAGCAATAATAATGAACAATTTTAGATTAAAACACCGAATAACAAAATAAAACAAATTTGCCAATCGGAATAAATTGAATAAGAGATGAGTTAGGAATAAGAGCCACTAACATACCACCACAAGCCCTACCAAAAACATTATCCTTTGAGGCTCCAATCCACTTCAAGTTGAATTCTGAGAAATGTTTGCTGTACGAAGAGCATTCATCAGTGATCAAACGAGTTTCAATTACCTAGCACAAATACCAAAAAAGATTTCTAAATTTTATGAAAATTAAATTTTATTTTAAAGAAATTTTATAAATTCTACATCATTTTTCTTTTTCTCGGACGCAGAAAACATGAATTGTCCGTTGACTCGCAAATATCGTGGGGATAGTTGTATCCATCCGACAGTTCTTGATCAATGATAATGACGAAGCGTTTTCACCGCCGTTATCCTCAGCGCGAAGCTCCGCGATTATAGGGCTCAAATCAACATCGGCCAATCGATCAATAACCACATTACCATTATTACAGCGAAGACCAGCTTCATTATCCCAAAAATATATCTTATTTTCGACAAGCATACCATCCGTGAGAATTCTACAACTCCATTGCGGACGATATTTAAGCAATTCGGACAATATACGTAAAATCTTAAAGTAAAGTAAAGAATGCTTACGTCGAATAGAGAAAGGTAAGTCACGTGAAATTCCAAACTCCGTCTCTCTCAATGTGGGGCTCTTTTTCAATAGTGACCACTTATCACGGGTGTTGGACAACATCACAAGCAATTGGTCTCCTTTTTTGTGTCCTATCCTGCGTGCTAATTCAATTTGAATGACTACATGAAATGCACTGATAAGGGTATGACTATTCCAGCAAAAAATTGAAATGTGGATGACATGGATGTGTTATGAGTTGGCTGTACATGATTGGCTATTAAATGATTAAGAAATGAATAACAGGACTGAGGAAGTCCCCGTAGTGGGATGAAACGTTTCCTATAAACAATGAAATAAAAACAAGTATACGCTCCACTCTGCTATTGTAAGACCTATTATTAAAGGACCACTGTTGGGCGAAGAATGGAACTGAATGGAAGTTGAAAAGCTATCAGAAACATAACGCAAAGGATTAAAAATTAACGAAAAAAATACTGCTACCGATACTCATCACTGGGAGATTTACTGAATTTGACCTCATTGCCAAACTTCATCTATGTAGCTATATAATAATGGGTAGTTGGAGGTGAAGAATACATGCACGGTTTCTTCAAGTCTTATTCCATCGGTGTTTCTTCCTCATACTTTCCTCTTCTATTTATTAACATCATCAGCCATTGGTTGGAAAATGAAGAGCAATATAATAAACTATGGATTCTAAAATATGTTGCTAATCTAGTACAAGACTGCGATATCTCGAACACCTCAGGTGGGATTTTGGAAGTTGTTGTTTTCCCCTACTTTAGATACCCGCTCCCAAGGTATTGTATTAATGTTCTAATGCTCCTCAAATCCTCTGGTAGGTCTCTCCTGTGGTCTGTTGGAAACGTTTCCCCACTTCCAACAACGTGACTATCATCTGTGACTGATGTATTTGAAAAACTCCAAGTTATCTTCTCATGCACGGAAATATTTCAGGTATTTCTTAGATGAGCCAAGCCAGAGGAAAATGATGATTATATTTGGTCCTAACTTCTAGCCAGTATAGAAGCTGTGGGCTAAAAAGTGAGAGGAACCTCGAAAAATAAAAATACCAAAAATGGAGAAAAAGAAAAAAACTCCTTCCAAATTTAATGTTGCTTGTAGCTTCCAATTCAAGTAACAGAACCGTAAAGATTTTTTTTTCTTTAATGTTTTAGATAATCTTGAAAGATGATGAATACAAGCTTGTTACAACGATCCACGGGATGTAGATCATACGATCGTGTTGAAATCAATATGAGATTATTGCCCGTTTTTCCATGACTACCTAAAAAATTTGAGCGTGATTGGATCACTGGAACCTGAGAATTTATTGTAATTTGGCAGTAGTCAATTGTTCATTGATCAATTCTAAAATCCAATATGTTTTGTTTATTAGAAATCATGTCTTAAAAAATCGATAGAATTACTAGAATTAGAATTAGAATCGATTTACAAGTATTTTTAGGTAGAGCTTGAAATTGGGTGAATGGACTTAACAGCATTGTACTATCATGATGAACTTGGTTTCACTCGTAAGAAGAGAACGCCCAGTCCACCAGTAGACAACCCGTCCCGGAGGTGGCGAAGTTCAGCTAATTAGTGGGAGGCAATCAATCAAAGTGTAGCTCCGGCCGGGGAAAGGTGAAGAAGTAGAGAGAGGCCGTTCTATTAGTGAAGACGCGTTTATTAGTCGAGCGACGGTCGCCTCGTGTGGGGCCTGAGGGCCGTAGGTAATACAAAGTGATGGTGGTGGTAGAAAGGGGAAAGGGAGGGTACGAGGTTCCATGCTCACATCCATAAATCATGCTAACTAATGACAACGACATTGGCGAGGATTATATGTCCGCGGATGGCGACCCTTTCAAGGATCCATCTTGGTCACTCACGCGTCAGAATTACATAATTACATCGTAGTATAATGTTAACTCTTCATTCTCTCGATGTTGGAACATGTTACACACCATACTGAAATAGAAACCCACCATTCAGAGAAGAAAACATGTATTATGCTAAACCTGAAATGTCACTGTGTCACTAGTCAAAAGTATTCGTTTCTCTTTAGATAGGACATTCATATCTGACATTCAAATATTTCCATATGACGTATTGAGAAACGCCCTTCAGTGGGACTCTACGTTTCTTAGACAGAGGTCCACAGTTTTAGACCATGAGAAGATTTTAGCGAGACCTAGAACATGAGCTGCATATCTCGCAAGATTTTGTTAGTTTTAATGTCATAGAGATAGACAAAGTTTTTATTAAATTCCGTATCGTGACTAAAAGCTATTCAACTGTTGTTACGATTTCTCACAAATTTATCCTGTCAGGGTAGTATTGATAACGCTCCTGACAAAGTTGTCTATGTTACGTGGTTCCCCTTTTAGTATGGAAGCCTTTTTTCGAATCATGTATTCATAAACTAATCACTCCTGACATTGCACACGATGCCATAACCTTGAACCACCTTGGGCTCCTGCTGATAGAAGCACAAGCGGATCTGCACCCCCTGGCCAAAATAAAAAAGGTACCTAATAATTATATTAAAAGTTTAATATTATCATACTGTTGAGTTTAGAATGTATGTTCTATGTGTATGTATGCTTATTTATTGGATAAGATACTTGAAGGAAAAATCATTATGCAGATGGAACGCTGTGTGCTGATTCTGGATTGAACAGAATATAACAAGAGTGACATGGCTGTTCTTCAAGGCCAGTTGGTGGATATTGGGAGTTATCTGATCTGCAGTGACTCACTGAGCCTTCTGAGGACAGGAGTGACAAACATGCTAATGGGCTCTGGTAAATGACTCCGTATATGCTCGGTGCACAAAGCCACAACTTCGAAAGTATCAGAATTTGTATGTGTTTTATCATATTTTTAGCCATGGCAACGAGTCTGTTGATGCTCTTGCAGAGAGAGCTGTTGGTGAGAGCTTCACTGGATTTGGCTATGCGCATTGAGGATCAAATCTCCTACGTGCAACCTAGAGCCAACTCCATCGGGCTTGAGCAATGGTAGGGTGAGGTTACTGGTGTACGTGGTGCCGTTCTGAACCCCTGCCCGATTGATCCTCTTGTGTCTAAACTTTCAAGAATGGATCAAATCGTGGTCAATAAATGCCATACACGTCTTACTCACGAACACCTTCTTAGCGCAGTAGCTCTTGAAGTGCGTGGGAGATTTGGGGCTAATCTATCCATCCGCCACTATTTCAAAAAATGTCCGGCCCTCATGAATCTTATAGAGCTGAGTAGACCTCTTCAATGGGCTGATCTAGGCCACATAGGGTCCAGTCCCTGCTTATATACTATGCATATTAAAATTGATCTAAGTCATCATCAGAAACAAGTGTGCTTATTTGGAATCAAACTCACCCCTTTAGTATCAATGGTTTCACTATTTAGGAAAAACAGATATATAATCTGCACATCCTGGTGCCTTTCCAGGATTTTCACACGACGTGTCTCACCGAGGTCAAACGAGGGCGTGAACTCCCTTCCCCTTGGGACCCGACTCCCGTTAAAAAGGAACTTAAACGGCCGGTAGGAAAAGAAATCACATGCCAGTACCATCAGGAACAAAAGGGAGGGTCCCTCCTGTCCCCTGTTTCTAATGAATATATGTAAATAGGGCTTAGATGTTAACAAGGGGAGGTCAGCAGCAATTAACAATTATCTCGAGGCAAATGGGCCATTGTTTTCGAAGGGCTTGAAGGGGCTTTGTGCGGAGCCCGGGCTTGGAAGAGCATCAAGTTGGGCTTAAGCCAGGTACCATTACGTCGTGATCAACCCGTCAGTCGGAACTTTAATGCCCGGGACTCCGGCCGTCTTTTAGCTCGTAGATGGGATTTGAGGAGAGTGCGGTGTTTGGCGAATGGATTTGTGCCAGTACAGCTGATCTACAATGTTGGTAGCATCATGTACAAGCGATGTCTAATGTTCCCCAGCGCAGTATCCCATAAAACAGTCAATACTTTCTCTTCCAATTCAAAGCATTAGGATAACCTATTTCGATGCAAATACATGTTACAAAAGGCAAACGATCATGATGTGCATTCTTGTTAATGTTTCATTAATTTCAGGAAAATGCAATAGTTAATACAACTAGATATATCGATGCATACAAACATTCATTCTAAGTCCAATTAACAAGAAAAACAAATTGTGGAGAAGACCTATTGAGCCGTTTACAATGGCTTTAGAAAAAGTCTTCTCCGAAATTTGTATTTACTGCCGTCACAAGGTTGGTGTACAACAAATAATAAAATAAAAATTTTCGAAATAATAAAATGAAATTGGAGGCCAACCAGTTATGACAAAAGGAAATTAATGAATCCAAAATTTTCATAAAAGAGCAGAAAATAGTTAACGCTTTGAAACACACGAAATTAAACTCTCATTGCAGATACATATTTTTATAAATATTGCAACTAATTTGAGACATTCAAAAGAAGAATATTTCTTGTTTGACAAAATTATTTTTTCCCTTTTAAATCAATAAAACTTGTGGCTTCTGCAGTGAAGCATTTCTGCATCTAATAGGAGCGATAACGATAAAATTCAAATCACGGCTTGAGACAATTTTGAAGAAACGCTCTCCCCCTCTCTGAAAACTCTGGGGGGAATGGCAATTAACCCACACAAAAGTAAAGCAATAATATTAGGTTATAGTAAATTGTTAAGTAAAATAAGCTATGAGACTGTTGCTAAAATCGAAATACAGGGTAAGTCATTAGATTATGTTCACGAGCTAAAAAATCTAGGTGTTTTAATAGACGACTCTCTTTCGTGGGATATGCAAACTGCCTCAATGTGCAGTAGCATGTATGGAGGGATATACCAATTAAGACGAATGGCAGATTTTCCCCAACATGTGCGACTGCAACTTGTCCAATCACTACTTTTCCCAATTTTAAACTATGCAACTTTGTCATTCTGCGACCTTAATGCTTAACGAATGACTGCAATAGAAAATCGCAAAATGCTGCCATTAGGTTCATTTGTAGAATCCCAATCGATGCACACATAACACCATATTATTTCAAATTGGGCTTACTAAAGTTCAGCGACAGAAAGGAATTAACGCTAGTTAACCCCCCTCATATCTTTTTGAAAAATTTAATTTCATGGTATCAATACACACAAAAAATACACGTAATGCAATTAAAATGCTCCAGATACCATAACATAAAACTGTCTTGTTCAATAAGTCTTTTATAGTTCAAGGAACGCGAATTTATAATGACAATATTGAGTTATTTGACCATAATGATCTCTCTCTCTTTCTCCATCTCTTAGGAGCAGTCATTATCATACCTTAGTTATTACCCTCTGGGTTTGTCAATTCGACAAATTAATTCATACGATTATTCCGTCGATCTACTTCAACTAAATATGTACACGTTTATTATTCTGCTATTCTCTTACTCATCACAAAAAACAAGTGAAGAACACATAGATTTTAAATCCGTGAATATTAGCCGTCAAACTATATCATATCTCAATATCGACATTACCCAAACTGAATGACTGTTGTAACATCATACTTGTGGATTGGAAATAGAATGAGAAATTAACTATTCCTGGAAATCATTTATGGAGAGAAGTTATTCCTTTTCCGTACCACCATAGAAGATAGTCGTGTATAGTCTAGATATGAAATTGCTGCTTATGTTACGTAATAAAAGTGCTTTATTTATGAACTTACTTTGTTTGTCTCTCTGAACTTTCAATGAAGATTACAGAAAATTAAAATTACAGATCGCTAATCACGTTTTTGGTCACATTGGTGAAACCTTTAGAATGGTCTCTATCAGCTCGTACCAGATTCATGAACCAAACAGTTCGTTGTTTTTTTAGTCGATTATGAAGTCAAAACATTGAAAACAATAAAATAAAATAATTTGAAACGTCGTAGTAGCTATTTCTCTTGGTCTAGTGTAGTGACGGGCAGCTGTCCTTTCACGTAAGATTAATCCTCGTGCATGAAGATGCTCTCCTCTATTTATGTAAAACCGTGAGTTCGTCGAGTAGAGGTGGAGCTGAAGGAGTTCCATGATCACGACTTCAGCTGGGAAAAATGCGTTCGAAGTACCACTTGCTCTTCTAGAACATGTGGAGGTTGCAAGAGCAGGCACTCCGCAGGCAATAAACTCAATTAGTAGAGAGATTAGCGCTCTGAAGAATAGTCAGCTATTACTGATTGGTCAATGGTATGAAATGGATTCCTGTCATTCCGCAATAGCGTACTATGCGATGCTTTCACTACTTTTCTCACAAGGCGTCGACATTTTTAAGACCTACACATGTTCGCGTTTAATTGATTCCCAAATTTATTGCAATGAACTTCAATAAATTTCAATTAGTTGATACTATTAAGTGGGGATTAGTCACAGAACTGTACTACTGGAATGCCGACTCAACTTTGGACGTGCGGCCCGCCAGGTTGTGGGGTTCCCTGACCGAATATGCAGGTTTAATAGATTCTCCATCGTTTTCATTGCTCACGAACCAAGACTTCATTCCGTGCATGCGCGAACGTAAAATCCGTTGAAAGTCATTTTTATTCCCTCATTTCAATTTGGGAAATAGCAAAAGAAAGACGGCTTAATAATTTTGTATAAATTTCAACAGGATTGCATCATTGGCAATTGCTATAGAAGATTGTCAGGAAAGGACTGTTTGACCATCTTGTTCCGATTACAACAAGATCGTATGATCAGGAACGTTAGTGAAAATCATCAGGGAAGCCTAACTGTTGTACGTTTTTAGGGAAAGTAAGGTTTGCGCGGCAGATGATCCCATAAGAGTTTCGTTCGTTAACGTCGATACTTAATCCCATTTAGGGATTAAGGGGTTGCTCACTAACTACAGAAACCCGTCACACGAGAGTCATGTTTCACAGATATACATTTCCACTTTTCGGATAGTTTGAATATTAATGCCCATTTTCACTTCCCCAACAAACTCCAATTTTAGTGGAAAGTTATATCCAAATGAGTTCTCAGGAAGCGGCCTGGTACCCTCCATGTCTAGGGATGTCAGAAACCAGAAGGGACGCTCTTTACGTTTTAGCAACCTGGCCTCACAAACGCCAGAAATTACTGAAAACTCAGAAGCAACTCGACAAGAAAGAATTGAACTACTAATCACCTGATACTTATAAATTATACAAAATTACAGTTTTCAGCTTGTATTCTCTTCAATTTGTTCATTGTTTAAAGGAGGAGACGCTAAATCCTATTCAACCTTTTTGTCATTTATTTTACCCATGGGCTCCAACCGAAAGCATCTGGGGGTTCATTATCTTTCGTTTAATTCATTAATTCATTTTCGTCGGTGGGAGTAACATCTGACTGGATACACTCGTATATCACTGAGTTAGGGTCATTTTTTCTTAAGACACTTCTCGTTCGTCGCAATCTAAATCTTTCAACTACTAAATGAATCCATAGTACACAATTTTGTATCATTGGCTAATTTTATCATTAGTTCTAGAGCTTATTTGAATGGACGAGGAAAACCTCATGTATTCAGCTTTACACTTCTTTGACTATATCAGAGACACACTTTTGGTTTGTAGCACGCAAAATCTCTTAATATCGTCAAGTTGCAATGACAAAATCGTTGCATTGTTCCACTCCTCTCCGTCGATTAATAAGGAAAGCAAAGTTCAGCACCTTTGGCTTAAGCTGGAAATGAAAATGATCAGTTCCAGATGCGCAAGATGTTCGTCACAACGGGCCATCACCCGGTTCTTTCCCTAGATGTTAATGACGCCTCTGGTATGATTGATCGACTCCTGCGGCTGGCCGACTTCTAATGTAATTCGATAAAAGTCCCATTTGTCAGCACTCCACCACACGACCTCACTCGCACCTCTCTCTCGTTCTTTATTTTTTATTTTTTCCATAACTCACGCTCATCCCCCTCCTGCCATCCCCTCTCCCTTTCAAGATGTAAACTCGACCTAATGAAACAGGGCCCTCTTTTCTCCCCTTATTTGTTACGGATGTATTACGAATCAGTTCTTCGGAGTTAATGTTGGAGCATCTTGAAACGAATCCAGGATCACTTAGCATACATAGTGGTTTGGAGCATGTATTAGAGGCGATAAACGAGATGAGTCGTAGAAAGTCCTTAAGGTCACCCTATACATGTTCCATAATGTCAGGTAGTTTGGCACTGGAGCCTCTGTGACTATGCGTTACACAAATTACCAAGTTCACAACCGGATATAAAATTTCTTTGTAGCTCCACACACGTGTTCCTGATCTCACCACGTACTATATGTCTGTCTATGATGAGATGTATTATTCCCATCAACAGTACAGCTTAGAAATCGACAAAAGTTACACTACTTCTTTCTGCAGGGCTTAGGATCATTCAAGATTCAAGTTCAAAAAAGTTCTTCAAGACAATAACAACGACAACCAGCAGTCGTTTGAGGTAAGACAACAATTTACAACATAAACTGGAGCTACATATGATTCCTCCCTACCGAAGATGTACACTAATGCAAGAATTGTTTTGGCCCCGTGTTTGTCTGCTTGCCTGATATCTATCTGATTGCTTGTGTTTTGTGCCAACACCATGATACGAACCAAACTAAACTATGCTCTAGTCAAATCTTGATGAAATTTGCTGGAGAAGCTGTAGTGTCCAGAGTCTCCTATAAATTGTATTGCCATATTACGGGGAATTTATTATGGTTTTTATGTTCGATTTCGTTCAAATACGATGGGTTGACAGGCGCAACCTACGAATTTTATCGTGGTAGGTGAGCATGGGAGTGCCTCTCACCTGACGATCTTTTCTCCTCCAAGTGAAGGTTGTAGTTCAGTTTGTTCTGTTACCATATTTGACCATTTTCAACAAGCGTCTTCATAGGTCGGGTGAAGGCGTGTTCAGTCTAAGGCATTCCAGATATTTCCCAAAAACTTTAATATTTTGCTACAGCACAATGTGACACTCACGCCTTATAGGTTCGGGGACGGTCATTGTCTTTTTCGACTTGGTACGGGAAATATGTTTAGGGTGGTCTAGAGATGGACTGGGGTCGGTCCAGGCCTCAGTTTGCGTTACCAAGACACAAGCTTAGCGTATGAAAGGGCAGCGATGGCAAGTATAGACTCGGAGGTCCCCACGTCGGATCAGGAAAGTTTCGTAGCAATAACCATTGAAATGAGTTGTGTAAACTGTTCAAACTGCACAAAAGCTAGAGTTGAGAGTTTCACAGATTAACTGCGGTGATACAGATATAAAAAGCTTAATAATTAACTTATTGACGCTTAATCAATTATTGACAAATACAATTTTTTAGTGAAACTGAAATTTTCTGCTCAACTGTAGTCATGTACTCAAGTTATCCGTATATTCGGGATATGAGGAGGAAGCTGATTTTTACACGAACTGCATTAACATCTCTCTGATGATTTTCTCTTGGAAGAATTTATGAGTATTCCCTACTCAAAGGACTTTAAAACTGCCAAGGAAGCCATGTTTGTAAAATAACACCCTCTTTGAACTTCTTTTGGAAACCATTTTCTGTTCCACGATTCCTTTGGCTGGAAACTCACTTCTAATTCCGACGGATATTGAGAGACCAAACTGTCAGCGAATGACACCTAAATAAACCTTTTTCCTCTAGTTTCGCTCGCGCCCATTTAAGACCTCAACAAATGGAAGTGGAGCCTTTTGACGGGACTCAAAGGAACGGAACTGTCTGCATTGTAGACGCTCGTGAAAAAGAAACGATTAACCCAAACGGGGTATGTTTAGGGACAGCTTCATAATTCCGGATTAAAAGCTCTCCGAAGCGCACAGTAGCACTTTACCCCATTCAAAGCTCTACTGTCGTTTAGTCGAAGAGCCGAGATTTACATTCGTAGCTTCGGAGCCATTCAAGGGCACGACGTAATTTATATGGTCAGCCCTTTCAAGGGAGTCAAAACGATGAAAAACCCTCCATTTCGAGTTGGATTCTTTTTATTCGGGAGTTATGGGCGAGTCTATTTGCGGCTCCATAGGTTCACAATACTTAGCAATAGCCTTCAAGAGGTTATTCTTCAAGCTGGAAAAGGTGTGCGAGAAAGGAGTGATTATTCTACAAAGAGTGACCCTTTGCAGGGAGTTCGCAAATCAAAGCGAAGAAGGTCGCTTACCCCATCTGCGATATTCTGCTTTCTTTCGTTTTATTGTGGATTAACGGGGTGCTATATCCAACGCATCCGATTTCTTTGGTTGATGCGACCTTTGGTTGATTAACTTCATAACTCACTGTTTTCATTAATGTGGAGGACGATATAGAGGATAAAAATTAAAGCTACCTGTACGTTCTCTTTCACGAATGTTAGTACAAAGTCTCCCTAAAATATTAAGGCCTGCATTCTCTCACTCCGTGAGACGGTAACTATGAATCAATATGGGCACTCAACCCGCGAAAACAACTAAAGAACTGACTCTGGCTGTAGCAAAGTCACATCGCTAATTCGTTCCCTTGAAATTGTGGTTAGTTATAATATTCCAACTTCAACTTCAATCCAACTTCCACAAAGTATCGTTGAATATATTCCAAATCACAGTCAAGGTCGAGCTAAGGGTTAGGTTCTTATTTCCAGGAGAAATAAGTTATAGAAGCAAGTCCTAACCGTCAGCTGTTATGGGAAAGCCATTGTGAAGCACAAACAGTTTTTTAGGGTAGATGATCCAGCTGATGGTAACTTTTCGTATCAAAACGTCTACCAATCCCCACAACATTCTTTCCAGAAAGCTGGTCACCAAATC
The DNA here is from genome assembly GCA_031894815.1 of Creontiades dilutus. NCBI lineage: Eukaryota > Metazoa > Arthropoda > Insecta > Hemiptera > Miridae > Creontiades > Creontiades dilutus. The sequence goes on from JAVIWC010000944.1 coordinate 2,025,134, forward strand.
TTCATGGTGGAAAACTGGAGTTTAGTTTACCCTTTGGCTGTAAGAGACGTAAAAATCGCATCTTGTGCTGAATTAACTGGGGCTCGATAGCTAAAATCCAAAGTATATCTACTAGAACTATGTACAACTCTTGGTATCCTAACGAACTCAAGCAATGATTAAAAATCTTCACCACACTTTACGAAGGGCTACTCCCTCTGCAGTCTTGCTAGCGTGGATGCAAAATACCTGCGCAGGAGCCGTTGAAAGTACAGAAAACATTATCAAGAAGCGTAGAGAGTGATTTTGCTATGATATTCGTCACCATAACACAACGTTTTATCAAAATACAGAGTTGAATTGATCGTTCTCTTGCAAACGCCGTGGAAATGTTCACGTAGGTAGTTTTTCATGAGAAACTAATTTAACATAAGATTTGTTCTAGAAGCTATAAAATCTTTAATTAATCAGCCATCTAATAATCAGTACCAAACAACCATTTAAATATCCTTTCAATGAAAACAAAAAGTAATTAAGAAATTATGCATGAAATTCTGGGGTCATCCGTTTTTCTGCTGAAGAAATCCTCCAGGTCTTAATTTGTTATTAACTCTATATCATTGAAAAACCTATAAAGCAATGACTTTTATTTGTACTATTGACATTTTTTATGATGTATCAAAAGAAATGTTGCAGAATATCCGAAGGTAACATGGGAAAGAAATTAATAAAAGTTATTTTATCAAATTGCATCTCCTCTAAATAGTTCAAAAAATATTTATAAAACAAAATTCTCCAGAGCGAGAATTAGGTACATAAGTACATATATAAGTACGTAGGTAAAAAGTTCTGTTATACAGGTTAATATCTGTTTCAGCATTTTTACTCAAATAGATATCTAAAAAGATTAGGGTCATAAAACTATTGAACATTTTATATTAACGTAGAATATAGTAACATTATTGGGTTAACATAAATTGAACAAGTGATCAGCTCAAAAACGGTGCCAGAAAAGGTTCCTTATTCCTAATAAAGAGCCATTGCAATAAACCAACAAAAAATCGTTACTCCCCCCCACCACAAATCATTCAAAATTCATTGGCTTACGTTTCACCATTCTAGTTTCCCAAGATCTAATAGAACTAATAAAAAATTTCGTCTTTGAGAGGGAAGCGATTTCTTCGGGCATTCTATAGCCAATACCAGTCTGCGCAAAAACATTACAAAAATGTCTCTCGAAATGACTCCCCCAACAGATGGAAAGTAATTTTTACTATTACAAGATATTTAAAATTTTAGGGTGCACCTCTCATCCAGCATGAACAACTTATTCAGGTGTAACTCCTTATTCAGGTCATTCTGCTTATTCAGATAATTCAACTTTTTCAGATTATTCCGCTTATTCCGGTATAACCATTTATCTAGGTTACTCTACTATACATAAATGATTAGACACCTCCAGGTAGTCACACGAAAATCCAAGGTGAAATTCCTTGTTTATTTTACTTTACCTGTTCAATGTTTCAAGCATCTTAAAAGCTCTAAGCAAATGTATTTGGGGGTCCTGTAGGGATGGGAAATGATTTACCGATTTAAAAAAAAATTGATTTTTATTAGTGAAAAATCGTTTTTTTAAATCGATACTCTTGTCGGTATGTATGTGAAATGATTCTCTAATAACGATTTTTTGAAAAATCGACAGTTTTTCCCAAAAGGAAAATTTATTTTCGGTTCTCTTTTTTTTTTAATTAATAAAATATGCATTTTTGTGCGTAGCACTTTCTAGTAGGATCACAACAATCGACATACAGGGTGTCCCAGGGGTTACGCACAATCCGACTCTTACGTGTTCTGCAACTCATTTCCGACCAAAAATGTCTCTTAGCAATTTATTGGCAGAGGCCTCTTTTCCGAGCTATTCGCGATTTAGGATTTTTTTCGTGTTTTCGATTTTAAGTCATCAAAACTGTCATAACTCCCTCAATTTTAAAGATAGCTCAAATTTGATGTGCGGCACGCGCCCACTCATGTGACTCGTCTGGCGCTCCCGCCGGAAGGTTAATACCCGATTTTTAAATCGATTCTATAAATAATCGATGCTTTTGTGGCGATTTTTCAGTAAATTGATATTTTGGATTCGATTGTTTGGATTCCATTGGAATTGATTTTTGTATCAATTTCCCTTCCTTAGGGTCCTGTTGACGGAAGGAGCGCCGGGTTTTTAACATTGAGCCGTTTTCATCAGACATTTCTGACCTTGAACTGTATCAGTTGAATCTACTTACCACCACAGTCAGCACCCGTGCCTGGCTTCACTGGAGCGTCACCACCTCCGCGTTCATTCAGGAAAACGGCTTGACGTTATCGCCGGATCGGAAACCGCCAAGTCGACGTAATTCAACCCGGGTCGAAGCTAAAGGTTACCTACACCTGAAACACAAGAGACGCGAAGACACCTGCTTCCAAGTTTCACAGGTACCACCTTCTGGGGTTCCATGCTAATACGGCCGCGTGGGCGTTCCGCCGAGGTTTTCAGCTAATACGTTGTCCCAAGATATCTCGTTACCGCCAGCGGGGTGCTCCTTGTAACTCTGCCCGCTACGATAGTAATTTCCGACTGTTCCGTTTACTCAGCACCGCTTTTCTCACAATAAATACGGGACAATGCTAACTTGACCTTCCTTACAGCAGACGTCTGGTTTTTGCTAACAACCCTGTAATCAAAACATTCAACGGCTTTCTGAGTAAAATCTTACATACCTATAGATAGAAAAATTGCAAAAAACACAAATCGTTTTTAAAGTTCAGTTTGAATTTTTCAAGGTTAACGAAAATTTTGACATTGATGATATTTCTTTCTTTCATATTTTGAAGCTGTCTGACGATAGGTAGTAGATCTACTCAAACCAATCAAAATATTGATCAATGTTGAAAAATGCAAACTGAACTTTAAAAACGATTTGTATTTTTTGCAATTTGTCAAATGTATTTCTTTTTCCGATAAAATGTTCAGTATACACGTAGGAAATGGGAGCAGAAAACTTACATGTAAAATAAAGTGGATCGAAGAAATGACAAATCATGTCCAACTTCCATATTTACGCTGAGAAAACCTTAATTCAACTATTATTCAACTGAAACAAAAGAGTCATCGATGTATGACTATCCTCATTCCAGTCCACATTGTAGAGGGGTTTTATTAACACAGCAACAACTAGTTAAAAACCTACATGAAATTATATAACGGACGAACGACGTGCGAAAAATCAGCAATTCGATTTGCTAGCATTTATGGTGACTGAATTAGAACGTAGTTGCTAATAGTCAATTTTATATTTATCTATTAACTCTACGTATCTTACAAATTTGTAATTTAGTATTTAGACTCTTCAGTACTTATTGTTGATGATACCTAGGCCACTAATCAGCTGAGTGGCTTCTGAAAATAATTTATACGTTCTTTACCATTTGAAGATGTAATTTATTATCTTAGTCACTTTTCAGTACTTTTAATTCTCAATGCCTCCTTAGGCATCAAAACCATCAACCGTACCTGCACACAAAATTTGTACTCTCGTTTACATTCCTCAATTTTGTAAAAAATGGTCTTCAAAATTTAACATCTGCGGGGCTTACTGTTTAATGACCACTACTGTCACATACATTCTGGAAAAACGCAAGAAAGCTGTAGTTTTTGGATTTTATTTCAATCTCCAAAGCCTTGATGCATTATTTCTGTACCTTATTCGATTCTATGGCACTGTAGCACCAGTGGAAAGTTTACTCCCAATGCGAGAGTGAGTTTCAATTAAATATTGTAATTTTATAAATTACTTTTTACATTTTTCAATTACATTAACATAAATAATCTTGGCTACTAGATTGAGTGGGAACTTGGAGGTCACCACCACTTATATTATTTAAGCTTCTAAAAAATATAGCTTACTTTTCAAGAGCAGGGATTAATCTAAAGAAAAGGCTTACTTAAGCAAAACCTTGGAGCTCAGAAAATGCATGCTCGAAGAGTTAGATCCCATTGAAAGGCTGTTCCTTTCGTTGGTCATCCAACACCGACTTAGCTGAAATCCCGTCAACGCCTACCAGGAAATAATCTTCATGGTTCTTGTCTTCAATGAACCAAAGCGTGATGCATAGTTTCATGATGATTCACGATTTTGAAACACCTCAACAAAAACTTGCTAACCATTAAACATAATTTCACGAACATTATTTTCTAGGTTCAAGTTTGATTGTTAACTATTCGAAATCATTATCTGATTGTCTTGATGATATCTTGTGTAAATGTAAAATGTAGAGCTTGTGAAAAATTTGCAAAAAGCCGTTTTAAATACCGCTCATGTGATATTGTATCAAGAATCAAGGGTCATGAGTCATGAATGTTCCGACGCGAGGGATAGCGTGCCAAGCCCAGTGCAGAAACTATTTGTAAAGCTCAAACCGCGAGTTGGGATATGTATAGGGAAAAGGGGATAAAGGAAAGGAGAGGAGGAGGAAGAAGAACTGAGTTCGAATGAATAGCTAGGTGGTTGTGTGGTCTCCTTTTGTATGCTAAGTGGACGGCCGGGGTTGTCACTCAAAGCGGCCGGGCGGTGTCACGCAGTAACTCAGAGTCTCTTCTGCCTTCTGGAAGGCAAAATCCCCGCCCCCCCTCCTAACCATTGCCCGTTGGCTGGCAAGTCCATTCAATGACTGGCGAAAGGGTTATCTTTTTGCCTGCGGAGTACAAATCAGTCTGGGAGCACGAGTCCCCTACTGTTGGAGGAGCTCAGCGCCAAGCGAGGATGAACGCAGAACGGGTTGGCGTGTTGGATGTTGAGTGTTGGTCAGGACATGAGAATCTTTGCTACCTATACTGAAGGACTGTAGATCAACCGTTCTGTCGTTTCACCTGACATACTCACTTCCATAGTAAATTAGGTAATTCATCAATTTGTTCGAATCTTCAATTTTTCCAGGACTACCCACTAAAGCAATCTACATGATTGAAAACAAAATTTCATTCCGTTCACATGGACCACCGAAATCGGCTAACTCGAAGTTCGGTAAGGGTACGTACTTGCTTATTAGCTCATGACTGGTGAGTAAAACGATCTCAGTCATCAGTTGATTGATAACTGTCTGACTGAAGCCTCCCTCAAATTTCAAATGGCTTTCATAAGTTGAAGTGATTTAGTTTAGTCGGTAGTGAATCATTTTTCTCAAACCACTGAACCATAGCAGACAAGATGGTGTATGAGAAAACCTGTGTTTTAAACTATTGCCGATTGATAATTTTTTCACGCTTCCTGACTATTTCTTCTTTGTTTGGAGAAACCCCTTGGTCAGTTGAAGCATGAAATATGGCACACAGGACAAAGAAACTTAACAATCTAGAATTTGCGAAAAAATAATAAAATTGGATTACCCTAATGCAAATTCCATGCTTTAATTTAAACTTAAAAACTTGAAATTTCACGAATTGACCTGTTCGGCAGCTGATGCATCTCTGTACATGTAGGCACTATATGCTTAGAATGGATCGCATCCATCTTTCGCATCCATACAGGTGTCAAAAGAGCACCTGAAAAGACTTTGTGTTTTTCAAACGATCTTCTGAGTACAACGGTGCTTGGTGAGCTAAATCGGTATCCTGAACCACGGAGCGAGGTAACGAAAACATGGCAAATATTTCCCCTCCAACCAACTCCGTGAACATTATTCGAATTTGCATTAAAACTTTCGGTCTATCATTGGACCCCTGTAACTGTGTTCTTATATGTTTCAGTCAATCCTTGTAGGTAAGTTGCACACTTATTCTGGCTGCAATAACAGAAAGTGTTGACAAGACCTTATATTATTCTCTGCTGAATTAATTGGCGAAAATGTAAAATCCCTATAGCATCTGTAGTTGTAACCTTCCTCTGTTGATATCCACAAAATTCTCAAGGGTTGAGCTTGTTCAGCCTAGTTGTCACACGAATGTAATCGTTCACCGAGAGGTAGACAGGTAAATTCTCCTTAATCAATCCCATTTCGTGTTTTTCTCCCAACTTTCGTGAGTTTCTTCCAGGGATTTCTATACAATTAAATGTTTACATACATGATGGTTCAATTCATTTATGAATTAGAATACGACGTCTAATTACAATCATGCTCTGTGTATTTAACCGACGTAAAATCTTGAGCTCAATCTTCAATGCAGGTTTCAGAGCAGTCTGAAAACTGCTGACCGTTTTCAACATTTTCCACAATTATAATTGGAAAGAAATCGTATCTACCACAATTTCTCTCATTGCTTTCAAATTACCCGCTCGAACCGTATTATTTTGTGGTAGGTTTGTCCTCGCCTACGCTTTCATGAGCCATAAAATGGGACATGCAGGCTCGTAAAGCCTTTGTTACTGATTTCAATCTTTACCAATCTTCCGATCCCTATCGTCATACGAATGGTGAAAAAAAATCACAGTAATATGATGTGCCATTCAGGTTAAAAACGCCGCAAAATTCTTTCACTGAAGTTTATTATTCAATGATTCATGATTTGAATTTCTATTAAGTTTCGGAGTATGCGTGTTTCACAGGCGATGATTGAATTTCAGGAGGCACACAAATATGATAAACTGATCAATCCAAATAGGTATTTTGGTAGAGAACCGATTTAAGTGCTCTATGCATATCTCCTGAAATTCAATAATCGCTCTAACACCTGTGAAACACGCTCACTCCAAAACTTAGTGGAAATTCAAATCATGAATCATTGAATAATAAACCCCAGTGAAAGAATTTGCCGCGTTTTTTTCAAGAGCGATTAAAATGAAAAAATATTCTATTTGAAAATTTTTAATTTCGTAAGACGAAGCATGCATATCAGAATGCTTCAACCCGTTTATCGGCTATAAACCCTTTTAGGAGTTCACTCCAGTATCCACATTCCCTACATCACTAGGTTACTGCGATCAAAAAAAAAACGCTGTTGTGTTTGTTTTGATCGCAGTAACCTAGTGATGCAGTGAATGTGGATGCAAATGTTGGCACCATAAATCGGGCCATACATCGGGAATGGTTTGAGCAACGGACCTGGGAAGGGGCTCATTCGATTCCTCATGGAAAGTTCTTTAAAAAAAGTCCAAATTTAGGCCGCCTTGATTTTTTGAGGTTTTCGGGGATTTTACAAAACCTTGACAACCCTCAAAGGCCCTTTGAAACGTAAACCATGACATTTTTAGGGGGGGTTAAATTTTTCTTTTTCAAGACCGATTACAATGGTTTGTTGTTGAATAACAGATTTCACGAGAAGGAAGAAATACAAAATGAGCTCTCAATGTACACGATGTCACTTCTATTTTGGTACACACAACAAGTACTTTCAATAATTTAGTAATTATTACTAAATTAGTACGATAGCTATATGGAACAGTTAAATTTAATTCTTTACGGAAGCCCTATCAAGGTGGAAGGACCTAAGACAATGAAACAAGTCGTGCAAAGAAAGTTAAATTTTTTTTATAAATCCCATTTTACGACTTTTTTTGTGACTCCCCTGCCTTGCTGAGATCTATAGTATCATCATCCCCTCTGTTCAATGTATAGTGCTTGATTTGCTCATATACTTAGCTTGATCATTATGTTTAACTACCATATCCATTTTTACTTCTGCTTGTTTTCTATTTGATTCTGTGAATTATTGTCTTGCTGTTTTCTATTCTTTCATGTAATTGGGTTTGCCCGTAATTATCAAATAAACAAATTAATAAACCTCTACTACTACATAGGCTATCTATAGGTAATGGAAATTCTGTTTCCAGCTTCGTAAGACCAAAATTTCGTTTACAATGATCTTGGCCGACCCAAGGTAGTCTATGCTTACACTAAAACTGAACATGTTTCAAGTATCCTTTTTCAAACCGACGATTAAAAACAAATGAAACTTTCTCTAGAATCGTCCAACGTTATAAACAGTTCCAATTTTTCATGTTGCAGACGAAGAACCTCACACCCAACTTGGCAAATTTGTAAACTATCATTTTGATTTATCATTTTCGATAACGGACTTTTGTAATCAGCCATGAAAACCAGCTTTAAACTCCCTCCAAATTAGTTTGTTATTGTTTCTTGGTATATCAAATTCGAAAACGGAATTTGAAGAAATCCGTCGGTCTGCCGTGCGGAGCTTCTGCCGGAAACTAGTTGACCAAAGCTAATTAACTTGTATCGAAAATCACCAATGGGCTGAGGGTCATCTTGGATATTTACCATTGATTTTGACTGGCACTAAAGAGTGAATTCAAAGGCTGAAATATTCCAAAACCAGAATACCGAAAATTTCGACATATCGCAAAGGTTTTTTTTATTCGCTATTGAAATAAATATCTTCAATGAATCGCATCAGCCCACCTGGACCGCTTTACCTTTGTCCGTTCGCCCTCCCTAAAGGCGAAGTAGAACTTGGACAGAAATAATGGACGTGAACTCAAATGTGAAAGTGTCCACACATATTAAAATCACCTAGTGAATTACAGCTATCGAATCACCTAATTTCCAATCATCGAGAGGACGCAAATTACATTACTCGCTTACAGACAACAACAAAAAACGTATCTTCCTGAAGAGCTTAATATTAGTAGCTTTATATTTTGAAATTTAGTTTTTCATAACTTTTGCTGGATGTATATACGCAGACAGGTGAATCGTAGATAGGTAGATGTTTTATTTTATCACCTTCGTTCAATTTCTATGTCGACATAAGGTATATTGCACCGTCTTATGTATTTTGATATCAACTTTTATCAGTTCCATAGGACTGGTAGTTTACGGAGTTAGATCCATGATGAAATCAACCTATCGTGTTTGGGACATCTGGAGCCAAATAATACGGTACGGGACCACATTAATTATTAGAGGACCCCTGCGGGTAATTTCTTTCTTGATTGATCGCGGAAATAAAGTACAAAAACAGCTCTTTTTGAGCCATATAGATTATTATACCGATCACAAGATGTGTAAGTGATGAGCTTAAATAATGTGTCTCACACTACGTCCAACAAATATAAAAAACTGATTCATATAGAAATGCTATGTAATACAGAAATTCTGTAATGTTGAAGATGAAACCACCGATTATGAAACTTAATTATAGGTAATGGCTGTGGAATCACTTGAATGGTAAACGGATGATTCTAACAGAAGAGTTGTGTGGAACTATTCGATTTGTCAATAGCTCACGATGAAATTTAAATACTCGCTGAACTCACTGATGAAAATACTGAATTGAGCGAGGACCTCGAACTGGGTGTTGCTTACTTACCACATTATCATATTTCAGAGCTGTGAGTAGTATAATGGTACTTTTAGTTAAATACATAAAATTAAGAGTGAAAGCCTCGAACTGACTCAAAAGAAAGGCCTTGCTCAGGTGAATGCGGTAGGGGTTAAGGAGACAGATGTACATAAGTAGAAACACTTGTCCGAAACCGAGAGCCCCATTTGGAACTGAGATACTTTCCATCAAGTAAGGAGGTGAATAGTGCCCAACAACCGGGTGGAATGCCTATCCGCTCAGCCACTTTGTCCACTTTACCAGATCTTCCTCCAGAGTGGTTTGACGAACGAAAAAAAGAAGGGTATCCGTCTTTTTTTGGCGCATGCGCCGAAGCGTGCCACCTTATCTGAACCGGGGGTCTCGGCGAAGATGGTCAAGCGCTAATGGAACCTCCACTTTGCTCGCGATACCGAAAAGGCCCCGGGCAATTGTATCACGTAGCTCGTACTCTTTTCTACTTCGATAGGAATAAGTGCTTAAGTAAATAGAAGGAGGGAAGCCCAAGGACGCTTCAATGGACTCTACGGTTTAGGCCTATCGGAAGACGTGGAATATGCTCCCTACCCTGTTTTGGTAAAGCCGATGAAACAACGAATCCGGACCCGATACCACCTGAAGTCGTGTAGAAGAATGAGGAAACGAAATCTTATCCCCCAGTCATCTCAACATACGATGTCAGCAAGAAAAGTATTGTAAATGTATCATTTTTTACTGCAGTAATAAACAAACATAAAATTTTAAATGTTGTCATTACGATAAGGTAATATAAATTATACCGATTATTAAATTTGATGTAAGAGTAAGGTGTGAGGGAAAGGCGGTAACTAAACGTCCCAGTAATGCAGAGTGGTCATATGAGATAATTTTCCTACATTATCGCATTACGAGCACAAATAAATCTTAATATTTTTGGCATCTCAATTTAAACTTTCGGCGACTCAATTTCTACTTCTGGCATACCACATCGAGCTTTTGGCATATCAATTTATACTTTTCACAAATCCCAACTAACCCAACATTCCACCCCATATAATGTTCAATAAATGTTTTTTCTCTCTTCAATTACGAGAACATTTATGTTAAAGTGCGATGGTGTTTGAGCACCTTGGAGGCAAAGAAGGGTGTTAATCATAAAGTTTAATTTAATGGAAACATTAAAGCAAATTAATTTTTCTAAATTATATTAAAGTGCACCATGAAATTTCTGGGTTTCAAGCATATTTTAATGAAAATCTATCACATTTTTCAGTATAATTTTGTTCATTCAATTTTAAATGTCCAAGTTTGACTAACTTTTTTTTAGTGGTGTTCAGCTAAAAAAAATATATTTTTTATTTGACTTGATATATGACTCAACTCATCAATTTTTCAACCTTTTTTTGCCATTTTTAGTTATTTTTTCTATTACATTAAATATACTAAAATGTTTTTCAATTCAAGTCTGAACAATTTGTTGTGCTCTTGAAGTGCTCTGCAACGCACTTGTCCTAACCCACAAGAAGGGGAAATGAGTTTTTTGTATTAACTTGTACTAACGGGTCTTGGGTGTATCACCTGTGAACTTCATCGATACCTGACTACGTCAAGTACCATCAAAATCAATTTCCCTCTCCACTTCTCCTTTAATCCGAAAATTTTAAAAATTCAAATGAGTGAAGAACATTTTTTGTAAGCCACAAAGAAACCTTACTTGAATTGGTGGTTACTGCTTGAAAAATTATCTTTTATTAGGCGAACTTGTCGTAACCCACCATGATTCACCTTTAAAGCTGCTTTCGGCAAATGCTTGTTTCACTACTATCATTATGTAACCCATGATGACTGATTTAACTGGGCACTCTTGTTAAATAAGCATAGTTTGCTAGTTATCAGCAACACTGATCCATTGCCATTCCTTCCAGTTTCCTTTTCCAAATGAGCAATATTATGCTATAAGTATTATCATTAGTATATATTATGTTCTTCTAGAAAATACATTTTGAGGGATTCGTAAAAGATTCCTTAATTTCCGAACACCATAATCTATTTCCACGAAAAATATTTCTTTTAATTTTGGAGCCATTGCAACAGAAATTTTAAGAACATTTCCAAGAAAATTAGCTAAAAAAAAAAAAAAAAAAAAAAAAATTGTTTCTATCAAATGAACGGTTTAAGGTTTAACTCGGGAGGACAAGGATACCATGGATTTTAAGATCCTAAGTAGGTAGGGATTATCAATTGATACAAAGTACACCTTCCTGAACCATAAATAACAGTACTAACTATTGTTTGATAATTTAAAAAGAGAGGAAAGAAGAGATAATCAAATCAGCCTGAAACTCCTCGTCTGTCTCATTCGAGAGACTGACACATGGGAGTGAATTTGATAACAAATCACGGGTTTTCCGGAACCTATTCAATGAGCAAATAATATGTTTTGCAAGATTGAACTATTCAAAATGAATTGAGGAATCGCGCATTACATAATCTATAGAGAACATTGATGTGTTATATTATGATTCGGTAGGGATGCGATTAACATGCATTCTTTATTTATTTTGTGTGTGTGTGTGCACTGTAAACAGTTTTTGAAACGAAAACCATGCGATTGTTGGAGCCTAATATTACAAGTTGAACTTCCGAGTGTCACACTGAAATGTAACTGTCAGTTTTGGCTTTCAGGAACTATCTCTCTAAGTATCAAGAGTGCTTTATGGCAGCATTTGCTCACGTGAATCGTGACGTTGCGTTGTACAATGCTGCGATTACCGGTGCACGTCCGCGCTTTCCTAAAGAAAAGTCGCCATCGCTTATACTCCCCCTGTCGACTCAAGGTAACAGACCGTGGAAAACCACTAGTCATATCAGATTGCACGTTTCCCGGTTGATGTGACTCCATGAATTTGACATTTTCTCCAGTTCTGCAGGGAGAGTTAAGATGTGTAACTGACGGTCGAGGAGACTCGGAGCTACCGTGGGAGAAAGCCGCGAGGCGTGGACCAATCGCTCGGATTAGCATCGCCTCGTTACCCGCAGTTTAACACGTTCGGGGCCGAAGGGAACCTTCTTCCAGGTTGTATCTGGGGGCAGCATCAGACGGCTCAATAGAAAGAGCATGCGCTTTGCAGAGGGCGGCGAGTTCTCACATTCGAAATAAGGTTTGGGAGCTTCCTAAGTTGACCGTTCCTCTCCTTTCCCGGACGGGCGGTTATTAGGGTTGAGCGGGCGGACTCGATCGGGCGCCCGATGTTTCGGGATACACCTGAAAGTCGTGCTGAGACTATGCGGCAAGTGTTACTTATGTACCAACAGGAATGACCAAAGTTTACCCTACTTGGAAATTCACCTCTTGATGTCTGCGGACCAATAGTGACCCACTGACTGACATTGCTGCAGATCAGTGTTGCGATTAACATGCTGAATCCTGGAAACAACAATTTCACATTTTGTCGTGCAGATTGCGGCAGTTTTGGAAATCGAAAACATTTCTCTTGGTCATTCTCTTTGTCCTTCATATTAGTGATGAAGAACTATCAACTCCTGAACTAAATTTAGTTCTAAATAAACCGAAAGCTGGGCTCCAAGGATATTTCCATAGTTGCGACAATCATCCTCCTGTTTCGATATCCACGTTCTTTCGTCAATTTTTCTTTCTCTTCCACATTCGGGAATGTACTGAAAGAATCAAGGCTACTTGGTACAATAAACGCTTTTATATCTGGCGAATTCCCAAGAGGACTACGACATTTTCCGAATCAGAGGGCTAAATCCCTTTAGCCTATATATGAGTTATGTAAATAAACGAAAGAAATAAAATTTACTATTTTATTTAGGTTTAATATTTCTATATCGAATAGCCCTGTGGTTTTCACCAATAATTTCGGAGAAAAGCCTTGGACGGTGGACTTCTTCGGTTAATATTAGAGCTTGAGAAATTTCCCACCATTTTTACTCATGGAGACTCTACAGCTAAGTAATTACTATTGGTGTTTTCGTGGCTACAAGAAAATAACAGGATATTACCAATCAAAATTCTCATCTGGAATTATTCACTTCAGTTTATCCTTTCCTTTTTCTTTCTTTCCTTTCCTACACAAAATCACAATTATAATTCTATCTATTCTATCTGGCCTTTCAGCCTTCATATGATCGTGCTTTTTTTCATTTACTATACATTTACTAATGACATTACAATATTTTACCCCCACAGGTCCGATAAGTTCTGAATCGTGGAGGCGGAATCTAGTGGTATTAGATCTATACTCAGCATTGTATGGTCTAATCCCTCTGCCATAAATAATATAGTATTCGATAACGTTAGTTACGTCCATGGTATGAAATTAAGGAATCGTTCAACGAAAAATCGGCCTCAGAGGTTGAAAATAATAAACCAAAATTTTAATTTATTACTGTGGCTCTAAATTCAGTTATCTAGTATCTTCATACGAACTTTATACGGTGCCCTTGAACTTGGGTTTTCCAGACTCAATCAATCAGAGTTTCACTTTCCAACAACTCCCAACAAAGCCTCCTAACAACTCCTCCGCTTCAGCGGTAAAACTTGAAAGACCAATCAATCGAACATAAATATTACTCTTACTCCTCTACCTATCGAACGATTTCTGATCAATAAAACTCGTTATAGCTTCGACAAGAGAATAAATCACTCATCCCATTCTTTCGGTATTGTACCGAGAAAAACTCTATACTAAAGGCTTTTATACCGTTCCACGGTAGGTATTTTGCAGCCGTAAAATCACTGCTCGCGAAGCAAAAACAAATCCAATAAACTTCTTTTCGCAAGCAGTTCCATTTCCCCCCTCCGCCCGTAATTTTTTTGTTGTTACAAATAAACTGTCTCGGATTTCGTTGAAAAAATAAAAAGAAGCCCTTCGAAGCTGTGTCGGCGGTGGCGAAGAAACGTTTTAATTACCCCCCTTTATTTTTCTGAACCTTTAAGTCCAAGAAAACCACTTGTCCCAGACTTCCCATTTTCCACGTCTCCGAGACACCATATTTTTATGACACTTTCTGGTTTTTGTTCTCCCGGGACATCCCCTGCTTTTTCCCACAGAACGGCGAAGGGAGGAATACCTATTACAGAGTAGGAGGACGGACGATGTGCCGAGAACCCTGTTTTATATATTCGTTTTCAGTTTTCAGCGTTGTTTCCATTCTGAAAAAAATTCGACTCGCCCGTCGAGCAAGAGTGGTGAAGCTTCATTGAATGGAACGGAGGTCTTTTTTATAATAATCCCCGCGTAGCATGTTTTAGGATTGATTCCTACGGTCGCCAAAAGAAATTAAACGCAGGGAATGAAATCTGCAACAAGTCATCTGAAAGCGAAGGAATGTGTAAGTATAGTTGTTTCCCATGCTTTCTTTGTATTTGTTTTGTGAATGTTAGGTTGGAGTGGAAAATACTTCATCGATCGTAGGTTGGTAATTTTGTGTTCATATTAACTGGTTCACCTGGCTTTGCCCGGGTTAGGGCATAATACAACATAAGGGAATCGCATTCATCCATTTGAAGTCCTGACATTAGTTTTCGATTTCGTTTTCGAATGCATCATTGAGGAATTTTTTATGAGTAATCATAAATATAGGTCCTATCAATCATACGACACTATTTTATATATTGACCATAGTTTTCTCGGCGAATGCAATATAATGTCTTCTGAAGTAAAATTCTGATAAGTTGTGTCACTTTTTATAATTTTAGGTACGATCTCCCATTTTCCGGAAATTTAATTTTACTCGGTATATATACTAATATTTATAATTATGAAACAACATATATGTATGTTGTTTCCTAATTATAAAACACGTTTTACACTACATCAAATCATTTACAGATTTATAATAATCTGCAGTAGACAGCTCGTCTGCTTCTTTGTCAACAATATGCATTCGACTACATTACCTGAACTCGTAAACTAGGACCGATTTCCAATTTCTCTGCCGTTGACATGAGTACGTTGACTGGGAACGTTTTCACTTAACAATAACATTTTCGCAACACGATTTCGGTATCTATAGTGGAAATACAATTTTGCGGTTAACAAACCTTAGGATGACTTCGAGATTAATATGATTCTGTGAACACTACACCAGTTGTTTTATACGCAACAAAAGCTGATATCATCAGTCTTTCAACGCCTTGGTGTCTACGGAATTAAATTACTCACGAAGTTATTACTTTGTTGTGTCAACTCACTGTATATTTCACCCATTAACATACTTAGATATCATCTAAATTGGATATTATCTGAATAGGTACCTAAATGTTTTTTTTTTTCAATTTCAGAAACCTTTGGAACTAGAAACGATAACCTACTAATTTTCAGGGAGAGGGGGGGGGGGCTTGAATATTTTTGATCTTGGTCGATACTACTGTCGGAAATAATAAACCAAGACAGTCGGTTAGTTTTGGAGTCAAGTCTTAACAAAAAATCAAAAATTTCATCTTTCAATAATTTTTGATATCACGAGGACAGAAGAATTCGCTCTTCTCAAAAACACAATATTGGAAAAAAAGGAATAAAGGCCAAATGGAAAAATAAATAAAAGAAATTCGACAGTTATATTGAGACTCAAACAATATGCTCTCTTGCCTAAAACTAAGGCCTCCGAGAACAGACATATTTTCTCCACAGGAACAAGCACATTACGGAAAATCGGAGGGTTTTCCTAAACTCTCGGCGACACAAGTGGCTCATGCAACGAGCTGTACTATCTAGTAGGCATAGTTCGTTAGGCTCACGACAGCCCGTGTTCAGAGAGACTATAGATGATTAAACTGTCCACAAAGCTTTCTCCCAAGCTCCAATTCAGTCGAGTAGCAGGTCTAGGAGAAGAGGAAAACCCATGCGTAGTGGTTGTACATTCCAGTGATCCTCGCTTCGTACATACATGGAATGGTGTGTGCATTGGCCAAAATAGCACTAACTACTTAACTGCTTGTTTGCATCTCCCTTTTCATCTCGTTTTGGTAGGCTCACATCACTTCATAAGTTGAATTGTTCACAAGTTGCTGTATGGCAGAAACGCAGCTCGTCCCTTTTTTTGTATTTTATCATTTCTTTCACGGAAAAACTATCAAGAGTGAGTAGTAGTTTCAAATCGGTGGTTTGTGATGACTTTTTTCGGCTAGTTCGGTAGTTCGGATGATAGTTCGATGCGGTGTTATCACTGGTGGGGTAGGAGAAAGATAACGGGACCGATTCGCTCGCCTAGTTCGGTTTAGGTACTATTTTCAGGAATAAATCATTGAAATTGATCAAAAATAAAATATCTCCCCACCCCCTAAAAATTTGTTGGTTTACATTCTAACAAATGTCGATTTAAGAAAAAGCGAATAGTACGAAAAATTTGATTATATGGCAAAAAAATGAACTGGGGTTTTACCGATAATGACACTTTTTTTAATGTGATTATCTGTAATCCACCGATCTGAGTAGACGAAATCTGATAAAGTATAATAAAGCTTTGTATAGTGCCTTGCAACATTCTTCATTCTATTTCTGTCTTCCAAAGTCCAAACCGGATCCCATTCAAATGATCCAAAAATGTTTACTTGAATCAGCTCTCCCGTTCACACAGCTCGTTGCGCGTGACAAAATAACAAAGTATACACACAAAACTACTTGGGTACCCTATTTGCAGCCTAATGTGGAAGCACTATTGGAGTGTCCAGCAATTTACTTCATTCTGTGGTAAAACGTATCTCATGTTAGGAAAACCACTGTACGACCCCGTGGAATCCCGGGTGTGGTTTCGAGATAGTGGTGAATCACACAAGTTACAACCCTTCTACAGGTACTAGCGAGGTGGTGGGGAGCTCATTCCAGCATCTCGCCCAACGATCTCACTACGGCTAATAGCCTAACGACAATGACGAACCCGGCGGAAAACTAACAATCGGCGAAACTGATTCCGTGAGATTAGAACCCCCCCACTCCTGGCGATGGTGACAGGAAAGTGTTACGCACCATCTGAGATGGCAGATAACCCCAGGTTACCAGTTGGGTGTTGTGCGCTCGGGGGTATAATGAGCCTAATTCATTACTTCAGTTATCAACGCCTCTTGTGGGTTTGACCTTCTCTAGCTGTTTTCTTTGCACGCGAGGTCTTTTCAGTTTTAATTATTCCACTTGCACACGTCGGGGACAATGGGTACGCAACATGGGATACAGGGACCCTCTTTACCTTCAGTGCCCATGTATTTGCGAGTTCGACAAGACTGAACCTCTTAAACAGTATCCGGTTGAAGCTATTAGTCCACACGATAGTCCAATAGGTAGCACTAAACAAATGTGACATTAAAAAATAGCACAAAACGTACGCCTGCTCAGAGGCTATTTTAATTTTACTGAACTACTGGGCACACTTGCCGAGAAAAAAAATTGAACTTGTTTAAAAATTTTGAATGTAAACATTACAGTGTGTATATCATACCATACCCCTGCATCACAATTTCTGTCAAACGAAGCACAAATCAGCTTACCTACTGGTTGGCAGTTTATTTATTTTCTCTTGTTAGTAGTCGTGCGTGTCGTTGGGTTGACATGAGACTGACGCTAGCCATTCACATAGGTATATAATACAATATGGATTCAACGAATATGTAATATATTAATTTCAAACCATTGAATTACAGAAGTGAGCAAAAATTCAGAAACACCCGAAAAAATCAAGACGGACGATGAATGAACGACGGAAAACGAAAGGCCGGATGACGAAAAACACTGAAACCTTGTGAGTGATCTCTCGGCGTCATCTTGTCAGACAACTCAAAGCATTCTGACCCCAAGTTCAACCAAGGATCAGGCGAAAATGCTTACCCACGAACTTGGTTCAATTTGGGGAAACAGAAACTTTTAAAACTTAGGTCAATCTGCCTTTAAATTTGTTTGTGAAAGAGGACCTATGTAACCGCAAGAAGTTTTAGTGATAAATACCACCTTCTCTCCGCCCAAACTCATATTCATCAAAAGCTGTTATTTTTGTAATAAGTAATGTCTTTAATGTATTCCGATTCAAAGGAAGCGGGATTGTGTGATTTTGTGGAGCTTTAAATGCAATACAAAATTCGATAGAAGTGATGGAAAAGTATGTTTTTTTCGTACTATGACTTTCAAAGAGAACTAATGGACGTTGGCTATTTCTAGGAGAAACTAGAAGAAATGACGATAGTAACTAACAGAAGAATATACCATGGTATGCGAAGAGGGATCCATGACAGAGTACGTGGGGGAAATATGTATTTATCAGTTCGTGTTCGTGTTAGAAAACAAATGAAGTAGGTAGGTACTTCTGTATTTTAGAGAGAACGACAAACTTATAACTGAATGATGCCAATCGGTTCCATTATGTTCCTGTCGTTCATTTCGATATGCAGCAAGGTTTCGTTAGTGGATGTTTTGTTATTCGATCTGAATCAATTAAAATTTAGGAGGGCTGTTGCCTCTACAAATAATGCACAACAACCTGTTGTTTCATCTAGACCAAACATGAAAGCTAATTTTCTTCTGCAATTCACAAACTAATTAAATTAGATCTTGAAAACTCGAGTTTGGGTAATTAATTAAAATATATTAAAAAAATGTGTTATGAAATAATGAAAATTTTCCGTTCAAACTGATTCGTTTAGTTTTCATTCAGTCATAACGGATTTGTAACTTGGTCTATTTTGATAACCCCTAAGGTACCCTAACTCAAGTGTTTCCGTAACTTCTAATTATAGTTAAAATACTGGAGAACAAGATAACTAGTCCGGTTGCAAGAGTGAAATAACACACCTTGCTGGAGTGGCACGTGACACGGTTAGGTAGTAGTTTGTCAGAGTTTGGCGGTTGGAGTTCATTTTGGTTTCCCTAGACTCGCAGTCACGGTGTCCTGGTAACACGGAAAGGAAAAACTCTCTAATAAATCAGATCGTAAACAACAAATTACGTACTTGCCCTGATGCTCCTCGGATCGGTCAGCACGTTGTAGGGCAATGGGCAAAACGAGTTCCCGTTTGATCGCTAAATGCTCCAAAGTGGGAGACCTAGACGGGTGGAAGGACGCGGAACGGAAAGAAAAAAAATCTAGTGCGCAAGTCAAAGACAAGAGTGGAACCAATAGCGACCGAGGGGGCGTGGCCAGGCGTGGAACTAAAGACCATCAATCAACTATTCCCGCTTGCTTCGCTTTGGAGATTGAAATGTTCTGGCGCCAGGGGGCTCAGTTAGGTACTTTGTATTGTATGCCCTCCGTGACCAAACTGTTTGACGTTGTGATTCTATCAAAAGGGCTGTGCATTTGCAATCCCACCCTGTGAAGTCTTTTGAAAGAGTCTGTAAAGTTCTTCTCGCTGAGCAATGCTAGCCAACGCTTACCGGTCCTGGTCACCAAGGGCGAATGACAAGCAGTCGTAATTCATGAACCGAAGAACGTTGCCAATACACTACGGTGTTCTTTTTAACTTATCTTTTTTTTTACGAGGTTCTCTAACAATAGAGATTTTGAAAGATTTTAGGCGTCGAATGAAAACGGAGGATATGTTACAGGTTTCCTATAATACATGCATGCAACATAGGTCAAAGGACTATGCAAAATCAAACATATAATCAATAAATTTTCGTTCAATTTTTTCAACAATGAATCTTTGTAATCGACCAAGAAAACTAAATTGTAACCCCACCTCGAAATTTGATAGTTTATGTTTCAAGATATGTGGAATCCAAGAATTTAATTTAAAAATTGTTGCCATCCACCGTCCTCAGCTTTTCTGCAAACCTACTGTTAGTGAAAGGTTGATCTAAAATCAAACATGTGCTGAGAATGATCCTGAACCACCGGCATCAAACGGCTCTAATACTCAACAACCACGCATTGAAAACTTTCGAAACAACGCCAATGTTTTCAAGTTTTTTATTGATGAGAATTCCTTCAATGAATCGAATGATCCCACTCAGACCGTCCCGAGGTTTGCACATATCCTTTGTTGTCTAATAGGATTGAAGATCCTTGCTACATCAAAAAGGGTCCAGGGAGAGGAACAAATGTTGATGAATTTCGAATCGGTACAACCAATCCTGAACAATGCTAGTTGGTTATTTTGAGCAATTTTCAATGAACGTTTTAGCTAAGCATTTTGACATGAGACATCGATGATGAGAGTAAATAACTTGAATCCCACCTCTTCCTTCCTGCTAGCTATTCACACAGAAGTTCCAGACTCCGATCGAACTGGTCGACTCCATCCTTGAACAAATTATTCAACGTTGTGATGATCGAGCATTTCACGAACATTTTTTTTTTTTTTTTTCTTCTCAGAAGCTTATTCGATCCTAACTACTTTTGAAGTGGTGCTGCCCCATGAGTGTTTGAAACCATTGAGACAATGCAATAGTCTTGCCATTTTGTCACAACGAGAGTTTTGTGTGTCTTTTAGACTTGACCCGTCCGTTCTTTCTTTGATTTTTAATCCTCAAGTGGGCATTTCAGTGATCTGAAGTTACATTTGCGAAAAATTAAAAATAAGATGAATTTTAGAGTCTTAGCACTAATTTCTGAAGGGTCCTGAAAGGTGCCACTACTTACATGGTTGTGCTTTGAGATCTATCTTTCCAAATTTACCTTCGGTTGCCCCCATACGTTTGTACTTGTCAAATTGTCATGTAAATTACTTATGTACTCATGAACATGTTTAGAAACATTAGTTACGGACCCCATGTATTGACACAAAACGGAACTGTGTAATTTACATTTTTCCATTCGTTATACTTGAATGGATTCCGGAGATGCGTCAACAGATTGATCGTTTTCTTCGCTAGGAACAACACAGAATGCTGCTGATCACAAATAAACGCACCCGGCCGTTAAAATATGCATCCAGTAGCAGTGCTATGTTCGAGACATGACGTTGAATGTCTCCTAATTCATGGATGACCACTAGGAATGACAATATAGGAAAATTAAGCACTAGCACCTCTAAGTGCCTTTGGGAACTGACAAGCTAAGGCTTGAACTTGGCGAAAAAAACGTCAACACGAATGTGAATTCGGGCATACCTGAGCACGGCACAAACCGACTGGTAAATTGTGACGATCGGATCATCTTATATATTTGCAATGGAACTTCGTTATTTTGGAAACCCCGTTTTTCTCAACTCTTGTTGATATTGTCGACATTTGAAGCGTTGGTAAGCGTTTAGTTCTTTCTTGGTAAATTTTAGTTGGACCATTAGATTGTTTCAACGACGAACCTAGGGTATTTGGTGTTTAGATATTAGATTTTGCTACGCAATTAGGGACTAGCGAAGTTTTATTATGTATTATTTGTATTTATCATGAAGTCATCCTATGGCCTTTGGGATGTAGAAGTCAATTACAAGTTATGGATACATACTGCTCAGCTGAAAACTCTATTGGCTTATTACTTACCGAATCGATGTACTGTGCTGAAATAGAAGTTGCGCTTTTTTCAGGCATATTGATGAGCCAAGGTTAGACAATGTATCACAGACTTCGTCTAATAAACATGGATGAGTGATTTACATAGAATTATCATCCGTCGTATAATCAGCTATGTTTTCTAAATGACTAAGTCCTGAGCCTTTATGGGTGGTACTACAAAGTAAAGAACATTATTTAAAAAACGTGAGATTTATAAGGTACACTTGAGATGTCTCACCGTAAACGACATTTTATACTTCATCCACTACACCCACTTGTTTCATTCTCAATCGTTTTATTGAAAACGATTCATTGGATCACCAGGAGCTGGAGCAGAGTAACTATTCCATTTTATGTATATTTTGTTTTTCGTTCGATTCCGCGAAGTAAATTTTGATCTTTCCTATTGAATAATTCAGAACCGTAACGTCACTGGTACTCATTTGCATAAGTGTAACGATAATAAACGATTCCGCACGCCCCTCGCAGACGTTCATGACCATTAGTAGCCCACAATCTCCAGGGGTAACCGACCATTAGCAAGAAGATTAGAGGTACATTTGCATCGGGGAATATCTTATTGCTCAATTCAGCCTAAGAAGCGTTCGGTTCGTCTTCTAATTCCGAATGTGGGACTAAGATGCTGTCACATGAATGTGGTCCTGCGAATTATACCTGCATATACCTACGTGGACCCGTTCCAGAATAATTTGTGTGGTTCGCGCGGCGGTTTGATTATTTGCGACATCCTGACGTAAGGAACCTTTTGTTTGTCAAGTTATTCGAATATAGCATTGGCTTATTTCCATATAATTGCCTCTATTTCTGACATTGAATGAAATAAGTGTGCATAAGTGTAACTAGATAATTAGTTAAGACTTGCCACTATGCAGTACACTTCTTACGTATTTTGCTTAGATCTTTTCCATCACAGTAATCGAATCGGAAAACAATATGATTTTTTTCAGAACACGAGCTCAACTCTTCCACCTACAACCTCCGCCTGGAGCGCTGGCTGCATCTAATATCTGATGGGTATTATACAGTGGGCCCTGTTAATTTTATTACGTGAAGTTGGAAATGGAGTCTCATTGGACAATGTTGTAAGCAACTGAATTAACATGAGCAACTGACTATGCTAATGCAAAAACTTGCTCTCTGCCTCATTCGTTTAGCCATTTGGTTTAAACGATTGTTTAAAAGTAGCATATGAAATATAAGTAGGTTTTCCTTGTACGTATATCGTAATTACGCTCATACGCTCATGCGATCCATATAACAGTACATGGGACGTGTATCAGTAAGTCTGGAATCTGTGATTGATTTAACTTGATGTTGCTCACATTACCTGGGAAATGTGGACCCCGATATATCACGACCAACGGCCTGGAATCCCGGTTATAATCCCAGCTTACGAAGCACTCAGAGCGGAGTCGGTACAGACTTGGAGATGTTCGACAAGTTGAAAAGAAACGTATTGCCTACGACAGGAATCGAGGCAAAAAAGGTAAAAGAAAACACTCGAAGAGACTGCAAGAAGCTTGAAACACTATACCGAGTCCTACCGTCTGTTCGTCCCCGCAAAGAAAGAAACTGTGAAAGTTAAGATTACTCGGGTCAATCCAATATTCGGATTTTTCGTCCAATATTGAGATGATCGAGCAAAACCTTGCTATTAGAAAAAATCGCTCCCGAAAAACATTTTACTCCCCCAATTAGAATTTTTAAGCAGAAGGCGGCCTTGTACTGGGTGTAAAGGCGAGTTTGTAACGGCCACGATTCTAATTTACAACTAGTGAACTAAACTAAGACTAGATGACAAGGCTTAAATTACATCTAAATGAAACAGAACTGTCACAAGTCGGAATTTAAACTATCACAGATTAGAGTTACATAGATTTAGTAGAGCCCCACTAACAATCACCTATGAACTGGGTGTTGGATAGATTACACCCACATCTCCGACGCACATCACTAAGCAGGTGACTCTGGGTAAGACGGCTTCGAGCAGTAGCTACCTAATTGACCACAGTTCAGCCCCTCCTTGAAAGTTGGGTTGAAAGGGCCAACGAGACATAGGTCCTTCAGGACATCTCGTAAATTAAAGTCCTCACCCAGCCATTACTCATACCAGATGAAGAATATTCCGATAATTAATGGAAATATACAGTACCACCTTTAAACCATGTCTCCACTGTATTATCAAAGCACGGGTATATACAGCAGAAGAGTATCTCCAGAAAGGAGGAGAAATACCCGAAACATAATTCAAGTGCCTATAAATTTTGAAAAACCAAAAGGGCCAATCTTTAAAATATCACCCCAGCATTAAATGGAAATTATAGGCAGGCATTTGAAATTAGTTCCAGTCAGGGCCTGTGCTGTGGCCTCGTATATATACGAGTTTCCACCTTTCTTGTATACCGTAGTTATGTCCAGCCTAATAATTTACTTGATATTGTCCGCTGCAGTGACAAAACTATATCAAACGAGAAATGTTGAAACGACCAACGATAATGATGGAGAAGGCTGAACTACATTCCGGTGTTCTCCCCATTTAATAACGTGATGTCAGGTTGTACCTATAAAACGCGATAATCTTCTGCATAAATTGTCGGGCGTCGTTGACTACTACGGCTGCAAAAAAATTGTGAAACTTGGTAAACGGTGAGTTCTCTGGCTTGGTAAGCGTAAAGGTGTGCTGCCTGCTTGATCATACACGATGCCATTTAACGCTCCTGATGATTTGATACCGGCATTGGTGTCGGTGTAAAATCCATTGGGAGAATAACGTGAAAAAAAGGTATTCTGCATTGAAGGTAGATGTTAGGCCAAAGTGACCAGTTTCTTTTGAACCAGAGTTGCCATTACTTGGATGGAGTGACGTTTCGTACCAAGACATGAATTATGTTCAATGACGTAATGATATGGACCGAGGTACTGGAGAAAGTTCCAAATTCTGTTGCATCCATGCTTCTCTTCTCTCCCACATGGTGTCGCTAGCAAGAGAAAAGTAAAAAAGTAAAGTAAACCATGAATTTCACCTTGGATTTTCGTCCGACTACTCGGAGGTGTCGCGGACGTCGCCAGCCGTCCTCCACAGAGGATCGGAATTCGGTCTGACGATTTCGCTCGTGGCTTCCCATTGCCTCACTCCCCTGGGTTGGGAGCGTTTTGGATTGACGTGATATCGAGATCAGAGGTGAACTGTCTAACTACAAGACAGGTATACAACACTAGATAGGATTTTGGCCCTAATCATTGGTGCCAGCCGGATTCGAACCGGGGCAATCAGTACTTCCACTGAAAGTAAAAGCTGGAGGACTGACGCCTGCAGCTCGCTCGGACAACCTGTCCCCCTGTCGCTAGCAAAAATCACTATGCTAGTATGACCAGAAAAAGGTGTAAATAAGCAACAATACGTGCACAACAACCTAGTTGGAGTTTTTTTCAATAGTTGAGAGACTTTCATGATGCTTGGAAAATGTGAAGCACTTGATTTGCTTTACCAAGCCCATGCAACTGCTGACTCTGGCGAATCATCCGAATAATATTCACAATCATCATCCGAATAATATAATATTAGAAAGAAGTAACATAATTACGTCTTTCTAAGGACAACTTGGAGCTAAAATTGAAGAAACATGAAATGCATGAAAAATTCTTGAAAATTTAAGAAGTTGAAAGTGTGGCACGAATTTTTGGTTACACTAACAAACTTTTATACTTCAATTCATAGAGTTACTTAGCATTCCTCAATGTCCCTGTACATTGGTAGACTCAAAAGAACAGCTGTAGACATTTTTCCGACAGTCTTGATTTGCAAATAATTAGATTACCTCCACTGCAATAAGAGAAACGTCGAGAATAATTTATCGATAGGACAGTACAGGCAAATTCCAGTCAACCTAATCAAAAGCAGGCCACCTTTTCGATGCTCGCCGTATTTCCTGGCTGCGAACCAAATGGTGAACACAACGCACAAAGCATCCGTACACGTGGAGACGGAGGAAAAATAACTCTCCATCCTCTCACCATATTCGTACCAGTCAGTCCTTTTAAAATCATGTTCCTGTGTCAGTCTGATTGAACGATATATATGAAGGAAAAGAAATTAACTTTTATTTGGCGCGCGCTTTTACTGCGCTCTTAAACCTGTCTTGGTCAAAAAGCGGTCGCCGGCAGCCCGTCTTGTAGCGGACCTTTCTCACGACGTCTCGTATGTAAATCACGTTCGAGACCGAATGCATTACGTGTTATTACTTGTGCATTATTGCTTTTCGGCCCGGTTGACAGTGTCGGGAAACTTTAATTGGTTCTATCCTTATAAATCTTTTCAAAGACTCAGGATTGACAAACCTGTGAGCCTTATTTTTTTCGAATTTTTCGTGTAATTTATGGGGTTTAACTTGTTCGAAATAGATGAAGAATTTGATTTATCTATCAACTTTCTAAATTGTTGGAATTCTTTCAATGCAGAAACTTGAACTTGTCACTTGAAAGAGATTTTCTTCAAGCTCTCCCATACATCCAGAATATGCCTACCTTTCACAATCTTAATGAAGAAAATACATTTAGGAAAGTAAAATGCAATTCACTCTCGAGAAATAAATCGCTTGTTTTCTAAAGTAACGAAAATATAATTAGGTTAGGACTACAGACCCATTTTTAGGGCATCTATCAGAAGTTACTCATACAAGCAGGATTTCGTCAAGTTAGAAGTGACCCAGGATATCTCCTAAGTCAAATCCGTTTCAGACCGTTCTAAGACGGAATTCAGTACAAAAGAAACAAAAACATACCAAATGCGTATTTAGTAAAAAGAAATGTAAGTTGCTTACTTGCTTGTCTACTAATGTTTTCGAAAGAAGAACAATTTTTTCCTCGTTAAAGTCGAAATTTCCACCAACATTTTGCGTTCCACACGATTCTAAACAATTTTCGTTCGGTGTCTGTCTGTGTGAATCGAGTATTGGAGATCCTTCCACACAAGCTTGATTTTATACTAAACTAAGAATACTATAAACCAGTCGATTCATTCTGGAACAATATAGCTGACATAGATAAAGTTTTTTGACCACAACAGTTTTCGTTTTCATTGGGGTCGTCACAAGGTGTCGATATAATACATGCAATATATCCTCCATGGAAGAAAACATCTCAATGATAACCCCGAGTTCTTTTGTTCCTAGAACTCAACATCTGAGACCGATCGATTCGACAATTTGACTCCTTGGCTTGTCCTGCTCTCGCTGTTGAATATACGGGTGCCTGTCAAGGGCAAAGTGGGATTTCAGATGGCTATCGCAGATAAACCAGTGACTAACTGCCCTGGACTCGAGTGCATCTCCAGATCAAGGGAAGATCCTCTGCCCGTCTTATCGAAATCACCGCATCTGTGAAATCTTTTTTCTCTCAGAGTCTAAATCCATTCGGAAGAAAATCGGGCGCAGTTTAGGCAGTAAAGCTGCTCGGCATATCGCTGGATCTCTCACAAAAGAGCGCCTTTCCGATATTGTTATTGGTTTAATTTGTATCAAGAATCCGATGCCTCCATGACTGGCGAAGACATTTTCAGCATCTCCTTGCATTTTTCACGTCAAGATCGGTTCATTTGATAGAGTATCAACCGTTTTGTACAAGCCTGAGATGATTTTAATCTGAAATCCGAGTTGCGATCTAATTTATTCGTATTGTTTCGTAGAGGAATAAGGTATCGGAGCAAAGTCAGTACTTTCCCGTGATCTTGCATTCCAATCACAACTAAAATGTCATCCCAATCAGAATCTTGACTCTCACGACTTCATCTTCATTTGATACTTTGTGGTTGTAAATTTTATTCATGCGTTTAGTGAACTCTTTCAACGTGAAAACATCCGGTCAAGCAAGTACGAAGATAAATACTTGTGGTTAATCGATTTACAGGAAGGGCCGAAGAAAATAAAAATGAAATACTGTACAAAGATGTGACAAAAAATGATCCCCCATACCTATTAATCAGGATGCACCGATAAGAATAGTTTATGATCCCATCAGGATACTGAGTGCCTTGACGACGTCATTCGTGCCTTAATAAGCAGAATAAAACATTATATTACATTAGATTTGCATTGAGTATCAAAGATAGTTTAGTCTCTTTGTACGAAACAAAACTATTTCAACCTTGTAAATTATAGAGTGATATGTAAATAGTTGGAGAACTAAAGTTTTTGATTCCGGGCAACTTCTAATATTGTTAAATGATCATTGATATTTTACACATTTTGCGGATCACATCAAGTATGTTTGCGGTACCCGGTGTTGATTCCAGATTTGTTTGAGTGTGATGTATTGTTGCAAATTATTACACAAAGGTTCATCATTTCTGTGTCAGGTACCGATTCTGCATAGATCATTGATTTATATAGCGTAAAGATAAATCTAAATGTTAAACCCGTTTTTCGCTATTAGGTCTAGTTTTTGGAGTATAGCTCATATACCTATTTTCTAATTACGTTTGATTGTTAGCCACCTCTTCAAAAATAACAATTAATTTTTCCTCTTTAACCTCTCTTTCTGTGTTTGCAGAATCCGAATTCGAAACCCGATTTTAGCTGTATTTTTCTGTTCAATGGAAAACAACGGTAAAGTACAAAAGATACTCAGAAAGGTACTTGGGTACCACAAAAACAACCAAAAACTTTTGTAGGTATACATGTTTGAAAGCAGTTGTTAAAAAAAAACAAAAACAATGGGAGTCAGAAAAAGTCCAATTCAACAATCGGATTCAGCTTTCATTCATCTCCCTTTCATTTGTCAAAAATCAAAAAAGAGTTGGTTATAAAGGGTTGGTTGGTTAATGGTTGGGTGGTTGATTTGTTCATTTTTGTAAGGGATACAAACGTTGGTTACTGGTTCAAAATGTTATCTAAGTCTTTCAATGTGAACGAGGGAATCTACCGAAAGAAAAGAAATCGACCAAAAAATATAAATAATGTTTCCGTACAAGTAATAATTATTATTACTTTTCCACTTGTATACGAGTAAGTTGACTCTTATATTCAACCTTTTAATCGACTTGGAAAAAAATAACCCCTTCCCCCGTCCTCAAATTTTTTTGGTTTACAATCCGCGTTAACAATCCGCCCACCTTAGGTTTACTCCGAACCTACTCGATCAAAATCTGTTGCAAAATTTGCCTCAAACAAATCGGCGATGTGCCAGCAACCTCTTAACAATTTTTTATCAATTCTAATGGGTAATATCGAAGGGCTGAAATAAAAAAGAAATCAGAACTATCGATAACTTTCGAAATAAGATTAATGTATTTTGGCTTGTCAATAATAGATCTCATTCCAAAGATGAAAATGAACCCTTCCGGATTGGTGTGTGTTCAACCCTAGAACTTGGCTAGAAAAAAAAAACAGTTTCTTGATTAGAGAATGAGTTTTTTGTAGGCTTGAGATGCGTATAGGACTTTGGTTACATTCTTGTTTCGTGCAGATTTTATTTATTATGTGAGAAGATCATGATGTGCAAACATTGAAGGGCTGTCACCAATTGGTTCTACTGCCGTGCAACTACTATCAAATTTGAACAAAATGTAAATTAATATGATGAATTCAGTTTTTCATCATTTGTGGATCCATTACTTTTATATTGGCAGGTAGAAACCAAAATGCTCTTGATGGCTGGCAATCATATCTACGAGGTCGTCATCCGGCAAGTTCACGAGTCCATGAAACACCGCCGACATCTCCCGGATTCCTCCGCGTCCCGGATGACGGACCCTGATGACAGGTCGGTCGGTTTTCCAAGTGTCACTGCTCCCAAGGGGCGAGAGGGTCAGATCGTGCCCTCCGAACTCTCCTAGGAGGTAATGACGCCCGAGGCGTTGGCGTCGGCTCTGCGGGGTTCTTGTAAAGGAGGATGGCCCCATCGTGAAACGGGACTCGGTGAGATCTCAATTGCTTACGGGGAGATCTCATCGCCATACGACGGATTTCGCTGGCTGATTACGTGACAGCCCATCGGGAACGGCTGAAGCCGTCGTAGCACTTGATTTCAATGGAAGTAGCACTTGCTGCATAGCGTTGCCCCATTGCTGGTTGAGCAATGTGGTTGAGCCAAGTCGTGCCTCCTGCATCTCACGTTAGACATGTCGCGTCTATACTGCTTCTAAATTTGTCAACGAACCAAGAGCAAGGTTATGATGTCTTAGTTTAGAGCGTTTCTTATGAAAGAAAAACAAGGTTATCAAAGAAGCTTCCTTCTTCTTCAAAGAAGGTAAAAAGCATTGCTCCCCTGTTATCAACATTACATAATATACATACATATACATAATAATAATAATACATATACATACATAACATACATAATATACATATACATATTACATGTAACATTACATATTATGAACTAACTATTAGAACACAGAGGAATACAGTGACTCCCAACCCGGGTGCCACGACACTGGTTACCATGAGATCTGACCAGGGATACCTCGATATCAGTTTTTCAGTTCCGAGTGAAATCAGTTCTTGTTCAACTAGTACAGTTCGTTTATTCGTATCCTTTTCAGTTTTACTTTAACGGCATGATAAGTACTTTGACCTAACAAAGGCCCATCAACCGTCAATAATACATTTAAATGATCTCAATTAGATTTTAGTTGATTGAACATCTACTTTTTATTTGGAAAAAAAGAAGGGGAAAAAACATTATGAAGATATTCTGTAAACACTAATTAAAATTACCACCAAAGTAACGCTTGTCACCTACCTCCCAGCATACAACTAAGACCATTGTTTCTCATTGCTGAAAAAATCGTTCTTACCTCTAATCTGAGTTGTACGATCTATGTGATATCATGTGTTTGCATGGTGGTGTGCGACTCATAGAAAGTTGCAGTCCACTGATTTGTACGTCTTATATACAGATGAAATGAGCGACAATCAATCTTTGAAAAATCGTGCGATCGAGCTGGAATTCCCAGGGAGAGTCGGAGTTTTTTAGAAACTCCATAAAAAGTTTCAACTCCTTATCTCTTACACCAGTCGTTTAACTGTATACAGCAAATAAAGAAAACTTCAATAATTTTAAATTAAAAATTAATGCTTACTTTGAAATGCCCGACGAATTTCGAGGGAGATGAACATTTCTTCTGTTTTGCAGTTTAAAAACATTCGGTTCTACGATTACTAGACTGTGCCCAAATCATTAGCATTACTATCAATTCAAAGGAATGATATTTACACTAAATATTTATGTAATAACTTTGATAGGTATGTGTTTTTTCGTCAAATGTTCATTGAGTCAAATTCGTTTCATCAATTCAAAGTTTAAGAGTTGAGCTACATGATGTATTTCAAGAACATTAAGACTGAATTACAAAATACTTTCCCTGGGGATTGAAAAACAAAGAACACTTTCACTGGAAAATAATAAAAAGGATGAGCACTTTTCAGCAGTGATATTCATTCAAATGTTTGTTGTGAAATGTGAATGTCGCAGCTACCGCAGAAAAATTTAGGACAATCTTTAACAGGTAGTTTAAAGAGCGAATGATTTTTAAATTTGTTGTGCCCTATCGGTGAAATTTAATCACTAATAATTAAGATAAATAATTTAATACAAGGAATAAAGGATGGACATCAGCTCATGTCCCTGTCAACAGAGAGATAATTATGAAGATCGAGTTACTGCAACTCAAGTGTCGCCTGATACAAAACATTTTTTTTAATTGTTTGCCTTCTGCAATGTGAATAGGAATGATTTATTCATAAAGATGTTTTCTATTCTATCAAGTGTAAAATACGTTAACACGCTTTTCTATGAGGCTTTCGGAACACGTCCATTTAAACGTGTTGAAAACAAGAGATTCTGACATGGCTACATTAAAAAGGTCGATGTAAACACTATGAAGATTGGATATCAAGGGCCTCCCATCCCCCCCGAGAACGTGTGAACCACGCTTCGAACCATCAAATTACACACCGACGTTATGCTTGTGTGAAGAAGAAGGGAGGGAGGGAGGATTTCGGGGAGGTTTCAAAAATAATTAAAGCGCCCCTAACCAGGTGAGCGAATGATGAAGGAAACGCTGTCAAAGCGGTGGAAGGCGTACGTCACGACTGCGTCACGTATGCGCCGGTCCGAACGCCCTCCCATTCAATTAGGCGCATCACCGGAGGTTGACGGCCCAGAGCTAACCCTCTACTCCCCAAACACGTCAAAGTGCGAGAAGGCTCCGCTAACTAGGGTTTGGTCACGATTTTGAAAAAGCGACAGCGCTTCCCTCTCCGAACTGTTCTGATTTGAGCGTGTTTTCTCTTTTACGAGATTTCCTTCTCGTATTTGTAATATCTTTCCCCTTTTCAATAAAATTTCGTCAGACTTCGGCGAAGTTAGCTAGTCAAAGCTTTGCTATTTAACTGATGATGGGTCTTGAAGCGGACCATGTATTATTTTAACCATAATAACTATACCGTTTTACAATATTGTCATTGTTATTGCCACGCCTCGAGACGTATTCTTCTTAATTCGGGTATCGTAAGTCAAATTTGAGAAACGTGTCAGTCAATCTGGTTGTGGGATCCCTTTCGTATCTGTAACACGAATGTGTAAGAACAATGAATTGTTTTAGATACTCTCATAACATGCCATGAGGGTGTGTATAGTTGGAGGAAATTACTAAATTGAGAGGGAACATAACTATCAAATTCATAAGGGGTAATCAATAAACCTCAGAGTTTGTATGAGATAGGGGTAATTTGTTTCTGGGTTCCATTGATAAAAACGAAACCGTTCTCTGACCTGTTTTTATTTAAACGAATTTTTCCACTTATTTGCATTATCTTTTTTCTTTTCAATAGAATTTTGTCACAATTTGTAGAAAGATCGCCGAAGTTACTGAGTTTAAGCTCTGCCAGTTAAGTCTCGTAGCGTGACTGAGGGATCAGTAAAACGGTATTTACTACAGTGGATTAC
Source organism: Creontiades dilutus (assembly GCA_031894815.1). Lineage (NCBI taxonomy): Eukaryota > Metazoa > Arthropoda > Insecta > Hemiptera > Miridae > Creontiades > Creontiades dilutus. The sequence goes on from JAVIWC010000944.1 coordinate 2,057,822, forward strand.
AATATTGTATTTGGTACTGCCTCACCCCTTACATACTCCTAATCATATTCTTAGTGATATTCTTAGATACTTTCTTCTATCCGTAACCCATGCAAGACAGATCAGTGAAGTGTTTTAAATACACTCATACCAAGATACCATTAGGGTGTGTATGGTTGGAGAAAATAGTAAACCAAGATGAAACTGAACAGCAGAATTCAATCATGAAGTAATCAAATTTCCATGTCCCAACCGATCTCCCACTTTGTGCAAGATTGGTAGTTGGTAACTAGTTTCTGATTTTCATCGAACCGGCTAGACCTAAAAACGCTGCAAATTCTTTCACTTATTCAATTGGCTTGCGTTCATGATTTGAATTTCTACTAAGCTTTGGAGTGTGCGTGTTTCACAGGTGGTACAACAAGGAGTGATTGTTGAATTTCAGGAGATATGCATGGAGCACGTAAATCTGTTCTCAACCAAAATACCTATTTGGATTGATCAGTTGATCATATTTGTGTGCCTCCTGAAATTAAATAATCGCTCTATCACTTGTGAAACGCGCTCACTCCAAAGCTTAGTAGAAATTCAAATAATGAACGCAAGCCAATTGAATAATAAACCCCAGTGAAAGAATTTGCAGCGTTTTTTTATGGTTATCAGAATGCTTCAACCGGTGTATCGGCTACAAAGCCTTTTAGGAGTTCACTCCAGTATCCACATTACTACATCACTACGTCACTAGGTTACTGATATCAAACAAAAACAATAATAAACCAAAATAACGCAAATGTTGGCACCATAAATCGGGCCATAGATCGGGAATGGTTTGACCTACGGACCTGGGGAAGGGCTCATTCGATTCCTCGTGGAGTGTTCTTCAAAAAGAGTACAAATTTAGGCAACCTTGACTTTTTTTGAGGTTTTTAGGGATTTTACAAAACTTTGACAACCCTTAAAGGGCACTTTAAATTAAGTGAGAAGCTTGCTAAAGAAATGGGGCGTGGTCGGACCAACATGGATTCTTCCTGAAAATTTAAGATTTTTTGCTCCAGCCGTTTGGGAGAAATCGTGCGTAGGGCCTAACGGCGGACGGACGGAAAAATTGTTATTGCAGATTCGGATTCTACACCCTTTGAAACGTAAACCACGAAATTTTCGGGGGGCGGGTTACATTTTTTTTTCAAGAGCGATTACAATGGTTTATTATTGAATAATAAACCAAAATCGTGCGTCGGTGCAATCTACTAATTTTTTTCGAAGCTACAGTTCGCGAATTGACCAGGTCAATGGATCATTCTCCATTGTTGTTTCGGTTGATTGTTAAGACATTTCTTATTCTGATTTTAAATTAGTCCAGCTCTAGATATTCCTATCACACTAACATTCCTGTCTAAGTATGCATCAAAACCTGGAGGATCAGCGTAGGTACAAACAAAGCTTCCCGCTATGTTCAACCTCGAACGCTAACCACACATGTTTAAAAGATAGCATAATAATTAAAAATAGTGAATGAAGCTGTTGAAATCACAAAGGTTATATTGTTGTCTACATGTAGACAATATATTCAACAGCAGAACGAGTAAGTTTTCAATACGGTGTGCAAGCTTTTGACATGACCGAATTGTTCAAATACAATTCACCAGACTGGACCAAACATTGTGCACCAAGTAATAAACATTTTAAGTAGGAGCTGGAGCTGTATTAGTAATAAACAATTTTCAATGGAGCCACTATGAAGATGAAATTTCAATCTCATGCTTGTTAGGCGCCTTGGTGCGGAATCTTTTGAGGATTTTCTTGTATACAAATCGTTTCCAACCAGTAAGTAACGTCTTTTTTCTTTCATCGGGCTTTCGGGATTCGTTATCCTCATTGTAAATTGTACATCGCTTTCTTGTGACTGGCAATGTAGCAGTTGACACACCCGACGGAAGTCTCCTGCTGGCAACAAGCGCGGTTACGTGGGGCACTGGCCCACTAGGGAATTCTTGAGAAGAAACTCTGTCGAGAGTTGGTCTCGATTCGTCTGGTACGTCCATCTATCCACATGAAAGGTGGAATGAAACAAACGTTCTTCAAATATATAAATTTGAGGCATTTATTGAATCAGTGATTTGTTTTCGTGAGCACATCGATCATTAAAACCCTTCTGCAGCCCGTTGAATGAGGAATAGAACTTTTGTCTAGAATGATGATTGTAACCTACAACGTAGATATTCTACAAACAATTATGTATTTCGTATTCTTTTATTAGTTATTGAAAGTAAAATTTTCATTTCCAAAGCTGTTCCTACTGATAGGTGGGTACCAACAACAATCTGAAATGGCCTGAACAAACGAATATGAATATTACAGATAGGATCTTCAATGATTTTGAAAATAAAGTATTACGTCGCTTTCCAATGGTGAAAGAGTTTTTGAAATCGGTCTAGTAGTTTTGATCATTACCGACAAACAAAAATCAAAGCTCCTTTTCTTGTAGTTTGAGTAACCTTACATGTTTAGGAACAGAACTACTATAAACTGTAGTATATACCTACTGAAACGAGAATATTACATCAGGTGAGTCGAAACTGCGATTTTTTAAATGAAATGTCTGTAATAATGGCGAACCTACTTCTCTGAACAAAGTTCGAATGTATCTCTCCTGTATGAGTCCACGATTCCCCCAGTACACTATCCTTCGTTTGTCTTCATCTTCGTCCCAATTTTCACACATTTCGTCTGGCTTCAGATTCAAAAGATCCTCGGACGACACCGGATAAAAATTCCAATTCGTGAGGTAACTACGGGTATCATAAAAATGTCATATTCCTCCCTCAATCGATTGCAAACCTTAATTATCTCTACAGTAATGTAATAATAATTATCAAGTTGTATTGTATCAGTCTTCAGAATAAGAATTAGGTATACATACCTAATTCTTGACACATGTGTCAACTTCACTTTTGATCGGTAGTGTAGTTTAAGATGTCTGAAATCGACATTGAAGGTGATATGAAAAACGCTGCGAATTCTTTCACTGGGGTTTATTATTCGATTGGCTTGCGTTCATGATTTGAATTTCCACTAAGCTTTGGAGTGTGCGTGTTTCACAGGTGAATTTCAGGAGATATGCATAGAGCTCTTAAATCGGTTCTCAACCAAAATACCTATTCGGATTGATCAGTTGATCATATTTGTGTGCCTCCTGAAATTCAATAATCGCTCTATCACCTGTGAAACATGCACACTCCAAAGCTTAGTATAAATTCAAATCATGAACGCAAGCCAATTGAATAATAAACCACAGTGAAAGAATTTGCAGCATTTTTTATGGTTATCAGAATGCTTCAACCCGTGTATCGGCTACAAAGCCTTTTAGGAGTTCACTCCAGTATCCACATTACTACATCACTACGTAACTAGGTTACTGATATCAACACAAAAACAATAATAAACCAAAATAACGCGAATGTTGGCACCATAAATCGGCCCATAGATCGGGGATGGATTGACCTACGGACCTGGGGAGGGGCTCATTCGACTCCTCGTGGAGTGTTCTTCAAAAAGAGTACAGATTTAGGCCGCCTTGACTTTTTTTGAGGTTTTTAGGGATTTTACAAAACTTTGACAACCCTTAAAGGGCACTTTAAATTAAGTGAGAGAGCTGGCTCAAGAATTGGGGCGTCGCCGGACCAACATGGATTTTTCCTGAAAATTTCAGATCTTTTGCTCCAGCCGTTTGGGAGAAATCGTGCGTACGGCAAGAGCAATTACAATGGTTTATTATTGAATAATAAACCAAAAGTTAACTGTAAGAACATAGCTGTTTAACATTTTTCTTCAGGTGATAGGTACGTAACAACTGTAATTATTAAGCTGGTTACACGATCAAGGGCAGCAAAAAAACTCAAGTCGTTCAAGAATGCCACTAAACTAAATTGCTAGTGGGAAAGTTCGATACTGTTGAACAAAAATTGTCGCCTCCAGAAGGAGCAAATAATAGTTCTCCTACCTTGGTAAAGTTGAATGCAAAATAATCATGTACCAAACCTTTCGTTTGAGTCTAGAACGTCCTGCCAGCGATCCTCCGTGTACCGAAACGAGACGTCTTCGAATGAACTTTCTCCCTCCGGAAGAAGATATTTTCCATCTCCCTCTCCCTGAAAATGTTGATAAATGATGAAAGAATGAAATACTCTTGATTGAGGCGTGATAAAACTCAGCTTCATCCATGCGTACTCACGGAATCTTTCACAAATGAATTTTCTTCACTGATGTTAACAACACATCTAGACATGTAGCTGGAAAGATCCATGCAAGAGGCGGACGGAGCTTCATAATTTCCGCGGCCATTTTTCTCGGGTTTCCCATCAGCCCCTAACGATTTAAATGTCAACAGATCCGATCAGCTGACAATTTTATCAACGTAAAATCAACTTGAAAAAGTTCAGGAGGAGATTTTTAGTATGTTACGTTACCTATATAAACAATTGAAACGTCTCTGTTTCACTAAATTAAAATTTTACTGCTTTCCAGAGCCTCTCTTTTTTTTTATCAAAGGATGCAAGAACGTTGCAAGTTATTACACAAAGCTGTATTATTTCTGTAGCAGGTAACAATTAAAGGTAAATAACACATCTGACTCTATCAGAAATTGCATATTATACGGTACAATATTTATATTCGGAGCATCCGTTCATTGTAATTTTATTATAGATGCATTGTAGAAAAGATCCATTGATATTTCAGTACCATAGATCGATTAGGAAAGTTGATCAGTGCTCACTGTGGTTCCTTATATCGTGTACATTTCCGAAACACAATTTTGTGTTTAACATATTGAAACAGAATTTATTGGTTAACATAACTCTGTAAATCTCAACGATTTGATATTTCCCTGTACTAGACCTAAGCAGATATAAAGATACGTACAACGGTACGTACATTGACACTCACGATTGATAATCGAATGAAATGTACAGACGTTAAAACTCAAGAATTAATGACTGATGTATTGACTGACTGATTGACTTCTACCTGTCCCAATTACGATATTATGATATCGTCAAAAGTATAACCACGTAAACAGCTAAAATATCTTCAATGGTAAAATACTGTATATGTACAATATTTCATCATACATAGATAAAGACTTTGAAACTCACAATTTTAACGACTGACGTTAAAACACTTACCAACGTTCACATGTCAGCAAATAAATAATATAAGTTCTGAAAATATCGATTTTAAAGAAACTCATGAAAACATATTCATACTATATCAGCTGATTTGATTTGTCATAAATTACTATTCAATTTTTACAATGCCCAGAGACGTTCACATTCACATGCTTGTTTGCGTTATTCTCCCAAGTCCTTAGGGAGACTGAACGGATGAACGTACAATGGTCCGTGTCATTCGAATCATTTAGGGATGTATTTCAATAATAATCGTATAGTCATTCGCGTTATTATGGACGTTTTTCTACATGGCCGATAACCAACATTCATAATTGAAAATAAGAAACCAAAATCGTATTTGCATCTGTATTTGTATTTACACAACGGTACTTGAGGAACTTTATCGAAATATTTAATGTCAGTTGGGAGTGAAGTGCCGACATTCTCGAATACTCAAATGTTGTGCGGGCTACTTGCCATTGGTCTTTTTCGGTGTAAATTCAATGAAAACTACGATATTTAGGAGGGCTTAAGCGGAGTAAGAACGACGAGACTTCAGGGATCGATTCAGCAACTGATTTGCATCAACGTTTACCTTATGATAATTTTGTTTAGTCAACTCATTTTTTTGCCAATTCTGCATTAAATTTTTTTTCTTCATATTTTCGACCTTACTTCACTAAAATGGCCATAGATCCCTTAATTAACCATATAAAATAGTTTTAAATTATATCGTGGAAAAGAGCGTTAAATTTTCATCAAATTAGCATCGATTTTCGATCTCAAAAATTTCTCCTAAGCCTTAAGCTTTCGTTTATGGGTTTGTTTAGAATAACCTTGAATTTGTCTCAACCTTCTGTTTTTTTAACAATCTTCAATATTAATATATCACAATACCATCGACTGGAATTTGGATAAACTCTACGGTAAAAACATTTACATTTTATCAGCTTTCTATCGGTCTATTAAGTGTTTATTTTTAAACAATTTTTGATAGAGAAATTGATGTTCGAACTTGGAAAAACCTCGATTTTTGCAACGAAACCAGCGTTTTAGAATCAAATAATCCCTCTGGCATTGGATGAAATCGTATGGGGAGGGGAATATAACTACTTAATTTTTTTCGCTAAATCGAATAAACTCGTTAAAAATAAAAAATTATCATCAAAACAAGAATAATTGTAGAAAGTTAATGGGAGGGGGGAGGGGGGTGGTTTAATCGCGTTATTATTATTATTATTATTATTTTCGTTGACAGGTAGTTTGCCCAAATAGGTATGTAAACAATGCTTTAAAAAATAAGCTGGTGTCTCGATATCATCATTTCGAGGGAAAATCATTTGTCAGGAGCTTAACGAAATTCGGAGATATTTTAAAATGCTGAGGCTACCCGACAAATAGTCCGTTGTTTACTATAGTGAACGTTTGACGCTAGTGTTCCATTGTCTTGACTGCTGCAATGGCTGTCAACAGTCTCAAAAGTCAATTAAAAACGCGCTTATATATAACCAGTTACCGGAAGATATGCTAGGAGAAGTAAACAAATCGGTGATTCGTAATAGAATCCAATTCAACCCAGCCAACCTTAAAAAAATCTTACCATCTCCAAAAATGTGTCTTCCTACTCGATCTGAAATATTCAATTAGGTATATTTAAATTCCATTGGAAAAAAAGTTCACTCTTTATTGACTGTTTTCTAACTATGGTATATTGGTAATTGCACCCCTTGCACCCTTATAATAGATTTTGAAGATCAAATTTTAAAAAATGCACTGCAAATTTTCATGAAGGTTTTTCAGCTTTGTATTAGATATTCTTTCTGCGTAGGTCACACCGGAAATTCCCCTACTTGTCGATCACCACTAGTGTGAATGCCAATATCTATCGAAAATGTAGAAACAAGACATTCATAAAGAATGAATCGTATTGGAAATTACCAATACGATTCATTTATTCATTGATATTTAATATTCGGCATTCCGTTATATTCAGCTGCATAGCTGCATGCATGATGTATTCCGAAGCGAGATTGTTTTCAAATTTTTAGGCAAGTTTTTTTACTCCTCAGTATCATTTAGTGCCTATAAAAATACATGGTTTTTGATCTAAGTAAATCATAATCCTCAACCAAAGAGTTTTAGGTATTCATATTCTCCGAGAATTAATTCAATAGGTATCGTTAAATCATTATATCTTGGCCGATGGATCAGTGAACTGCTGTTTCACTTGCATACATTTTAGAAAGATCAATGCTACAAGAATCGTGATTAATGCACGGTTTTATTCTAAGACGGTAGGTACGTTTGCGATGTGATTAGAAGCTTGATAAATTTGAAAAAACAAAAAAAAGTTCTAGCGGCGATAGGTAGGTACATACCTGACGCAGATTCAATCAGAGATTCAAGGACGCTCGATACGATCTCTTCTGCGTCGCGTTTGTCCATCTTCTTTTATCTTCATACCGTTGAATGGAATGTCGTTATGCCAAGAGTTAAAAATAGAATAGAATGCATTTTACCATGGTGAATCTCATTCAGCCCCAATCCCAGTAATCTATAATACATTGATGAATTAGATGATAAGGTTGACTAGATATCTAAAAACTGAAGCACGTACGAATACAGATCCAGTATTTGTAAGTGACGAGACTGTTGAAACCAGAGTACACGTTTTAAAATCAATGGAGGTCCTAAACTGTCATACACCAATCATGAAAGGGGCACACGAAATCAAAGAGCAAACACAATGTACGACATGATTCATCAACTTTTTTACACCAAACACCAAGATTGCACGCTTACAAGGTTGATACACCACTAGGTACGGACTTTTCCTCGTATTAAAGATTTGAATAATGGATTTGAAGGGACTTGATTTAGTTGGACTTGAAGGGAGATAGGATATGAGGGGATTTATGGCTTCGATTGAATGGCGTAGGGTAGAAGAGGACGATGCGTATTATAAGGAGAAGTGTACATAGTACCATTAATTCAATTGCTTTGAAAGCCATGCAAGACCGTGTGTGCACTATCCACTAATAACAGCACTATATGTAGTCAAGCATCACAGCTGCAGAGACTGTAACAACTGAATAGGATTGAATCGGCTAAGCAAAATTCCAGCTTCTCTCCTGCCTGTCAAAGTCATTTTATATTTGAATAAACTTAAAAAAATACCCTTTAAAAAGGTTTCGAGATCTCGTTTTTGTTTTAAGTTCATCAATCTTTAAATTACTCAACTCTTTGAAGCGTAACGAAAATGAAGCCAATGTGCAAGTGTAGCGAGCACAAATGTTATGGTTCTACAGCCAGATCATTTAAACGTTCTATGAAGGATAATCCGAAAAAAAATTCCAATAATTCTAAAATGAAAAGAACCATTGTTTTAAATTATAGCTTAAGTTACAAAAAAGCGGGACAGTAGACCTCTATGGTTCTACAGCCAGATTATTTAAATGATTAATTTTACAAATTTAAGTACCGAAGATGAAAAATTAGGGCTTCGCGCTCTGGTATCGGGCGGGCGGTCAGGGCTCGGCGGCGAATGGGTTAAGTTACAAAAAAAAAAAAAAAAAAAAACGGGACAGTAGTCCTCCTATGCAACGTACAAATATGGGATTCTAGCTCAGAGGAGGGGAGCTAGTAAACAGATGTGAAAGCTACGGATGGGGGGAGGGGCTAACAAGGGTTTACGTGAGCGCATTCCGTGCTCATAAACGGTACTTACTAAGCCTTACCAACCCCTGGAAAAATCTGTAGATTCAACCAGAGCACCAGAGAGGGTATTGCTTACCAAGGTAGAAGGTGGAATGACCCCCTCGGGCGGACGGAAAAGAATTTCCATTTTTGACTTTTCTATTAACTACATGCTGTCTGCCTTAAATTTCAAGGTTTTTTTTTCACTACGGCTTCGTACAGAGTTTGTAGAAGCGCATCCACTGGTAGGGATGATTGGTAGCAGTAGGATTCCAATGAAGACCACACGTGGCGTAGTCATGACCGCGCTCTTTTATTAAGATCTACTAAACTTGCTAATGCGCCCCATGCTCTTCTCTTGTACCCTTTAAGCCTTAATTTCATTTACCTTTGTTTCTAAGCCGACGTTGTGGCGAGCGAGTGTTGTACTGGGGCAATGCGGTCCGCAAAGAGAATGAAGGTAACAAAAGAAACTCAGCAAAGAGGGTCTCCGAGGGGGATGCGCGGGAAAGGAGCGGATGTAGGTGCGATCATAGCCTGGAGGCGTAAAATCCTGTCTTTTCATTCGAGTTCTGGAATTTCGATTTTACAATAAATCACAATAACATATGTTTCCTCTTTCCATTCCTCTTTGATCAAGTCCCGATGTCTGGCGATTTTTATGTGATCCGCTCGCGTGAGAGCCTTGATATGGGAACCTGCCATTGCACCTCTCTTTCCACGATGACGTATAAATGGTAAGACGATCTCCCGCTCGGTGTCAACTCTCAACAAGTATCACTTTTAGAAACTTTCCTTAAGAAGCTGCTTGGTTTTGTAGTAACATTCCAATATCAAAATATAATTTAATAATAAACGTATTAAATCAAATAAAAAGCTCCTGCCAAATTGAATCGAAAACTCCTTGAAGAAGCCAAGAGTGTGACAAAAAATTATAATATTTAGTTTTCATACAGCAAGTTTACTAACAGAATCAGCTCTCAAAGCAAGTCTTGTCAACTCGTCGTTTAACCAACTGTCTCTAACAGGCTTCATTTCCATTTCAGCACTGTGTGTTGAGAACACCTAATTCTCAGTAACTAACAGCAAATCATCCTATCAACCTTACCCTCATATGTTGTTACTTTCATATTTCAACCCAGAAAATGTTTAATTTCGAATTTCAGGCGTTATACCCACATTCGTTACAAAGGGTACCTGGAGAGTATATCGTTGAGCTCTCGTCGGGCTTTGTGTCCCAAAATGTCCCAATTTGCGATGGGTGAGTGCGGACGATTAAAAAATTGTGTGTGATGAAGTTTCATCAGTTTCTACACATGGCACCTCTGTGGAGGGTTGAATATTGTGGAACCCCTATGCGATGTAGATGAAATCATGGAGGCACAAAGCCGGTTAGAGACCGATCATTGTTTTCACTACAGTTTTTCCTAAATAGCCCTTCAGTTTTTTTTTTTTTTTTTTTTTTACAATTTTGTTTTGCGGGTTTTCTAACCGTAGTTTTTGGACGTATGAATGAAGTTTTGAAGCTCTTTCTTGCAAGCTCATCGGCCTTTTTCTTCCCCTAAGGTTTTTGGGGTTGTTGAGGGTTTGCATCCATCATCATATCACTCGTGATGAGATATTTGGAGCCGTAAGTTTATAGAAGTTTGATACAGTAAGTCATAGAGGAAGTGGATTAGGAGAGGTGGATTAGGCGAGGGTTTTGGGAATGATCCCGGCCTTTTCATCTGTAAGTGGTTTTTGTGAAAATTCCAATACACTAGTGTGACCTCGGTGGGAAATTGTACCTACACCCAGAGATATTCCATTTCACCCTCAGGGAGGCATTCAAACCCGGTGGAATTCCCATGGTTCTATTTTTAAATATTGTGTGTTTTTCTTCCAGATGATTTTCGTGTGGTAGTATCCACTTAGATATTCAACCTCACGCTGAAGGGTCATCCTGGATTCAATTCTGGTTTGTTTCTTTGGATTATCATTGTAAACTTCAATTTGTTTCAAGATTCAAATCAAATCAAAATATCCCGACCTTTTCGCCAAAATCACAATTGTTTTAAATTACGAAAGTTGTGACTTTATACGGCTGTATTCGGAAAATTTTGAATTTATCCAACTATTGAAATAACCCCTACTCAATTACGGATTCTGTCATGTCTTAGTAAATCTGGACCTATTCAAATACCAAAACCGATGAAGCACAACTGTATTGACAGAGCTGCCCATAAGACAATGGATATCTCAAAAAAATCAGTCGGACATTCATCGAATAAATAGTTTGTCGAACCTACATATCTATGTTGAAGTGATATTCCAAGTGTACCAAAAAACTACAAGGGTTCATAATTGGAAAGAATAAACCGAAATATCGATGAAGTACCAACATTCCATTGGTCGAATTATTCCTGCTCGCCGCGGTCGTGGTCTGAGAAGTGTTGAAACAAAAAGTGAAGTCAATCTAAAGTCAGCAGTTATCGTTGTTTTTACTAAAGCTATGAACTTCACACCTCATCACTTTACACTTCTATCACCATATTTTTCAATCGAAGAAGCTAACTTTCTCTCGCGATGTCCATCAAACACTCAATTGGCCCATCAGCAACACCGCCGTTCCTACTCGTTGAATAATCCAATCATCATAAAATTTATTTGGCGAATTCTTCGCCAGCACCAATCTTCCAATAGATTAGGTCGCTACACCTACTAAAATACATACATTAAGAAAAATCGTTTTATCGTGGTTAAGAGTGCTGTTAACATTCCTCTCCCTTAAAGGCGGCTAATTTTTCTTTATAATTCTCATCGAATACGCGTCTGGTGGTAATTAGTTGTAACTTTTCGTTTTGAAGCTTCGGGAAGGATAAAGATTAACAAAATGAGAGATTCGTCATCATTATGTTTGAAAGTGAAATGCAGGAAGGAAGGAAAATGTATTACTATTTAGTTTGACAGTTCTGTGAAATTGGGAAGAATTTGTTGTTACACGTTCGTGTAAATCTATTATCGGTTCACTTTTCAATACAATTAATGGGCATTATGCAGGAATTTCCGTGTGCAGTCTTCGCAATTCAGATAAAAATCATAAACGTTGTGGAGGTTGAATTTTTTAACGTAAGCGCACACGCTGATGATCAGCGACTATATTCAGCTGACAGATTCAAATGACTAAACTAATTTTCAAGAAATTAATAAAATCAGCCCCTCAGGTCATGTGAAATTTATTTATTTAAATGATGGCAGTAGCCAATATACAAAGACAATACAAAACGAGTTAATAAATTACCACATGATATTGCAATAGGCTCAGAAACAACTAACAAAACACTAAGACAAGGAAGGATGGAAAAAAAGTGGGTGTGGCACATAGCTTCCTCGTATCCATAACATGACTGTATAGAACATTGAAAGTTATCATTGACTAAAGAACTTCGTTCAATTAGGCGAAGTAATTATTGAATTAGGGTAAATTTATTGTTATGCAGGAGCATAACGAGAAAATAAAGGTAGGCATGTTTAACTATTGAACAAACTATAAAATATACGTAATAAGTCCGAACAATCCCTGAAAATTTCATTGAAATCGGTCAGGAACTCCCGGAGTTATGCGCGTAACAAGGATTTCACGTTTGCGCATGCGCAGATACTACTATTGATCCGGGGGTCATGAAACTTATAGGGGATCATCTACACATCAAAGAACAATTGAAAATTTCATTAATAGTTTGAAAACGAGTTAATAAATTACAACAGGAACTCCCAGAGTTATAATACGTTTTGCAATAGATTCGGGGTCATGAAACAAATACACAAAACACTGATCATTAATAAAAACTCCCAAAGTTATGCTTGTGTCAAGGATTTCATGTTTGCGCATGCGCAGAGACTACTATTGATCCGGGGGTCATGAAACCTATAGGGAACTATCTACACCCCATCCCGCACAATCCCTGAAAATATCATCAAAATCGGACTATAGCTTTGTGTAGTTTTGCCCGTAACAAGGATTTGCTGACACAGACAGACTTACAGATTAACAGAAGAACGGTTGAGGTCTAAAACGCAAAATGGAGGCAAAGTGACGTATTAGACTCGGAAGCAATAAAATAAAAGGGAGCAATCGTTAATAGAAAAAATGAAAGGTCGGTCGGTTCCACAGCAGTTGCTGGCTGCGAAAGGAAACAAGAGCGTTTGGCGAGTTCTGTAGGGAGGAACATTTATATTGACTTTAGAGAGGAGCGACGGGGGTTGGAGAACTCCATTCACAATCTTGTGAAAAATATATTATCTGCCACCTTCGGCTTTCAAGAGTGAGCGAGCCGTACTCGTCCGCCAGGTGCCTAAAATCAACCTGCTCCATTGGTATTGTCAGTTTGAATGCAAGGTTACGCAAGAACTTCCGTGGAACCCTCTCCATGGATATTTGTACGCTGCATAAATCTGGGACCAAACTATGCTAGCATACTCCAAAATCGGTCGAGCCAAACAACAGCACAATTGCTCCAATGGACGAGAAGTCACGCGTGCACCTTTTTAAAAAAACCGAAAGCTCTCAAATACAAAATATACGATTTATGGATTCTGCATCAACCAGTGCCCAAGGATTTAATCTTAATTTAGTTAAACTTGTGGGGATTTCTATCTTCCTCCGTATTTGAACGCACACAAACTTTCCTTGAATTCTGTAGCGAGGAAGCCAAAAGTAATCAAATAAGAAATAACTATGAAAAAAATGCGTGATGACCAGGCTGGGCCGTTTCCGGCACCTAGACGCCCATTTCATGGTCCGACCTCGACAATTGAGGCGTCCGCAAGTTCGCAAAGAAAGAAAACCTTTTAATATTTGACTTAAATTTTTTTCTCCTACTGTTCCATCTCGTCAAAGCGCCTTCCACCGACCCCCTCTTCAGCTTGAGTACCCGTCAAAACACCATAACAAATTCGGTACCCACTCAGACAAAAGAAAATTTCATTTTTTCTACATTTTTTAAGTACATAATTTTTACTCCCAGGGTTTACTTGTTGAAATTGGGTAATTACACGCGGGTCGGACGATCAGAACCAGCGTTCATTTACGCGTTGAGCCGTGGAAAACTCCGGTTGTTCCCAAAGTGTCCGACGGCCGGTTTACGATCACCTTCAAAAGCCAACCAGCCAAGTCTCTCTCGTGTGCTCCCTAAGAAGAAACCCACCAAGAACCATTCCGTCCATAAACCTTTTATTGCCGCTACCAGTTTTAGCTTCTGCGCAGAAGTAGAGGGGGGAAGCTCGAAATTTTTTTCTCTCTCTTTAATTTTCACTGTCCTGTTTTATTGCTGAACTTTATTGGTCGCTCCAGGACTTCTTTGAGGCAAGTCATTTATTAAACGACAGAAATTTCATGTTTAGAAATTGGATGTTTAAAAGGGCTTGTCTGGCTGTGTTTTTGTTTTCTGGGTATTCCTTTGGACGGTATTTTCCCTCTTTTTTATTCGTTGTTTGTAGTTTTTATATCCAGGCGGTTCAGTTTCCTTTTCTGCTCCAAACATGGTGATATCAAACAATCGAGCTCGAAGGAGCTGACTACATGCTACCGAACAGTGTTGGACATTGGAGCAATAATGTGGATGCCATTTAATATGGTAAAACTCACTCAAGTACTCACAGCCTTGTAGTAAACTAACTGTCAACAGTTATCATCGAATTTCAATTTAAGGTGCCGGTTAAGCAGTAGATGGTCCTTTGTAAACATGAACAAAATAAAATTCACTGAGCTTAATTTTCTCAGGTTCTTTAGGTCTGATCTCGCTCAAATTTTGAGGATAGTCGGAAAAGAACAATTTGAAGATCCTGTAGCAATTTTAAGACGATTGCATCATTAGGATCAGCTGACATGCGGGAACTTGATTTCGTAACAAGCCTAATTTCTAAAGTGACATATTCAGGAAATATGTGAGTTAGGATTTGAATGATACGCTAAGAATTTCATTTTCCCAAAATGATTGTCAGCCATGTGCAAACTAAAATCCATCAAGCATAATTTTTTGACGTTTCGGTTGTCCAGTTAAGCTCAAATTGAATTGGTTGTTTATGGATTGGTAGTTGAATTGGTGTAATTATCTTAAAACTTTCACGGTCGTTCCAACATGACAGTACCGTAGACCATCATCGACAGACGAAGAAGAACCACTATATAAAACGACTTTTAAAACGTGCTTATGCCAATGGGAACACATCTTGCGATAATATGGACCAGCAAATCAGTTTGATTGCTACATATTTCAAGATCAACAATCTCTCAGGTATACCGAGTTTTCACACTCTTGGTTGCCAACTTCCCAGAATCCTAAAACTATTTTCAAAGAAATTGACCCTCCCTCATAAAAGAGATATATTTCCCGTTTTCGATCTTACGTCACTAAAACTCCTTTATCAAACCAAGTAAGCTTATATTTGATTCAACCGTTGGAAAGATGATTACGTATTAGATGGGCTACTCAACTATTAAAAATATGAAAATTCAACAAATCGGTACACTCAATTTTTTTTTTAATTTTAATTAGAGAAAACAATTAACAATTAATTTTAGTTGCAGAAAATGTGATATCTTCAGTGAAAATCGAGATTCTGAACGAAAAAATACTAACTCACTATTTGGAAAGTTAAGGGTTTGCCTCCCTTAAACTATTCTCTAGAATCGCTTTCAAATGGAAACAGGGTTAAATTGTTTACCTTCTCAGGGCAAAATAGAAACATTTTAACATCATTTAGAACGTGAAAAACTAATCCGAAGATCGAATTTAGACAAATTATTTTTCTCAACAACAGTTAATGTTTATCATCATGTCAATGTTTTCTCTAAAAATAAATACAATAAACAGGTTTTGTTACTCCCACTTTCCGGAAAAACTACCGCAATCTATGCTTTCCAACGGTATATGTACAATTTTTTCACTTTAAATGTTTTGGAGGAAAAACTCGGGCTTCACGTACGCTTTTCATCCAAAATCAACTTGCTTCAAAAAATGAGTTAGACATCGAATTTAATTAATGTTTCTTTGAGGGCTCCTAACTCAATAATAAGGGATTTTTGTGCACTTTCCCCTGGTCAATTGAAATTTGTGATTGTTCATTGATCTTTTAATTTATTTAATGAGGAGCCCGAGGTAGTTACCTTTCGATTCCGCAAAGAAAGATCCATAAAATTGAACGCCAAACTCATTTTTCATAACGAGTATTTTATGGGTGAAACATGGAGAAAAAAACTTCTTTTTCGTAAATGATCGGAAATCAACTTTCGGTTTCCCACTTCCTAAATCATGCTGAAATGTTCTTATTTTGCACGTAGAAGATAGGAATTTTCAATGGTATTTCCAGCGGTGTAATCAAAATTGATTTTAAGGACCAGTCATGGGTAAAGTTGTTCTTTATTTTGGTTTATTATTAAATGATAAACCATTGTAATCGCTCTTGAAAAAAATGTCTAACCCCTCTGAAAATTTCATGGTCTACCTTTCAAAGGGTGTAGAATCCAAATCTACAATAAACATTTTTCCGTCCGTCCGCCGTACGCTGTACGCACGATTTCTCCCAAACGGCTGGAGCAAAAAATCTGGAATTTTCAGGAAAAATCCATGTTGGTCCGACAACGCCCAAATTCTTTAGCCACTCACTTAATTTGAAGTGCCCTTTAAGGGTTGTCAAAGTTTTGTAAAATCCCTAAAAAGCTCAAAAAAAGTCAAGGCGGCCTAAATTTGGATTTTTTTAAAGAATGTTCCATGAGGAATCGAATGAGCCTCTCCGCAGGTCCGTAGCTCAAACCGTTCCCGATGTATGGCCCGATTTATGGTGCCAATATTTGCATCCACATTCACTACACCACTGGGTTACTACGAACAAAACAAACACAACATCGTTTTTCTGTTTTTTGTTTTTTAAAAGCGTGTTGGTACAGATACCCTTTCTATGGGAACCCGGCTCATCCAAACGGAAATTTTTCTATCAACATCTTAGACGTCTTACGTTGAATTCGCACAGGTTGCGAAATTATAACTGCACATCGCTCTCTGTTCATTTTATTTCTTCCTACAATAATTGTGCTCAGCAAGGAAATGCACCTGTGAACCTTTTTCACAACATTTTGAGGAATTACCAGAATATCGCATGAGCGGTGTTACCCAGTCGCCTGTTGAAAATCACGCGCCATTATTGGCCGAGCTTCCCGCCAAACACGCAAAGGTGCGAACAAAGGCGAACAAACACGAACGCGCGTGAAGAACATGGCGCTTTTTATTTGAGTTAAATATTAGTTTTTCTAAGGAATACGTTTGCCTATTGCACATGTGGCTCTAATGGAAGGCAAGGAAGCGTGCCGGACTTCTCGTGCCAACAGTATTTTCTTTTGTGGATGCGCTGCCCTGCTAATGAACTTGGTGTTAATTTTTTGTCGAGCTAATGAGGTTATTGAGGTTGAGTGAAACAGTACTGCACACAGTATTATGACATACTTGTCAACTTCTTGGTTCATTAGTCATTCTGTTGAACTGTTCCACTGTTTTTCGGAATATCTTCCGCTTTATCAGAATATGACTCTGTTAGCCCATCAGAGAGAGTTTTTAGACTGCCACGTACATACAGAAAAGTACGTAACAAGATTCAAAAAGACTAGTCAAGTTAATTCCCGAATTTTCAATAAATGCCAAATGGAAATAGAGATATCAGATTTTAAAGGGTCTTGCCTAACTCTCAAATCCAAATAAGAGTGAAGTTGTTTATATTCTTTCCTTTTCGTAGACACATCCGCAACACGTTGCATAACAACAAACGTCGAAAAAAGTTTTCAAGGCGTTTAGGATGTCGCTTTCTGAGGAAAAAACATCACCCTCCAAGAATGTGAATGTAATGCTTATGATATTATATGAAGCAATGACCATATATAAAATTTAATCGGACAAATCGACGCTAAATTTTGTAATGATTTTTCAGTGACCGAATTTTTTGGCACCGGATTGAAATGTAATAATTACTAACGTTTTGATACCTCTCAGGAAAACAAGGACTTCATAAACAACGATAATAAACATGTGTGAGTGCAAATAAGTGAAACAGTAGTAGGACCTATAAAATTTGTTCATAGCTTCCCTTCATAGTGTTATCATGGCTTCCCTTCATGAATTTGGTCATAGTTTTTTCCTCAAGTCTGATACTCGAAGAAGCTTGTAGGTGCGATTTTTTATCTTAGGTTCTTAGGGGCTCTATGTACTGAATTATTGTCAGCCTATCGAGTAATTTGTTATTGTACCTATCGAACAAACGGTACTAATTGGTTGGGAGACAGAGAGCTTTGGCGCCTTCCATTAACCGCTTCCAAACTTTTTTTTCCACACTTCCTTTAGCGCTATAAATTATTCATTGGCGCATCTAGCAGTTGATCTACCCCGTCCTCGTTCAAATTCTCATTACCCACCTTACTTAACCCATCAGGGACTGTGCTCCTGTCGCTTCCGATGCCTATCTCATTTGATGTATTTTCCGTTCACTTGAAGATCCAGGCGCGTCCCTGGATAATCTCGCTATTAGGAGGAAACGGTAATGGTACGAGGCCTAAGAGATACGGTGGAACAATCACTTATTAATGCAAAGTCTGTCGTCCTTGCCCCCGGAGGTTAAATCTGTGACAATACTGACGATCCAAGAGGCATAGATGATTCGTAGCTAACACGACAGACCAGATACGAATCTGATACGCACTCGAGGGGTTTTCATTGTTCTGTTTCATGTTAGCTGTCGAGGTAGCCCGCATCCCCCTGATTGTCAGATGAGTGTTTACGGCCTAATCGCTCGGCCGGAGAGAGCTTGTACCTCTTCTTTTGATACAACCGGAGCTTTTTGCTGCTGCTCAAAATATCAACGGATTGTTCAATCGTCCCAATCTCCATTGGAGTTTCCAATATACTGGAGCTGATGATAATCCACGTGGTAATCAACTGTTTTGCCAGCAGTTTTTCATATCTACTCAATGATTGTACAAATTTGTGAATTAATACAATATCCTGTGTCAGTTAAAACGATTGCAACATCAATCAAAAGATTATAATAAAAAAGCATGCCTAATTGAGTGAACACCTGTACAACAATAATTATATCTGAGTATCCTCAGGAACTTGTAACCAAGTAACCTCCGAGTGTGAACGGCTTTCCCAATCAGGTTGGACTAAATTTTCTAGTAACAACCTAAAACTTGCTCTGACAAACGTTTGGCTCCAGGACTAACATCATACTCTTCGGAACACGCAAAATATGATGTTATTAAAACAAATGAAGACAGTGACCCACGCTCATAATCTGGCAACGCTAGATGGTCCTGTTGGGCCTGGGTTGTCAAAATTGAATTGGACTCAATATCCAGTATCAGACGAAATCGGTTCAATATCTTTGTAAATATTATTTAGACCAATATATGAAATCAATGCATGATTTAGTTCAATTATGCAGATATTAGTTGGGGAACTGAACTAATATCTACATGTTCAATGAACGGATTTATTTATGTATGTAGGGATGGAATGTATGAGTGTCCAACACTTCGGGACGGTCATGTGTTGTCACTACCTCTTACTGCCAACCCTTTACTGAGACACAGCAGACTTTTCCATGCAAACGTATGCCGAAACTAGCTTTCAGGCTTGACTTACTGTCAGAGTCTTCAAGAGTTGGACTGTCATGTTCTCGAAGCTCTGCACTCTTTGCTGGACTTTCTACCTTCCAAGTAGGCACTACAAACAGTAGTACAGAACAACCCACTGAGCTCATTATCGTCTTTTTCAGCGAAAACGCATATGATTTTGTGCTCTATAATGTTTCCTAATTTATGAAGTACCATACACCAACAATGACATTCACCTGTGGTATATTGTCCATAAATTCGATTTCAAGAAGTTTTGAAGGAAGTTATGTATTCGTCGATGTAGTCTTCACTGCACGGGAGTAACTATATAGAAAAATTTCTCATAGAATGCAGGTGACACTCACCTAAAGTCGGCAGAACTGAAGGCTAGACGATCAGTTCATAAAGTACTTAGTCGCAGTTGGGGCTATAGAACGGGTGAACGGGAGGTGGATCGGTGGTAGGGAGAGGGGAGATTGTACGCTCAAGAGGAGACCCGGTTATTGTATTAATGGGTACAGACATAAATTGTATTTCTCAGCTCCCGGCTCTAAAACAGCGTCCTTCCCGTTATGGTAGTCCTGAAGGCACTTCCAGATGAAAGGCATTACTCGCCACTGAGCTTCTTCTTCGATTCTCTTTCACACTCCATTCGTTTTTGCCGATCTTATAGCAGGTCTCTAATGGAAACCTTCTCCTCCTCTTGAAACAGATCCAATCATAACCCTCCAGCCCTTACACCTTGAAAACTAATTCCGAAACCAAATTCGCGAACCGCCTTATGATTGTAATGGAAGCATTTCTCTCCAAGACAATCAGCGATACTATTAGTTTTGATGTGCCACAATAAAACGTGGATCATAAACTCGGTAGGTAGTTATATCATCTGTAACAGCCACCGTATCTCCGGCCGTAATTATATCTAAGTTACTGCTGAAAGGAAATGGCTTATGCGTTTTAGGCGTCGCAACTGTGCATATAACACGTTTGCTTCTTACTGTGACTGTAAAAATGCATCTCGGGCTGATTTCTTTCAATCGTAAATTGTTTCCATGGTTTCAATTCAATTTAATTTTCTTCATCTCGACACACTATTGACTCGGATCTTCTTCATTCTTGCGATGGAGTCGCAAGAAGAGCTATAAAGGGCTGGGAGAAGCCATTCACGAGCGGGCTCTCACGGATCCGTCCGCAGCCACTATTATGGTTTTCGCTGTGAAATGGTTTACAGAGCACTTTTTGTTTCTTCTTAGATTAACAGGTCGATTGAACTGCGAATGAGACGACATTTCGAAGAATAGGCGGATAGGGTGTTACGTTTCGCTTTCGGCCATTGAAATGTCATAGCAACTCGACAACACAAAGAACGTTCAAATATTTTTATTCTCGATATCGTTAGTAAAATGCTGAGAAAACCAGTGAAACTGCCAAATTCTGCCAAGTTTTGGTATTTACACTGTTTTGTGTACTGTAGATTTCCACATGTTTTTGTCCAATCCTAAAGTCACATAATACAAGGAATGTGTGTATGTGGCACTTAGCTTCCTCATATAGATAACGTGGATGTAAGGATATTGAAATGAACTGATTTGAGCTTTAAATAATCTTAAAAGATATTGAATTTAAGCTTCTTACAACGATTCGAGAAAAAGAAATACAGCGGTAAAAGGTCACCTAGACATCATTCAACTCCTTCAAAAGATGAATCGACAAGTAACGTAGTTCTGTGGCGCAAATTCTATAGTTTGTGGAATAATGATAAGATTTAGTTAAAATTAAACCGGCTTTCCCCAAAACGGGCGAAAACGGTAGACATTAGGCTTAATAATACCTACGATTGTGTAGAAAGGTTTATGCAACTGTTAAACCAGTCCGGGGCCCTGGAATCTGAAGAAATTACTGGAATGACTTGAAATGACTTCTAGCCTGCACAGACTAAGTATAAATTTGAGGGCAATGAGACTTGAAGAGAAATGGATGTGGTCTTAACTCTATTTCCATCATCTATGTCACTGTTTCAGAAATAATTCTATGTAACTTCTAGCATCCTTGACTACGTTTTCATTTGTGTGCCCAGTTCGGCCTAAAATCATTGGTTAGGCTTCACCACATAAAAGGATATGTGTATCAAGATATGTTTGTATCTTAGCGTATAGAATATTGTTTCTATTATTCGGAAGGGGTGGAGGGTTTATAATGGAAAAGTAGCATAAAACCTCCGCTACCTGTAGGAACACTAGAAAGCAATTACGAGGTATGAATGCGCAATGACCAGCTGGGGGTCCTGATATATAAATAAAGATTTTTTTATTCATCTAGAATACAACTATGATACCTATTCCAAATTGGACAAAGGAAAGAGTGTAGTCAATGCATAATAGACTACGTACAATTAACAAAGGAAAACTATTTATTCCAGAAATAATAAACCCTTGTGAAATAATTTGCAGCGTTTAGTCGTTTTGTAGAGAGGAATATACTTATAGTGTTTATTTTGATTGGAGGACGACAACGCCTAACTGAAGCAAGGTAGTATTCAGTCTCTTAAGAAAAAATTAATTAAAAGAATCTTTGTGCGGCATGAATAGAACTTCTTTGTTTTTCGGAACAAGAAATACAACCTTGATCGTGCAGCGCTATATTTATTGTGCTGCTAACTGAAATCTTCTATTATCTTCCATTCTCCTCCTTCTCTGCTACTTACTACTTCATCCGCCTGCATCATCCTTGTTTTGAATCTTCTGTAAAATAGTAAGCGATTGTGAATTCCCTCTTTTGTCGATTGCATGTTCGGAACGTTTCACTCATGACCTGTGCGTTTCTTTCTGTCAAAGAGCGCCGACACCAGTTAATGTTATGGGCAGGAAAAATGTTAGTTCTGACAATTGAAGCATCAGGTGAAGTTTTTGTAGCTCTGCAGCTATTCAGTTATAACTCGAGTGCGTGATGACTCGCGTCAAATTATCATAGAGTCGGGTGAAGGCAAAGTAGCTGCCAAGAGGTGAATTTTTTCATGAGACAAGTTCTAAAGGTAAATATATCACCATATAAATGCTAGTACCAAGTACATTGACGTCAATAATAATCGTATTTTAAACGTTCGGCCAAGTTTCTTATCTGACTGGTCGTAGAGTGATGCCAGGATGATTACGAATCATATCACCGCTTCCAACAGATTTGTGTGCAACTGATGAATGCAATGCTCATTAGAATTTTGTCAACATTAATATTGGATGACTGTAGGGGTTAAAAAAGTGAATTGCATTTCTTAGTTGTGGAGTACATCTCCGGGTATTACCTACATTATACTTGCGGATAATTTTTCTGAAATTGAGACTTTCAAGTTGGTAGAAATGATCTATGAGAAGGAGCATAAAAGGAATAGCAGAAAACGTTATTCTTCTCAACAACAAGGTACGCGAAGTGCAGAAGAAAAAGTGTGAGTTCTATACACTAGCTGTGGGTGTAGCTAAGACTTTTTACAGTGTTAGCCATCAGACAAGCCACATGGTAGCAGTGGCCTTCTATGTTGGTAGGATATATTGTCACAGTGTACGAAAATATTGCCAAGAGGATTGGTGATGAGCCAATACGATGTTTGAGGTGAGACAGGGGAACCCTCTATCACCTATCCTATTCTAGTGGTTATGGATCATGTGCTGATGTAGCTCACCCAGAGTTGGATACCACAAGAGAGGAAAAACTTGTACATTGTGAGCTTTTGAGGAAGATGTTATAATTACTGCTTCGTCGGGATTGGGGATCGTGCCCATGATCTGTGCGATGGCAGAACACCAGCACTGTGCCGTTTTCCACACTTGCTAAGACTGCCCGGAGGTGTCTGGGTATTGATTTGACTAATTTTATGAGGGATCATTTCGGTACTGGAAAATTCAAGAAAGGTCTTCGGAAAGTCGATAAAGCTCTCCTTGGTTCAATCATGTAGACTGAGCTAATGATTTATTTGGTACCGTCCTATTATCACACCCTTGTTTTGAGCTATATAAAAATGACACCTTCTAGGAATCAATCGAGCTTCAAGAAAAATGGTGAGAAAATTATTCATATTGATGCATGATTCCTGAAATGCCTACATCCATGCAGTTATGAAGAACTTTGGTTTGGGAATTCCCAAACTGTGTGAACTCATCCCAGAACTAAAGAACAAGATATGGAAGCAGGCAAAAGGGTCCCTCTTTGGTGAAGGAGTACAGTGTCAAAAGATTGTTTACGGAAAGGAAACTCAGGAGCAAGGAACTGCAAGACAATTGCTGCAGTCGATATTCACAATGGTTCCCTGATGACAAGAGTCGGAAGATCTAGGGAATCAAGTATGCCGATCGTTCAGTAGACCACGTTTAGCAAGGTAGAAATGTGTAGTTGATGCCTTTGCACCGTATGGACAACAGAAGCAATGGGATGTTCGAAGTGAGGTGCATATGCAAATAAAATGGCAAAAGACCCTCAGGCTGTTGGATCATTAATGCCCTTGTTGTATCTGGGTCGGACAGGAACCTGCTGAACATCGTACATCAGCGAAAGAAGATGAAGTACAGACCCACAGAGATTCGCAGTTGCTGAGACCATGGGTGTTGATACCACATCAGTTCAAGTGGCTGTGGTAACCATTTCATATGTATAAGAGGCACGAAAATTAAAGACAAAGGGGTTTCCTCTCTTCATTGGTAAAACGGTATTGAGTTCAATTATTCGTCATTTGCTTAATGGCAACTCCAACCTTCTCGAGAAGAATATTCTAATAATGTATTATCAATATCAACACGATAGAAGCATTAGTAGCTACTACGCATCCGCGAGCGCCAAATCTAAGCCTGATTTCAAGAGTTTTCATCCCATTTGGATGAAATTTTCAGGAAAAGTGTTGGTATCCTATGAGTTTCATTGCCACAGATTAATACATCGCGTTGTGCACGCACAAACGTAAAATCCATCAAGTATCAATTCCTCAAGGTCCAGTGGTCCGATCACGCACAAATTTCAAGTGAACTAGACGGCCAAGAAGTTTTTGAAAATCTAGGATCAATTTCAACGAAATCATATCATTATTCTATCCGTAATAAAATCAGTGTGATTGACCCCGTAATACATATAGATTAACCTTTTGAAGGCTTTGATGTCGTGGGGATGTGTCCCGCGCCATTGCAGCCCCGTGAATCGCTCTTGCAAGCTTACATTCTACATCTTTTGAGATTGTGTGAAACATTTCAGAAGATCTAGACAATCATGTTGCGAATAGGTGAAAGCTGTCTGCCTCACCCAACTTGGCAGACTTTGTTTACTATTCAGTTGTTTGCACAATTTACCTTTCATGGCGGGGACATATAGTTTATTGATCCTGGAAAATATATTTGATTCATTTTGTGGATTTTTAATGAGATCCCATACGCATGCAATATTCATACGAAGCCCGCTATAAATCAGTTTGTTTTCTCCTTCTCCTCTGTATTCGTTCAAGTTGGATCCTGTTATACTTAGAGCAACCTGCTAATGGGATGGTCTTGACGGGCTAATCCCATCACGGAGATGACCCCTGGTGCCTCTACCCCTCGCCCCGACAACTGACCGGACCCAGGGGTTTGACCTTTAGCCCCTCGCCGTTGACCTCCACCTGTGACTGCGTGAGATATGTATTCAGGTTCTTCAAGCCCTCGCACGGCCACACAGCGACTAAAAGTTGTAAATCACAGGTGGATCCTCAATGGACGGGGCGTATCGGGAAACACCCGCCCGAGGTAGAGGACCGGGGTGCAAAGAGTCACTCGATTTACCGGGCAACGGAATCCAACAAAAGGTTTAGCACTTAGCTTTGGAATCTTCTTGACGTCATATTAGATGGATAGATAGATATTTTATTTTGTATATTTTCCTTTAAGTGTTACCTACAATCTTCAATTGAATAGTAACCGAAGACCGAGCTGTATAGTGTAACTTTGTGCCCCAGCCCGGACTCCCGGAGTTGGTTCGTACTTCTAATTTTTATGAACTACCTACCTACGATCCTGTATTTTCGAAACGATTGTTTGTTTAATTGATTGTTGTGATTTTTTATACATTTATCAGGTATAAAAATCATCTTAACATTTGAATTCTATTTTCATGAAATGATGTACTTATTATTATTAATACAAAATTATCAGTTTTCTTTTATAAAGCTTAAACTGTTAAAGTTGTTATTAGTTTACAAGTTTCTTTATCATTATTAAATCTTCGTTTAATTTATAATTTTTCCAAAATCTTTATTTATTTGCGTGCCTTTGTATGTTTTCCTAATTTGAGCGAACGTATTTCTAACTCTCGGTAATTTCAGTCTACACGATTTTGATTGCTGCTGTTTAAATGAGCAAAATTTATACTTTTGTGTTTACGAATTAGTTTGAGCATATCTGATGTGTACAATTGATGGACAGTTAACAAATTCAAATAATGAAATAATATATCGGTGAGATTTCGCCTAGACTTATCGAACAATCTCCTTGATTTCATTTTTTGAATCCTTAGAACGTTATCGATTAGATACCTGAAAATGAGTCCCCCTATTGCAATTGCATATTGTGAAATTGACTCAACCAGCGACTGATAAATGTTGGTCTTTAGTTCGTCTTATAGGAATTTGATTCTATACACTGTGTATGCACATTTTCGTAACTTTTGATACAAACTTTGAAGGTGGCGGTCCATTTTAGAATCATACGTCACTCCTAAATAAACTAAACTATTCTATTTTTAGATTTTTGAACAGTCGAACAGTCACATATTACAGCGAGAATTGGCAAAGTAACTGAGTTTTCTGCGTTATGCTATATCCTGAAATTGATCTGTATCTGTTCTGACAATAACATTTTGTGTGGGTAGTAGGGTATACCTAATAGCTGGGCTATGACAAATATATATTCATGGCTGTTTCCATTGTCTTTCGTTTCGTTTATTGACGTTTCTCAATGTTGCTGGCGGTCGGCGATCAGGCCCATCGTGAAGTAAACAAAGTTGTCCTTAAGTGCTCCAGTCTTACTCGATTTCAACCAACTACTTCCCACGTCAACAAGCCTTGCTATAAACTTCGCAAAAGCAAACGTAACCAAAAATTACTGTAAACTTGGGGATTTATAGTGTTGCTCGGCAAGAATCGTTTTACTTCAATGGAACCAGTTTGTTGAAGTCCTTCGATCTTTACTGCCTTTCAACAGGAAAACACTTTATATTTTTCACCAATCTTCCAGCCTTGCTTTATATGAATGCTTTCCAGCAAAGCTGTCAACGTAAAAGAGGTTTTCTTCTTTGAAATGAATATCTATAGTGACATCTTATTACGACTTTCAGTATAACCCCTGCTACTTGTTTGTATTTTTCAATAGATAACCCTAAGAATGAGCTTTAAACAACTCCTACCCCATTTGAGATGGTTATTGGTTCAGATATATGGTTGGCCACAAGGGTCGAGGAAGCACTAAAGAAGTTTACTTTACAAAGCCTATATCACGCCTCGGAAAGAAATCCATAACCTCAAATGATATGAACAGTTGTTTGCCTCTTCCGAAATACAGCTTTGTAACTTTTCCTGTTCTTGGTACAGGGCTAAGGGACCTATGATTCATACTGGAGAAGAAAAAGAAAACAGGAATAAGTTGTCTGGTTTACGTAGCTCCACAAATTGTGTTTACCTTGGTTCTTCATGTAGTGAGGCTTTGGATCAAATGTTATCGTCATAGACTTAAATGGGAACGGATTTAGCGTGGAGTTGAAGAAAACTCGACATTTGATACGGAATTCATTCGAGATAAAGAAGCAGCCCGAATTTACAGCCGGCCTGAGGTGATACATGTACACACTTTCACATTTTATGGAATATTGAATTTTTAGTGAAGAAAGTTCTGCTCATTAAGCTAGCAGGACATAGTCCACAAATTATTTTGTCGTTTGTTGTGACAGAGAAGTTTCCTATCAAATTTGCACTTTTCGTTGATCAGCATAGACTTCAGCTGATAAGGATAGAGCGCCTATTCATTAATTTCTTGTTGTCCGAGCGAGGATATCGATCGAAATTCAACTTCAGTGGCAAAACTGTTACAGTGGAACAGAAGAAGTTACAGTTTGACTTACAGAGTTATTTTTCTTCCTACTTTTGATGACAAAATCTGGTTCCAGTCCTGTGAGATTTTCTAGAAATGGCCAATATTTCCAAAAATTATTGAATGAGAAACACAGTTTTTAAGTATTGAATCAAACGAATTTTCGATGTAGCTCTCAATAACTGCAGTAGCTACAAAATTCCCAGTTGCCGAAATGCCCGAATTCAATAACTACTATATAAATGTGAATCGTTATCGAATAAACACCTCTTCTCTCTCCTTTTTGTTCCCTATATTGTTGTTTCGTTGAATTCTCTTCCACTAATATGAATAATAATTAAATATGTCTAATATTACTCGGTAGTTTGGGAAATTCACACTTCAATTCAATCCTATCTTATCAACTTTCAGTTTTGTTCCCAAAATTTTCGAAAACTTTAGTTTTGTAATTTCTATAAATTTAAGACCAGTGTACGTTCATTATCATGTAAATTGTTGTGCTGGTTTCAATTAATTAGAATTTCCCAGCCATTCGTTTGCTATCGGTTAGTGAATCATTATGCGCTGAATCTGTTGACTTTAGTGTAGAGTACCTTGATTAAAAATACCTAGAACACTTTCTACTTGCTGAAGCTTGTGATGACCTATGTACTGTTTTTACTTCTGGCGATGATATGGCGTTCTGTGAGCGACTTCTAATAACATAAACTTACTGATACCTGGATTTCAACATCTTGTGAATATCAAAAGGTAGTATGTACCTTCTTTGGTGGCCCTCCAGTATTCTCTTCCCGGAGAAAGGTTTTTGTAAATCAGAACGGTGTCATATTACGTGACTATAGACGAGTTTAAATACAAGTAGATCGTGGGAATCAATATACAGGAAGATCTACATACACACAAAGGTAACTACCTGATTTTAAATCAAATATACAGGTACCTGCCTAAATACCTATTTAGTCAGATGCGCATACTGACGAAATCACAGTATTTCGAAAGTTTCACAGTATTTCTTTATGTCCACTTTATAAAGAACAGATTGTGATCCTACTGAATTGGTTAAAGATGTAACCTCCTTTGTTTTTTTAACCTCATTTTAACTCATTTGATGGATGAATATTTTAGTTCCGTGTGTTATACGGAAGTTTTTAAATACCGTGATAACGTACTCGTAAAAATTAGAATACGGCCGTAATCGGTTCTGAAGAACCACAGCGAATGAAAAAACGCTGCGAAATATTATACAGTTTATTATTCATGTACTAAGTATCCCGTGAATCACTGGACTTCGTTCATTATATGAAATCTGCGATGCATCATCTAACCATACCTACATTATTTATCCATTCGTTATAATTATGTCCTAAGGACCTTAGAAAGAATTCCATCCATATTTCACCTCTATAGATCGTTCAGGACGTATGAGTCCTTCGCTGATCAGAGAGTTTCAACACCTTCTAGTTGACTCCGAACCAAAAGGAACTACTTAAAACCAAATTCGATTATAATTATATCAGCCGAAGCGATCGTCACAATTTACAAGCGATACTGACGTTTTTGGTTCCGTCAATAATAAACATGAAAACTTCAAAGTGTTTCATATTCTGATTTTCCAATATTTCAGCAATTTGATTTTATCCTTTAAGATTAACAGAAAGTAATGACGAGAATCCCGTCCCCAATACATACGGGTGCTTTTTAACCCAAGTTTCGAGGGCTTTGGTTCTGTAGTTTAGGAAAAATGCTCCTGAGGGTGGCCAAAAATGTTTTTGTTTTCCTTCGATTTTTGCGCTTCGAAATTTTGAGAGAGGTTTAAACTGTCTTTCTTTCTTGGTTGACTACAAAGGTTCATCATTAATTACAATACCTAAACCAAAAACGCTGCAAATTCTTTCACTGGGGTTCATTATTCAATTTCATTCATTTGGCTTGAATTCATAATTTGAATTTCTACTAAGCTTTGGAGTGTGCGTGTTTCACAGGTGATAGAGCGATTATTGAATTTCAGGAGATATGCATAGAGCACTTAAATCGGTTCTCAACCAAAATACCTATTTGGATTGATCAGTTGATCATATTTGTGTGCCTCCTGAAATTCAATAACACGCACACTACAAAGCTTAGTAGAAATTCAAATTATGAATTGCGCCGCAGTTGCGAAGGGCCAAACAGTTGTTTTCCAATAACTAGTTGTCAGTTATCATGATTCAACAGTAACCAGTTATTTCAGTTACAGGTTACTCACTCCCATCGCAATCAGAAAGTTGTTGTACATACCTAACTTTCTTACCTTATCTACCTACTTCAGCATTCTTTGCTGTGAGATATGAAGGGGCGAGAAAGGAGCTGAGTAAAAGAGAATGAATTAATCTAAATGATAAGATATTTTTACTGTCAGAAAGAAGAAAAACGGTGTTTTTAAAAAATTTGAAAAATTATCAGCTCTGGCATTACAAAAATGCCACAATTCAGGATTCGTGCTCCGAGAGCTGGAACACAGTTTGGGAGGAGTCCTCAGCTTCCTAAAATTTCAGAGCCATTTTATTTCCTAATTTTTTGAAAATTGGCTAGAATGAACTTGATTTGGACAAATTTTAATTTGACTGGGATAATTTATACATTCGTCCTTAGTGATAGCTGATAGGCGATATGTATTTTAATGAAAATAGGTGTTAAAATCAAATTCTTCAACAGAATTGCATCGAAAAATACACTTATCGGACAGGAGTAGGTTGGTACTTACTTGTTGTTTGTTCCCATAGCACTTGCACTGCTACCTTTACGACACAAGGTAGTCGGGTCAGGATCTAGCGACCGAGGGGCACAATAACTTCTTGTAAAATAACGAGTTATTCCCGAAATAGTTACTGGATGGACGGTACACCATATCCCTTCAAACGTATCTATAAACGAGTAGATAAGTAATAGATCCGTCCGTCATAAGACTTAAGCCCTAGTGGTTACCTAGGTAGCCTCCTCGAAAGTGGCCTCCTTATTAGACTTATTCCAACCCCTTGTCACCTCTGACCCGGAAGTCAGGTAGAGAGGATTATCCAGCCACAATGAAAGCTTTCCCCTTTTCCCCAAGTTCCAACCTAGGAGGTTTACGATAAGACTCCATCCTGAATACCGTCTCTTTAGAATAACAGGAGTTATCACCATCAACCCCAATAACTTCAATTGCAATAACTATGTAACTCTAACTGGTTCCGCAACTTCCAATTGATTCAATTTTGTTCCTTTTTTTTATAAAAACTTTATTGCAAGATTTCGCTGCTATCATGTAGTCATCTTCAGGAAAACAAACACATGAATTTGATGGGATCACATTGACAACTGTCAATCATTACCAATTAAAGTAAGTACAAAAAAAATAGAGTCTCGTTTGTATTTGATTAACCCTCGTAAGTGTGGTCATGTATAAACAGTCACGTCCCTATATCGCATGCATTGCTCATCAACATCTTCGTGTTTTTTTGCTTCTTCTTTCAGCTGACTAAAGGGTTAGTCTTGGAAAGCTAATGTCTGTAAGCGCATTATGAGTGTTATTCGGCCTGATTATCACGAAGTTCACTTCGAGGTTTCGATCCAGGTCAAACTGTACCCACGGCTGATAAAACCACTTCAGTCTTTCCATTTGTAAAAGACCGCACTTTGCTTTCTTCCTAATAACTTTGCTAATTGGGTATATTTAATTAGAGGGTTGTTAACGAAACCAGACAGATTGCAACTCTTAATTTTAATTTATATCCAACATTGACTCTTTCAATCAGGATAAATGAAAATTTTGTTTCGGCGAATCCGTGCTAATGATCGCCTGTCGACATCATGACATAAACTTTTTGAGCAGTAACTTTTCATCTAAGATGAAAATCCTTGAGTTGTGAGTATTCTATAAAGATGATTCTCTCGAATTTGTGGAAAGCAAATAATTTTTTTAGTATTAGGTTCAACAGATAATGTGCAATAGTTATTGACTCTATATTTAACGTATATCATTCGATAATCGAGCTGTAAGTGAACTTCTGAGCAATATTTCAGATACAATTTGATTATAACCGAGTCAGATATTTCACACCAATTTCATCGAACTTTGACATTGCAGTATCTCATTTAGCTACCTATTTACCCAAAGAAATAAATCATACAAAAAACATATACTCCTAAATAGTAAATAGGTAATTATGTTTTTTAAATTCCACATTAAAAGTCGAAAAGTTGCGTCAATTAAAACTAACAAGAACAACGAAAAATTCAACAAAAGTATCATTCATGTACGTATAACATGATCTATATGATAGGCTGAACAACAGAAAAGTAAGAAAATAAGCATTTCAAAGTTAACATTTTTGTACATAGAAAAATCATTCCATAGTTTTTATGAATGATATCAAAGTATTTACAAAACTAGTTAGATTGAAATAAAAGGGTTTTGCAACAAAATTTTCCATGTTGCATTTTGCACGTAAAATATGTTTTTAAATGATCTTTAAGACCAATGTATTCACACCTCGTTCTAGAAATATTACACAATTCAAACTTTTTACAAATAAATAATTACAGACACAAAAAGCTTAGACTAGGATTCTTAAATTTTCAATCCCAAATGAAACTGAATCGTAAAGTATTATAGTCACCAAACTCCATGGGTTGGACATAGTATGTTATTTTATACAGTTTGATTTCTATGTCCAAAATGTGATACGTTATGGATGTTTATAAAGATGTTCAAATGGATCTTTAAAATTGTGTTTTATGGATATTTTTAAGTTTATGCATATGGATGTCAAATTAATGGTTGAAATGCAGTCAATAATGAATAATAAGGATGTTCATCTGGATGTTTATAGTTTTATAATGCCGTTCACATGATTGTTAACAATGATACACAAATGGGTGCTTATAAAAATGTTCATTCACACCTAATCCTAGTTAGTTATTTGCACCCACGATTTCTTTTCACTGTTTGTCACCAATAAGATGATTCCTTTGGAATGTACAAATATATAGCACTTCTTTGTGGAAAACAACAAGTTTGACTGAATTAGTTTTCATTTAATGAGTGGCATTTGGCGAAAAGGGACAAGTTCACAGATCATATAAGTCGTACATCGCCAAGTTAGAACCATTCTCGATATTTTGTTCGTTTTTATGCAAGGAAAAAGATCAGCCCAACCATAATAACAGTAAAAGCTCAAAAATGAGTTTTAAACAACATATATATATATTTTTTTTTAATTCAAAATCTATGTTTGATTGATTTTATAACACTGCTTACAACCACTCAGCCCATTCTTTCCACTCTGTGATCAGTACATGTGTTTTTTTAACTGAATTCGTAGTAGATGAGTTCTAAAAACTTGAAAAGTCCTCGATTTCAATATTGTCTTTTTGGCTGAACTTCAAGATGAAAGGTAAGTGAGTTATAATCAAAAACTGATATTTTCAAACCACTGATTGGTTACTGGCGATGGATGTGGGAAATACAGAATCATGTGATGCAGCACGGCCATAAGATCGAATTTTCCGTAAATAATCGTATTATATTCATGTTAAATTCCGCAAGAAAATTAACGTTCTCTTATTCATACATAGTATTTTCACAATTTTAATCGATTTTTCAGTACGATTTATTGGAAAGTAAAAACATTTTTTCGGGGTAAGTTGGTGCTTCAATTTCGCAGTGTTTAGCTTATGAACATTTTTTGTGTAAATTTTAGCCAAAACAAGTATTTTACAATTTGAAGCATCTTTCTACTATTTGTACAGATTTTTTTAATTACATGTTTTGACATTTCAACAATTTATTGTGTTGAAAAAGTGGTGTCCAATAAACTCTTCGTTTTCCTAAAAGAGAAGATGTCTGTTGGGGGGAAGAACAAAGTTTTTATTTTATGGCTAGAGCAAGTTACCCTTGTAATTTAAAATTTTTTGGAGCAACTGAGAGAGTTCCATTCTCTATGAAGAGTCTCTGGAAGGAAAAACGTCTGAAAAATCCAAACTTAATGAAATAATTCCTTTTAATCTACGACTATGTATGTTGAATTTCGGAAGTACTTTTTCTGTCTTCTTTGTGGAAAGTTCTCATATGTTCAACATCGCTCAGATGGGTTTCCACGACTTAATCATGAGTGGTGAGATTCGTATCCTCAGCGTAACTATTTGGGGAAACGTATTTTTTATATAATGGTGCCAAAATAGTTTGACTGTCATTAAACGAAATAACCTAAACGATGGGGAAATTAAAACTGTTATGAATTGTTGATGTCTTTACACTTCATGTCTTTACACAACTCAAGTCCAGCGGTGCTTTCTTTTCTAGCTGCGGAATCACCTGTTGCACGTGGGGTGACGTGCGGAGGTGGAGAGCCGGAGGCGGAGACTGCGCGGAGGCGTTGGCCGCGTGAGGCGACCGCCGCGGCTCCTCCTTCCTCAGCCGGAGGTCCATCGGAGACTCCTGGACGGGCCCCAGGTTCCTGAGGAGGTCGGCGGGGTCGAGGGCGTGGGGCGTTGGGGGCGGTGCTTGGGGAGCGAGGGGCGGCGTCGGCGGTGGAGGCGGCGGCAGGGGGAGACCCCGTGGGAGGAAGAAGGGAGTCAGGGGAGGCGAAAAACCGAACAGCGGCATTCCTGTAATCGGACAAATCAAACGATCCCGAAGTCTGAAGGTAAATTACTTCATTAAGAATTCAAGAATTTTCAAGTCATTTTCAATGACACACAAAGGATGTTCTGTATCCACAAACGCAAAAGTCGAGGCCAGGCGTAAAACGCTCCAAATGATCGGACAATATACGTTTGTGACGTTTTCAAGGAAGCTATTCTTCACAAAGACCTTACCGATGAAAAGTTGCCCAGATGTTGATAGTATTTTATGGGATTGAAGTGTTGAGGTCTTAGATCACTACAGATTTTATGCTGCTCGAAAATTAGCATTGGTGTAGGTTACGCGATACTATGATAAGTGATTGGTTAGGTTGTTCCACTTTACCTAGTTACTTGCATCCAGCTTCAATTACTCCTCCAAAATAACTTTGCACTCATTTTACCCTATCACGCAAGACATAGGAGGGTTCAATTTGTTCGTGCTTCCTGTTCATCTAAATACCAACAGTTGAGAACTAAATCCTAAAATAGGGTAAGCACATTTCTACTGAAAATACAACAGTAATCATTGAATCGGGGAAGTGTTTGTAAGACTGCTCAGAAGAACAGCGAAGAAGTCATTCACAAGTGAAACACATTTCAATTATTCTTTCCAAAAATATTAGTGAATTTGTTCCAGTAAAAGGAAGATAAGTTTAGGATAGCAAAAGGTTGGAGTACTTATTCTTTATTCAACTCTACATAATAGCGGCAGCATAACTTCCTCTTTTTAAACTTAATGAAACGCATTGTATGAATCAGAAAATTGTTATTCGTTTTTTTATAATATAGGCACATACATAAAGTTTTGTTTTACCCAGTTTTGAAGATCAAATCAGGTAGGTGACGTCCCCCATTCTCCATACGCTGAGTAAACCGATTTCTGTCGTTTGTCATGACCCCAGCCAGCATAGCATCTTCCTGGATGTTGGTCTTCAAATCTTGTACGGTTCACAGAAACACGGGATTTCAAAAAACCCGATAGAAAAAAATCACAAGGGATCAAATCGGGAGAGCATAATCACTCCAAATCGCCCCTATTCGAGATAAGGCGCTCTGGGAAGTGTTTCCTCAAAACAGTCATCGATGGACTTAAAAGACATTTGGTTCCAACAACACGGTGCAACGGCACACACTTCAAGAGCATCGATGACTGTTTTGAGGGAACACTTCGCCTTATCTCAATTAGGGGCGGGCGATTTGAAATCCCGTGTTTCTGTGAACCGTCCAAGGACCCTACAAGATTTGAAGACCAACATCCAGGAAGAAATTGCCAACATAACGCCTGCTATGCTGGCTGGAGTCATGACAAACGACAGAAATCGGTTTACTCAGTGTATGGAGAATGGGGTACATCACTTACCTGATTTGATCTACAAAACTGGGTAAAACAAAACTTTATGTATGTGCCTATATTATAAAAAACGAATAAAAATTGTCTAATTCATACAATGCGTTTTATTGAGTTTTGAAAAAAGGAAGTTATGCTGCCGCACCCTGTATTATCGAAACAAAAAATTATCGAAACTGCCAGGAAAATATGATTTTCGCAGACACAAATCAAGTGGAGATTGATAAAAGTAATTGCTATAATAGAATATGACAAGGCATTTTCACTCCATCAAGAATTTTGAATGACAACCTAGTCTTGAGAGTATTTCTTCTGATTCATCATTGAAATTGAAGCCCTTTGTAAGTTATTATTCTGTTGTGGTCATTGAATGAGAAAGAGTAACAACTCAGGTTATGAATCCAGAGCACTATAAATCACATGGATTTACCTACTGCTCAGGCGCACCTAAATGTATAGGATAGAATGTGTATATATATTATGAGACCTGGTTTATTTAATATATCAACTAATCTACCAGCAGCCAATTTGAGTTTCTTCATAACTGATGATTATCAGCTTCACTAAGTTGGTGTGCATCCAACGGACGCTATCTACAATCAAAATATAGGTATAGGTAAAGATTTAAAAAAAACTTGCTGGCTAAGTTCACTAACCCCTTATTATACTGGGCGTCCCACGTTGAGGACCGCCAAACTTCGGGAATCGTTTCTCCAACTAATTTCCGATCAAATGGAGTGACGTGATTTGAGGAGGGGCACGTTGGGCAGAAAACCAAACATGAAAGCAGGATGTGGAAGTTCGGCTTGAAACGGACGATGTGTGGACAAAATATTAATTTCAAATCACGAATATCGGCAGCAATAATTTGATGCAATCCGCAAAGCTCGCTTCGTATGCGTGTCTGTTTTCCTAGCGTATTAAAACTGTAATATTTATTTACTGGTTTTGAAGGAAAAAATCGTGAATATCATAATTTTCCCACGAAAGGACCAAGATCACCGGCAGTCAGTAAGTTGGATATCAGAAAATTGAACTTTGATAACCTCAAATCATCTTCGAACAGCAAACCTTTAGCAGAAAATT
This sequence comes from Creontiades dilutus, assembly GCA_031894815.1. NCBI lineage: Eukaryota > Metazoa > Arthropoda > Insecta > Hemiptera > Miridae > Creontiades > Creontiades dilutus. The sequence continues at coordinate 2,094,470 of JAVIWC010000944.1, forward strand.
TAGGATATAATTATAGTTTCAGAGGATTTTTTATGAGGTTGAGATGTGTAATTATACCGAACCTGTATATTCATAAGTGCGTTATGTTTATATATGTAACTTCATCCATGCGCTGCAAAAGTTCTTACTATCCTAACAACCCTTGAGGGAGGTCAGGTTCAATTGTTAGTTTAGTTAGGTTTGATTTCTATTAATAACCATAAAATAACCCAGGTCTCCATGATAAGTAAACGATTTGTTATTGTTGTTTTTGTCAACTAGATAAACTAATCTGCCTGTTAAAATTTGTATCAAGGAAAGGAAACATGGTGCACAGTCAATTCTTGTGGTTTCCTTAGGAAGAAAATGAGTTCCGCTGGCTACTACAGGTTGTGATGATCACCATTGATCATGCGTTCAAGCACCTTTGCACTTGAAGTTACAAAGTTCCTTGAAACTGAGTCACGTACAGATTCGAGGACATTAAAGGACGAGAGCCATTATAGAAAAACAATTTTCTGTTGACAGCGGTGAAAAGGAAATTACTGAATTGGAGCTTGTGAGCGTCAAACTCAAGCGTTTCAGCTGAGCCGGAGACAACGAATCACCAGATAAAAGTCCTGAGGTGATTCTAAATTACGGCATCGGAGTGTATATAGCGTGGGAATTAACTTTAGGAGCAAAGAAATTAGTACTTCATGATGGCTTGAGCTTAATTTTCGAGCACAGAACCTAGCAGCTGAACGTTAGAACGCTAGATGTGTTGCACCACAATCTTGGAGTAAACGCTCCAAGTGGTAGAACACGGTGAGAACAGCGTGGAGTCTAGACACTACTAGTCTTTTCAGATAGGGTAAGCGATAGTTATCCCTTCAGGAACCTATAAGGGATTATCAACTCACCAGGGATGGGAGGTAGCCGCCAAAGAGGAGGTTCCTTCTTGACGTTGTTGTTGTCTTCGTCCCATTTGGGGGGCGTGGGCGGGCCGGCAGAGCCGCCCTGCTCCTGAAGGAGGCAGTGGATCTTGAACCAATTGGACCGCCTCCCGTAGCGGGATCCGCTTTTAGACATCCCGACGAAAAGGCATTTACGGAGTCGACAAGCCTTGCAGGACGTTCGGTTCTTTTTGTTGATGACGCACTCGCCGTTGTTCTTGCACTCGCTGATGGAGTTGAGGTTGTTGTAGGTTCTGCCGAAGAAGCTCTGAAACAGAACAATTGGTGAACTTAGAGAGGCATTCATAATTAAAGAGTTATGTTCAATAATAATAATAACGTTGGTTTTGGAACTCGCTTATTCACTTGAAGAGCCCTTCTTGGTTTAACAGTACAGTAAGAAAATTACAAAGCCCATATTCACTCAGGACACCTGAGTAAGATCAATGGAAAAGTTCGAAAAAACGAGTGATATAATATTTTATGTTCTGCATGAATGCTCCTGAACAATAAGGAGAACAAATTCCAGTACGTTCTCATCATCACAACTATACTAAAGTTATCGATATAGAAAGAAGGACGTTCGTTCAGAGGAGATGATAACTCGGCGAACCGATTAGAAGGGGAGATTCATACTCGTACATCAGTCAGCTCTCCATGCAGCTGGAGCTACTGCTGTCGCCAACCCCAGTCACAGTAGTCTACTGACATTAACCTTGATGATCTCTTTAAATAAAAAATTGTCATCTCCGGAGGACGAAGAAGAAAGAAAAGTTGAGAATAAAGAGAGAGAGTACTATTAATCCGCTCCATTGAGAATGTTGAATGTTGAAGACTCTACTCGCATGTGTTAGTAAGCGACCTCAAACTACAATAAGGAATCGGACAATGAGTTACAATTCAAATCGAAATGACTCCTACATATTGATTGGCTAATTTGAGTCCAAATATTAATTTTTGCCTTAATCTTCAGCCAACATAAGGAAAGGAAAAACTAATACAGGTTAAATGTTTCATGGACACACCAAAATAATTAGTTTTATATTAGAATTAGTAGGTAGAAGACATATCATGACTCAAAATGAGTGAATGCATATGCTGATATTACCCAAAACAAAATTCGCAATGAAATTCACTGGATTCCACTATGCAAAACCAGAGGGGTATCGATTTGAGAAATTTTCTAACTCTAACAGCACTATGGTGCTTAATAATCAAAATATGATTTCACCGTTATCATATAGTGGCTGAAACAATCAGGGGAGTTATTGTTTGAAGTTTCTTATATATCTTCAAAAACAAAAATAATGATTGTTTCACGAAAGTTTGCTAAAACCAATCGAGAGTAACAGCCGTATGTTAGAAGTTAAATTAACCACAGTTTCATTTCTTTCTCTCACCTGTGAATTCACACTTACTTATACAGGGTGTCCCAGGAGTTATGCAGAATTCGACTCCTACGTGATCTACAACTCACTTCCAAACAAAAATGCCTCCTAGCAATTTTTTTCCAGAGGCCTCGTTTCTGAGCTATTCGCGATTTAAGATTTTTTTCGTGTTTTCGATCTTATGTCATTAAAACTGTCATAACTCCCTCAATTTTTGAGATAGCTCAAATTTGATGACACCGTTGGAAAGAGCGTTAAATTTTCTATCTAATTGATGTCAGAAAACATTTTTTTAATTACATTGAAGATGTGCGATTGCTGCGAGAAATGGCAGTTTTGTCAAAATCCTGAAATCGCCTGTTTTTACTCTCCTAGAAACCCCATTCTCATTAATTTCATTTTAATTTTAAAATTTTCATTTTTTATTTATATCTTAACAATCTTGTTTAAACGTTCACTCTTTGTATGAACTCGATTTAAATCCCAATATCTTACCATTATCCAACAACTGGATAACATGTTCGAGTCAATAAACATTTTACTAAAACTGAATTTCGTCAGAAACCACAAATTATCAACATTCCAACACCCAATGCTACGGCCGAATCAGATTGGGGTGGTTAATACACGGCGCACAAAGCAACCCCTCCCTCAAGACCGGTGGGTCGTGCGGGTCATTGCATATCCGTGCCCCTGACCAAGACAATGCCTCCTCCCCATTTTCATACATTAGGTCTGTTTTAGTTATACAGGGTGTCCCAGGAGTTATGCACAATCCTACTCCTATGTTCTACAACTCATTTCCGACTGCGATGAGTTGCGTTCATCTTCGAGACTTTTGGAAAAACCTCAATTTTAACAGAAAACACACGTTTTTCTGCTGTTAAACACACTTTTTCTTAACTAAAAATATTTTTAAAAGCCAAAACGACTACACCGATGGAAAGCTGATAGTTTGGCGCACGTTTTATCAGGCCTGCACAGTTCTGCGTCAAGCATTCATGGGGTTTCTAGGAGAGATAAAAAACGGGAGATTTCAAGATTTTGACAAGACTGCCATTTCGCGCAGCAATCGCACATCTTCAATGCAATTATAATAGAGTTTTCTGACATCAAAAATATAGAAAATCTAACGCTCTTTCCAACGGTGTCATCAAATGTTAGCTATCTTCAAAATTGAGGGAGGTATGACAGTTTTAATGACACAAGATCGTAATCACGAAAAAAATCATAAATCGCGAATAGCTCAGGAACGAGGCGTCTGGAAAAAATTGCTATGAGGTGTTTTTGGTAGGAAATGAGTTGTAGAACACGTAGGAGTCTGATTGAGCATAACTCCTGGGACTCCCTGTATAAGTGATCGTGTTTGATAGCTTGGATAAAATCCGTTGGTTAAAATACTTCCTAAGTCTCAAGACCTTAAAAAACATAGTGGAACTTTTTGTTTAGAAATGTAAGCTGAAGGGTCATCCAACTGTTATGTGGAACTCAGCACATAACATATCTCAATATCATATGATAATAATAATATGTAGAATAACGGAGTATAATGAAATTACTGTCTTGCATGAACATTCCAGTGCCAATGTCAATAGGATTGTGATAGTTCTGATAAAAACAGTGAGAAACAATTGTGCAGAAATATGTAGTTATCGACTATCAGGAATTCAACGACCACCTCTGAATGACTGAACCCGAGAGTTTTTACTTGGGCTTTAATTTTTTCAAATCTTTGTGATTCATATTTTTTCGGTCACAATTTTAGTCTAGTTGTGCAACAAACCTCGGAAGTTTTCCATTTGCCTTCAGGAAGGAGAATAGAAGGGGTAAATAGCGACCCTTTAAAGTGCTGCTAAATCTAGAAATCGGCACAGATTTTCTTGATTATTTTATTATAGTTTTCCAATTAAGAGCTCGGACCATTTTCGATACATATTTCTGTATTTTCAAATTTCATAATGAAAGGGGTGAATGAAAAAGGTAGATTTATCTCAGTTTCGAATGTTTTCATCTGATTTTTGTTATTGTTGTCGTTCCATATTTTGGTTCATTTGTGGGCAATTTCCATCTGACCACCACAAAATTCAAAATTTTGTTAGAAAATGGAATTACAAAAATGGATAGAGTTTCGAGAAATCTTTCCTAATCGGCTTTCGGTGCAGAAATTTGAAATGGATTGCTTTTGGGACAGAATACAATTATAAGGTCAGGAGGGTAGCTGACCAACCGTGGCAACCCTTGCTGCTAATTTATTTCCTGAACTTATTCATGATCTATTCTAACCGGAAGCCGGTCAAAGAACTAAGTTCAATTCGTGGCAGTCGAGGCTGTGTGTGGCATGTGTACACCCGGGAGTGTACAATCGTCCAAAAATCCAAACACGAGTAAGATACACGGGCCCACGATCAGAAATATTTTCAAATAAGAATGCTATGCAGATCCTGGTATAACTTAGAACGTAGCGTTTCATTTCATTACATGACTCGGAGAGTTGCAAAAGCGTCAACGGTTGTCAATAACTTTTCATAAGAGAAACTGCCTTGTCACACATACTCAATGACTCATGCGGTATGAATATTCATTGTCGTCTTCATCTTATTAACTCATCCACATACCGTATCCCACAAAGGGCCTAGGCAATTATTAATTATGACTTAATTATACGCCCAACCTCAAGGAGCTTTACATTTCAACGAGGATGTATTGTTGAAAAGTGAACTTTGGTTTATCTGTTTGGGACTGTGATTGAAGCGTTGTAAATCCTCTCTGGTTTTCTATTTGTTTGACGGCATTGTTATATAAACTGAAAGCCAATTATAAGTAATGAAAAGCAGCCTGTTAAAGAGGAATCCAGCGTTGGAAGATGGAAAAATGACAGAACAGTTTGATTTTGTGGTGCAATAATTTACTTAGTGGATAGCACTAATACTTTCCGCAAATATCTCGTCTTCTGAAATTTTCATTTCATAGAATGGTTCACAAACTAGTTGATTCTAATGAATAATCAAATACTGGTCACAGATTGATTTAGGAATGTGTGAAAGTGTTGATTTGTACCTTCTAGTTCTCGACAAACGTATTCTTATTTAAATCACATACCCCATTTGTATTTACCCAACCCTGTCAATAATCGTGCACGCCGTTATTTTGTCCAGTGTGTACAGCAGTGCACAGTATTGAAAACCTTTAAAAAAATCAGTGAGCCTATTTGAAGAGAGAGAACCTATTCAAAAAGTTTCAGATTTTTCCCCTGACAGGGTCAATATTCGTGACCGAAGGGGTTAATTTTATAGTTGATATTTGTATAAAAATCGTTATTGGAAGACTTAATGCTTGCTAACCATTCAGCCAATCTTTTACAAAACTGTGTGTGTGCATGAGCGGGTAAAGTAGTTTGCAACGTGTCTGCCAATACTAGAAATATTACAGCAAACACGATTACTAGTATTTACCACTACTACTAGTATTGGTTCACTAGTTGGTGAAAAAAAATTCAACTAAATCCCAGACAACCTCCCAACGCTCCCTTATGTTGGTGATGGGTGTAAAACACTGAACGTGCCAAAAGTGTACCAGAAAGGAGGAACACATTTTTATAGAAAAAAACCACCTCAGTCGCCGTTTTTCGAAATATAGGTAAATCTGATCTACGGCAAGAAGATACAAGAAACGCCTTGGTTGCCAATCTTCTGGTCTTGAGTGCATAAAGTTCAAAACTATGGGAGAAGAATCTAATTTAAAGAAAATGAACAATTTAGAAATGGTTACGATATCAAATTAAAATGTTGGTAATTAATTAACGAAAGGACATTCGAAATTTACTTTTATTTGATTGAGGGACGCTAAATTTATAATTACCAACATCAAAGAACTAAGTGTTCAACACACAGATAATTTTAACATTCTCAAATTTGGTATTTTTCAATATGGTTGTAATCAAGAATTAAACTCCTTTAAAAATCCCCAGCTCTTAAGGAGGAACGCCGAAGGGAAAAATAAAAACGTAACGAGCCTATTAAGTTTAGGCCTTAACTTGAAGGCCTATTTTTTCGTAGAGATTTCAAGAAATACATAGGTAATTTAGAGTTGAAGCACTTCTAGTACGGTTTATTAGTGTTTAGTGATTCGAGCAGTGGTCATTAACTCTATGTTCATTGGGATTTATAGAGAAATTTCCCAGAATAGCCATTATCTTCCAGAAGAGCCTGCTTAGTTGGTTAAAAATTAAGGAAAAGTAGCCGTGTGGAAAATATTTCATGTACACACATATGTAGCAAAGGCGTGGCAATGATCTAAACTTCATGCCTTGAGTCTGAATCCACATCGTTCAAAAATTATGGCGAATACAATTTGCGTACTAATTACGGTTTTTGAATCGTACGCCCTGATACGTATATCAAGACCTAATGTGTCTGGTACAAGCTCAAAATAAATGTTTTAATAGATATAATGGCACACAAAATGTCCCAACAAATCTTTTGGCGTTATTAGAAACCCTCAACTGAAATACAATACAATGGAGCATATTCATGTTGTGTAGTCATTAAAAAAATTCTGATATTGTTTCATTGAAGAGATACTGAAATTACAATAACTGTGATTTGTTGAAATCAGTTGACGGCTTCAACACAGAAGCTTGACAGGGAACTTCAAAACTGCGTGCCGTTAAAGATCGTACAATATCTGTAGAACCACACTCATGTATAAGGTTGCATTCTTCAACTGGGTGGTTTGATCATTAGTTTCAAAGAAAATTAATGTTGATGATAAAAAAGCACATAACACCCAGTTGAAAACGGTGAACTCCTCATCCGTAACAAGGATAAACACGAGGTGATGTTTGCCAAGTGATTGAAGCCAATAGGGGTTTTTGAGGCGCAAAAACAAGGAGAATGTCGTGAAAAGGTGATAGTATTTACGAGTATTGTTTGGAAGACCTTTGGTGCACAAAAAGATTATTCGTTCCTCTGTTAAATGGTGTCAGGTTGTTCGAGAGGGCTCCTGGGAAGAAAATTAACGCACCCGCACCCGGCGGCGGCCATTATAAAAAGGCCTTATTCCCAGCAGCGATCCCCTGCAAAGGACATCTTCATAGTGTTCCGCGATTTCCATCGTGGGACGTTGACGGTAATTTTATCTGCGTTGGGGCGGACTGTTGAAGATGAAAATGCGGGAACCCGTTAACGGCGAGTATAAAATCCTGTTGGCAGGTTCATTTCGAGGGAGTAACATCATCTTTACCACTCTGCCTGTATAATGCACCGGTTGCAAGAGTCGCAAGCCATTAGCTCTTGCTGATAAAATCGTATTGGACTTGGACTGGGTGTGAGGAAATGAAGATGTGAAGTACGTCGCGCAACTTAGTGAGCTGTACAAGGACTCCGTCTGAATGTGCAGTAAGACACCCGTACCCTTAAATTATGGGCTTGAGGTAATTGCCTTGTGAGAAGGCGAGGAATAAAAGAAAGCAGTTTCGAGGAGACTTATTTTTATCAAATGAGTAAGTGTGAGCCGATAAGATAGGAGTAAATGAACTACCCTCTTTAAGTACATCATGAGCGATGTTATTCAATTTGAGACACACGAACGTCACTTCATTTCACAATCAGTGGAAGACGTAAAATCACAATTTCCTACAATTCACCCACTGATTCGTCAACATCAATATCAAGTGATCAGCAATAACTTCACCTTATCGAACGTGAAACTCTTCTTCGGTTATCGGCGTAAAGCCAACTCATTAAGCCGCAGTAATTGATTCCACAATAATTATTGACAATTATTCTGCTATTAGCTTTGTTTTGATGAGAACAGTTGACGTACAACCTCATACCTGAAAGATGGCTTTTTTCCAAGCAATCTCGCAATCAGCAGTTTATGATTTTCCAAGATCTTTTAAAGTAGAAATGTTGATTTTTAATTCTGATATCTGTGCTAAAGAAAAACAATAAACGTTCTTCAAACCTCCGGGATGTTGAAACACAAAGTTCAAATACAAAATATTACTTATGAAAAATAAGTAATAGTACTGTTCTTTGAAAGTGAAAGTTAAAAGTGAGTAAACTATATGTTGGCATGGCTTGATCGTACCCGTAGTAAGAATGTACAGATCACTGAATCGTTTGAATTCTCTTGAGAAATTTAATTGTGAGTTCAGGTCGTTGAGGGAAACAGAGACCTAGGTTGTGAACCTAGTAGGGTAAATTGTGTAATTGTTTTTTTTAACACACAACGCAGAAATGCAAAATTTCGATACGATGGGCTAATCAAATTACTTTTTCCGAATTATCCTTCTGGTTTAAACAAAATCTGTGCAAGAGAACAGCTTTCCCAAGTGTTGTACTTCAATCTTATCTAAATAATTAAGAATCCAACGCCGATTTGTTAGATATATCTCATATGACTTCGGCTATAGTTAGAGCGCATTCTACTCCCCGAAATGCTGAAATGAATGTGTCTAGTAACTTTCTGGAAGCGTAGTGAAGCGTACTGCTCCTGGACTGATTGATTGGCAAATGAGGGTTAAGCTCCTATGAATTGCATTGCTCAAAAAATATATTTTCCTCTTCGCATGAGCAAACGTACTCGTATAACCCATAACCCATCATGCAATTATTGTCGGGTACTACAGGAGGTTTAGTAGTTGAGAGAGAACAATTCAATAATCCCATATGCAATCATATCATTGTAGTTGCTGCTCATGCACAAACTTGGCTGCATGACGTGGCTGGGTGACGTTTACAGTTTTCTTCCGACTTCAAGATATTTTGTGGGTAAGAATTTTCGAGTAAGAATGTAGATGCTCATGCAGCAGAAGTGCAAAAAACCTGTTTTCCTCAGACAAATTTGAGGGTAATTGAGGATCTGTGCTGCATCGCGTAGCTCCCGAGTTCGTACAGGACTATTTATTTCCCTTCTGCCGGTTACAATAGTTACTTAGTAAATGAAAATACTTGCACCACCATATCTTAATTATAATTAGAATCTACACAGTTTTACTGAGGAAAGCATCATGGTTCGGGTGAACCCGTTAACCCGTTTTGTTTACTTGAAGCGAGGCAAAGAAAGTTAAAAAGCTTAAGCACGAGATACCAAACCGCACGACCGAACGGTCATGTGGGATCGAGCTTAGTGAACTTATCTCTCCAAACCAACCCCAAACTTGAGACCATCGTTCTCTTTACTATTCCTTCACTTCGGACCACTACATAATTCTTGAATACTAGTAGTTACACTGCATTATTCATATGCATATAGTGTAGAGTTTCTGTATACCTCTTACTTTATAAATATTGAGTTTTTGGTTTATTGACCAGACCAGTCGTCGTATTCTGAATCATTTATTTGGATTTTTTCAACATTTATGCCGTAATGGTCGCCCTCATCTGGCACAATCACTGATTAACATGGTGTCCAGAATTACGTTGGTATGGTTTTTGATTATGTCAGCTTTACAGTCGTCATTATTCCTAGGATAGTGTATTTGGAAAAACGTAAGAGGGTAGGTAACTGCATATTGATGTTGGCGTGAAGAAGGAAATGGAATGGATGGCCCATGTAGAACTGTCATCCGTTTTGGAAAGGCATACTGAGAACTAATAATTAGTTGTCATTATTGATCACAATCAATTATTGATTTGTGATCTGTGGGTCAGACGATTCTATATTACGTGTTCGTTATCCTAGTAGGCATAATTCGTCATTAATGTCACAAGTTACCAAATTTGTCGGGTTTTGCCATGAATTCTTGAATTCTTTGCCACGAATACTTAGAAATAAGAGCGATAAATCACTTTTTCCTTCCCTTTGGGCTTCATTTCTCTGCATGTACTCATATTATGTAGTTCATATGAATGTGCGACCTTCACTGCCCATCTATTTCGGGAATCTTTTTCGGCAATTTCCTTAAACTACTTTTTGAATTTTAGACCCAGTTTACTTAATGTGACTCAGACTACCGGTAAAATGCATTGACACGCGATTTACGTAGAATCGCTATCTTATGGAGGAATAATAAACCTCTGTGTGATAACTTGCAGTATTTTCTTCTAGAAAGTATCATTTTCGAGTCATGAGCTTAGAACTGGAAAAAGGGAGCTTTGGGGCGACCCAGGTACCCGGATTTGGAGAGATTTTAGTTCACATTCTTCACTTTCCTGAAAAATTCGGTTTAATACGATTCTGTTTGCCTGATTACCGATTTTTTCTCTATTCTGACTGGACTATAAACTCAATTTCTTGTTGCTAGACTATTACAATTACGTTCGCTTACTCGATCGTCTAAGCCTGTATGTCATTATTTAATGGTAACATTTACATTCGTGTTCAGGTTTTTTTTTCTTCTTAAATTTGACCATTTAAGGACAGCAAACAGATGGTCCTATAACGATCCGGATTGATGCTTCTATCCTTCGGGATGAGATCTATGTGACTAGCGAAAAAAAAAAAAAAAAAAAACATTGAAATTAAGTTTTGTTAACTTTTGATCCAGATGTTCTTTAAAAGATGTTTGTTAAAGAAGAGCCCTGGAAGTAAGGATTTTTCAAAATTTTGGAATTGGATCATTAGATCCTATTTATTTTGAAATGTGAACCAACAAATGTTAAAGAAGAAATGACGGATCCTGTTTATTTTGACGGACTTCACTATTTTTGAAATTATCCGCCATCAACTTATTTCCGAAATCGTCGCTCATTTTATGGATACGAGGAAGATATTTCACACACCCGACATTCACTAGCATTTGAACCAATACTTGATATGAATTTGGTTTATTATTCAATAATAAACCATTGTAATCGCCCTTGAAAAAAAATTCTAACCCCCCTAAAAATTTCATGGTTTACGTTTCAAAGGGTGTAGAATCCGAATCTGCAATACAAATTTTTCCGTCCGTCCGCCGTACGCCGCCATACGCACGATTTCTCACAAACGACTGGAGCAAAAGATCTGAAATTTTCAGGAAAAATCCATGTTGGTCCGGCGACGCACCAATTCTTGAGCTAGCTCTCTCACTTAATTTAAAGTGCCGTTTAAGGGTCGTCAAAGTTTTGTAAAATCCCTAAAAACCTCAAAAAAAGTCGAAGCGGCCTGAATTTGTACTCTTTTTGAAGAGCACTCCACGAGGAATCGTATGAGCCCCTCCCCAGGTCCGTATGTCAAACCATTCCCGATCTATGGCCTGATTTATGGTGCCAACATTCGCGTTATTTTGGTTTATTATTGTTTTTGTGTTGATATAAGTAACCTAAGTGACGTAGTGATGTAGTGATGTAGAAATGTGGATACTGGAGTGAACTCCTAAAAGGCTTTGTAGCCAATACACGGATTGAAGCATTCTGATAACCATAAAAACGCTGCAAATTCTTTCACTGGGGTTTATTTTTTCAATTGGCTTGCGTTCATGATTTGAATTTATACTAAGCTTTGGAGTGTGCGTGTTTCACAGGTGATAGAGCGATTATTGAATTTCAGGAGGCACACAAATATGATCAACTGATCAATCCAAATAGGTATTTTGGTTGAGAACAGATTTACGTGCCCCATGCATATCTCCTGAAATTCAATAATCGCTCTATCACTTGTGAAACACGCACACTCCAAAGCTTAGTATAAATTCAAATCATGAACGCAAGCCAATTGAATAATAAACCCCAGTCAAAGAATTTGCAGCGTTTTTAAATGATTCTACGTTGGCACATACAATTCAACTGTATCTATGGAATTTCCAGGATTGTTGAAACCTTCCCTAGCAAAACCCGGGAAGATCCAAAAATATGTCCCGTTACTCAGATAGTGTCTCCATCGTTTAATCTGTTCTCCAAAACGAAACATTCATTTTCTCATCAGACCTATTCACGGGACTTTTTTTTTCATGTTCCGCCGATAATTTATAGAGCGTGTACTTTATTTTCTTCTTCCATAATGACGTTTATTTTATTTTCTTTCTCCTCTGTGTTTCATCATGAGCCCTTAAACATATTGACCCCTTTAGCACGAAGTGGAAGCGATATTAATTTGAAGTTGCCTATTTACTGAGCTGTACCACAGGTTTACCATCGTGCGTCATAAAACGGCCATCAACCTCAGTCACGTTGTCAATTTAATTGGACGAATCGGCCGAACCGTAAAAAGAGAAACTCCTGAGGAGTGTTTTTCATGTTGAACTTTGAACCACAATTTCAGGTTTCGAGTTCAAACGTTTTTATGCTCCATACCGAATAAATTAAAAAAATTCGGCCGTTAAACGTCAAATGTGGAAAAATCGTTATGATGTTTAATATCCATTATCTGGTACGATGAAAATGGCACAATTAAAACTGTGTGCTGTTAAAAGAAGCCCCTTAAGGAATGAGGAGAAATCGAGACTGTTCGTGATACAATCGATTGAAAATGAAATCAGCCGATTAGGAACTAAAACCACCACATAATAAAAATTATAGATTATTTTGATGACTAGCCATTATCTAAATTTATTATTATTATTATAATTTGAATTATGGAAGAAATCAAACCAACTATGGTTTAAATGGTTTTAACATTAGGCCGCGGGGAAGATGGTTTGTTAATGGACATCTGAATTTGTGCGTATTATTTGAGATTTTTACTCATTTATTATTTTATGACCGTAACTAAATTTCACCAAACTTTTAACCAGATAATTGAATGAATACTTTCGAATATGAATGAACCCGCTGTTTGACTTCTCACGGTTGGTCGAAATAGCAACGACATTCCAACTGTTGAGGGATGACATTGAAATGCTACCTTTTCGCTTATAGATAAAGGTGATGTCTAATTTTTACCTGACTTGAAATTTATACTTCGTTCAGAGAAAAAGTCGAGAATCCGTGAGGATGGAGTGCAAAAACGTCTGCCGAATTATAGGTGGTTCATGAAGGTAACCTGACCGAATAGACCAGTGTGATGTTTTGAATGATCGGGAAAGATATCGAATACAAGCTTGTTACAGCGATTCATGACACATATATTCCGCAAGACTTGTTCTCGCAGGCATCAACTCCTTTAAATGATGAGTCGGCATTTATTCCAAATCTGCCGCGCTAATTATACAGCTGATAGAATAATGGTACGATTATTTGACCGGCTTCCCCCAATCACCCTACAAATATGATTGAGATCAAAAAATTAGAAAATGACGAAATCTTATCGAACTATTTTCTTAGTTTTAACATCTTACCCTTCAAAGTAGTACCTACTGTATTGCCTTATTTTGTTTTAAATTTTGGATCCGTGTTTTGCCACCTACTTGTCACATGAATGATATTTCTTTATTTATATAGGTGATAAATCCTACTTGAAGTACTTGAAGTATTGAATTTCTATATCAGATAAAACGAATCTATTAGCTCGATGCGTCAATATTCTCATCCAACTATGGGAAAGAACAATGAGTTGACATTCTCTGTAAATCGTTTTAGATTCATTAATGATTTTCTGCGACATGCTCAAAGATATCTGTGTATTGTGGATGTGACCTTTCAATTCGGAGCTAACTGGAACAGGCGACATTATATCTGCTGACGTAAGATAACAGAAATGTGCAATGAAATAACTAACTGAAGCAGCATAGTCTATAAGACGTTCAGAGGAGCACCGCAGAAAGCATCAAAATGCACCCATCAAGAATGCCAGAGTCTTTAAGTTATACAGGAAATCTAACTCCGCGGAAGACAATACATCTTTAGCCTCTTTTTCCTCCAAACCTACCAATAAACATGAAATGAAGTTGTCTCATTTTACTGTAAAGGCTGTTGTTTAACAGCCCGCTGACTGATTATTATTTACGTATTACTTACTTTGCAACCTTCGCAAGTGAAAGCGCCGAAATGAAATCCAGCGGCTGGTTCACCGCACACCCGGCACAATTGGTTCATCTGTAAAAGTATTAATAAATTATCAGTACACATATGTGATGGTGTTGAGTATGATAGTAAAAATGACGAGTAAAGGTTGTGGTTTATTGTTTTTAACTGGTCTTTGTCGTAGATACGTCCATACACACGTTCTACAGTTCCTCTTTTTGTTCCGATCATTACCTTTTGATACGAGGACACCAGAAGTCTGATGACCTCCTTAGATCTGATTATGCAATTTGAAAAAAAGGAAGAAAGAAAATATGAAGATAAACGCTAATTTATCTTGGTATTCACTCCGTTTTGTCTAGTGTTCGTGTGAAGTAGTCTGCTTATCCCCCGTATTATTAACGATGTTGGTGATTTTTATTCATTCATGGCACGGTCCTGTACATAAATTTTACTCATAATTCTTTGATTTTGGTCTTTTACTCATAATGTTTACTTTCAACTATGCTGAGAAATTATGTGAACTGGTATGACTCCCTGTGGCATGGTATTGTCTATGGAATCAACGAGTTTTACTCTTCGATGTCAAAGGGCTGTAAAATTACTCAGACTGATCGCTTTTCTAGTACCTACTTTATTCACGCACACGGTTGTTCAGTTCATGGGTTTACTACGTCTATGTCGCGGGAATATACCAAAAATGGTTCAATACACTATATTATAGTTATTATTTGGTATTTAGATATCAACTTTGGTTGCATACATAGGGACTTGTGAGCTGTTGGGGTTTACCAACACTAACGTTAGATAATTACGATATTGTTCTTCAAAAGAAGATTCCGAAACGGTGCTGCAAAAAATGATTCAATCAAGTGAAAACTCTCCTTGTCGACCTTCCGTAGGAGAATTAGATACGGAGTTCCTTGGTGACACCTAGCATTAGAAGGCATGGATGCGCCGAGTAATCGTAGATGGAGTCTATGGTATATTTTACCTGGAGTCTATGGTGGTAGGATCTAGTATGATCTAGAATCTATGGAGTCTAGTATCATCTAGTAGACACAGACGTAGATATTAAACCTGTATGTAATAGTTTTCAGCATTTTTAATTCAATATTCGGATTTTATCTCGAAATTTTAGTGGATGTTAATTTTTATTCATTACTTCTTGTTCAAATGTTTATTGGGTTCAAGTTAAAGGCGCGAGGTGCGGCTCATACACCAGAAGCCTACGTGGGAGAGCTATCTGAAGCGTAAATAATAAACCGTTACATAGTAATTTGCAGCGTTTTGTTCAAACTGTGCACATCATAACCTCAACAAAATTGAGAGTATCCTGAAAATACAATCTACTGAAGTCATAAAGCACATAATATGTGCTGTGTAATATAAGTAATATGTTCATATATTATATGAACATATATATTTTACCCTCAATCATGGCGCTCTGTAAACAGCCATTCACGTCATTAATCTTCTTCATTTCATGCCGCATGCCTCTGTACAGAATTTCAGCTCGAAATCGGAATTATGGCGCTTTATATTGGTCTGGTTAGAAAGAGAATGTTATTTTAAGACCCTATAAGAACTTGTCAATGAACCTCGTTGTACATTCGTTCTGTGTACCGATTTGCAAACAGAAACATCATGTTGTACTCAGCAGAGAGTTCTGATATGTGTTTTTGTTTATCGAAACTGCGAGCCAATTATATATCTCAATGTATCAGCTTTGAACCTGTACAGACAGGAGACATCTTCTTCAGATGGTCCTTGAGCTGTGGCAACGAGCACCAGTAATCTACTCCAGTGCTGTCCCTCCTCTGGCCATAAACCCAGACGGTCCCACCTTCGCCTCCCGTACCGTGAAGACTCGGGAAGCACGTTTCTTTCAACCTCTCCGCATTATGCTAATGCCTAATACGAATGCAAGCTTTTTGCCCTACCGCAAAAAGCTTCCTATGAATAGTCTACAAGTATTATTCCGTTCTTGATTCGATCAACGTATAAAACCGCCCGGTGCACAAATCTCATTTAGGTGTATGAGTGCAAGGAGTCAGACAGCAATCTATCTCTGTGGGTAGTGTGTTTGCAAAGCAATCGAGATGGAAGAATCAATTACGAGACTATTGGCCATACATTACTCCAGACCCCTTCGAAGGACGCCTCCAGATATTGCGCTTTCTTAAAGGATACATCTGAAAGACATTTCCGCTAAATGTCAACGTCTAACCTCAACCTGTTCTATTTTTCGTTCTAAACACATGACACCTAGTTGGTACATGATGAAGTAAATTAATATTGTATGTCCCACGATTTGTATAATTACTTTTTATTGTGGGTATGAAAGAGTTGTGCAACCTTTCTCAACAAAATGAGTACAAACTGCAGTATGTACTAGAGTAGAGTAAATAGACGTAAATTTAGATGTATATAGTCATCGATTCAACGGGTAAACGGGTAATTGATGTATGTAATCGAGTTTAGGCATTAACCAAGTCAGCACCGGGGGTCGCTCGGGAGCATCATTTCATTGATCAGCCTATTAAGTGATTCAACTAATAGACCTTGAGTTTAGAACATATTGTTGTCATGCTTGAAAGATATTTTCCTATGTAATTATATCTGATTTGGGTTACAACGGATTGATCATGATTTCATTGTATGCGCCCCGTCCAAAACAGCCATCAAAAAGTAAGAGCCACAGAATATAAGTCTCAAAACAACTCATTGGTATTGCGCCTGCCATCACATACCCTGTTCGGTGAAATCTGGATTAGACGGGGTATTGATGTCAACAAAATGAGATCAATAGTTCATTCAAGACTTGTAACAAGATATGGAATCAATCAAAATCCTTCACAGGTGAAGATGGTACCTAAATGCTAGACAATGGTGAAATGTATTCGGTTCGCAATTTAATGATACGGGAAACTGTAGCTCACTCCTGCTGGAAATCACCCTGCCTAAGCCTCAGAATGAGAACTACATTATATACTATTTTAGAAGGACGGTGTTGGAGTATTCATTTTCAACTAGTTACCACCCAGAAGTTGGAAGAAAGCAATACCGAATGTCTACATCGTCTCCGTGATAGTGAGCGCATTCAATGGCATTGGATTTTGAAATCCCAAGCGAAAGCTCTGCACTGGTGAACCGCCCAGAAATATTCAAGACTGGCTGTGTACCAGACGTTGCCAAGATTAGAGTATATAATAAAATAGCTGAGGGTTCACATGGATCATGATCTAAGTAAAGTCCTGTTATTCATTTTCTACTTTTTATTTCACTATTCCCATTATTGGGTACTTTCAAGTAGAAATTCGAACAATAAAACAACAACAGTAAAATACCCCACGATAGAGGGTCGTAATAATTTAATCTGGAGTTAACAATAACTTAAACTTAATTATCAAACCATATAAATGGATGAGGATTATAAGCCCGTATATTGGATACCAATATCAAAACCATTTTATTCCGTCCGTATATGAGCTCAATAAGAGTTAAGTAGACATATACCCAGTCTAAGACTGTTCATCCACTCTTTCCTATCTTCTCGCTATTCCACGTGTCCCTAGAGTCAATTTCCTTGTAGTGATCCAAATACGATGACCAAAGGATTCAATTGTTCACTACCGGCCGAATCATTCTTTATCTAATGTTCTCAAGTCTCATCTATTCAACAACATTGTTTCATCAGCGGGTGATCGACGGCAGCAAACCTCTCGGAGTTTCCGGATTTCGTCAACAAAGAATTCCGTATGGGTTACCAGACAGACATCACATCGCCGGATTAATCCAGTTTCGCTTACTGGATGATTCTGCTCGAATCGTTGGAGTCGTATGAAACGTTTTTGAATTTCATGTTCAGATACCTGAAGGAGGGAGAATTGAGGGTTCAAATGAGCGGTGTCGTCTCTTTCCCTTTCGTAGCTACTTCCACCAAGGTAACCACTTAGGATCTCTGTTTTTATTGATGATAAACAGTATTGTGAACACCCAGAGACCCAATTCCTGCTTTTTGCGGATGACTTGAAGATTTTCCGTTATTTTTATTCTGAGAATAATTATTGGCCCCTGCACCACGAACCTGTCGGACTAGTGTCCTGGTGTTCCATAACGAGGTCTTCCTTAACCTTTATATATGCTCTGTCATCTCATTTCATCACATTCAGTTGCCCATCATGAATGATTATCATCTTTGTGGTTTTAGGCTCAAAGGGGTGAATGATGTGTCTGACTTGGGAGTGTCTCTGAATTGTAGGTTTTTTGTAATGGACATATTACAAAAACGTAGTACTCGAGAATTCCACAAGACTGAAGATGTTTTAGCGTTATATAAAGCATTCCTACTAACCACGCTTGAATACGCTTTCCCGGCTTGTCCCCCCGACCTACTTAGTACACAAATTTACTTTGAAAAGAGTACGAAAGAACTTTCTGCCCTACTTTCTGCGGTACACTCACAGAAAATAGAATACACAGTTTAATCTATGTTCTGTGGGTACACTTCAAACTAGTTATACCTCTCCGAAGTGCATTACGAGGTCTTGTCGAAGAGTTGTGTCTCCCCACATTAGCGAAAAGTCGATCTAGCTCCAATCTCATCCTGTTGTAACTGATTTTAAATAACCTCCTTTCTTGTCTGGACCTACTATCCAAAATATGGCACCGTGTCCCCAGAATTTCTTCCCGCTCATCAACCCTCTTCACCATCGAGTTTTCACATACAAATTATGAAATGCACAGTTCTGCAAACTGTCTCCTCTCTATCTTCCTCAACTTCAACTTCTTCCACTAAAGTGTGTTCACGCTCACTTTTATCACCGACTCCAGTTTTGTTTTATTTCATTGTTTTATCTTCATGCTCAATTGTTTACTATTCTTTATTACAACGTCGAGTAACAAAATAAATAAGTGAATACCCGTTTTTGCAGCTCACGCAAAACAAGAGTTTTATTTGCAACACTTTGAAACCTTGGGTTACACGGTTTCATTTTAGTTAGCGATTTTCAAATTTTTTTGAAAATATAATGCTTTATAGCTTGATTACCTATGTTATTCAGGAAAGATGTGCCTTCCTAAAGGTGACCGATTTTCAAAAATCGTTGTAAGTAGTCGATTTTTTTTTGGATTAAATTGTAACATTCAAAGAAACATAGCAGAAATCAAATCTTTATTCTCTACAATATTAGTATAGAAAAACTGAACAATACATGCGCAACACAGAAGCAAAAATTCAATTCAGCTCATTTTGGAAAAAGAGATTTTTGTTTTATAAACCTTTCAACAAAAGTCATAATTAGTCATAAGGTTTATCGTGCAAATTCAAATTTAATTTTGAAGAATACAAACTCTAAATTTCAACGCACTAAATGGTTCGCAAGGAAATGGTGAGAAACCATGTCAAGAAAAAATACAGAGTCAGTAGGAAAAATAAGTGTATTTCCAGAAAATAATCTTGTGAAAATAAACTATTATAATTATTTTTTATCAAACATATTTTCAATTATTGAAGAGTTGGACACATTACATTGATTTTGACGGTTGGGTAACAGAAAAATAACTGCTATTGCATCTGAACTTTGTAGAAATCCTTGGATTAGAATGAATTGAATATCAACGCGACAAATGAGGAAGGTTGCTGTTACCATCCTGACGTTCTGAGCAGTGGGTGTAATGCCTTGATGGACCATTTCATATTTTTTTGCATTAGATTCCATTTTTTGCATTTTCCTAAGAAGCGTCGGTCGAATCCGGGATGAAATCACGTTTTCAAACGATGATGAATCGAAAATAACCGGCGAAACCTCTATTCCCTGTTGGCAGGAATATCCTGAAACGAGATCTTGTAAAGAACGTGGAAGGTTATAGAGATGGGTGGCTTTCCTCATGGTAGCAATACAGTGAACGGAGTATGCAATTGAATCGAACAGTATAATGCGGAAATTACATTCTTAAAGTTCAGCGAACGAATGGCATTCGATGTGGAAATTTTGGACATTTAGGTTTGGTCATAAATTTACTTATGCTGTGAATCCGAAGAGGTTCGTGATTCAATGTTGATTGTGAATTCAATAAGGAAAACCCTGAATAACACAAAGGTTTATTAATTTTGTTTTAGCCATCCTACAAGCATTACTTATGTAATTCTTAAACGAAGTATATTGTACCTGATCCAAGTATGATGTCCGATCGATCAATGTTTAATATTTAATAACCTATAACATAAAATCTATGGTTAACTCACAAATACAACAATGAAAATATTTGTAAGTAACATTACAGTCCGGTATTTTATGGGTCATTCCAAAATTTCGGTCACATTCATGTCACTGATCAGTATTGCCGTCAAATCTCAACTAAATACAGTTTTGTAGGTGTTTTAAAGTTTTTTCCTTTGTGGATGTACATGTTCCATGGAAAACTACGTAAAAGTTCCTACAGGACCCAGGAGAAAATACTAAAGTCCGTATTTCTCACTCCCTACAGCTGTCACTAACCAGAGGTATAAAACTTCCATCGTCACCACTCAGCGAAATATTTATCGGGGCTGTTACATCCACTTACACTATGAAAGAACATACCGTCTACAATGGATATCCGCCCTCAGGAAAAAAATTGGATCAAATCAAGTAGCCTTATCAGCCCATTATTTCAGTGTCACACGGTTTTTCCTCACTCCCTACAATGTTTTGAAAAGTAGCCCCCAACAGGCAGGAAAGGGTGTTAATGAAGTTGCTTCTGCTTTGTTGACATCCCTTATTCAATATGGTCCCAACGCTGGTGGTTGGATTTTGCCTAGACCTTCCCAGTCAGTTCTACCGGGAAAACCATCCCTTGAGGCAGCAGTGTAGGTTTTTTGACTCTCACTCCCTACTCCAGTAACATTCTGACTGTGGCAAGTGAAACTTGTTCGCACTTGTTGACAATTAGTGTAGTTGTTGGAAGTTCGTTGACAACATTTTGGTTCAACCAGTTTCAATTGATTTGTGGCCTGTTATGGCGGTGAAAGGCTATAACCTCACTCCCTACTCTCTCAGATCTGATTGTAACAAGTGAGATTTTGGCAAGGAAACCGTAGTATTTACTGTAGCTAAAATTAAGCTACTTTGTGCTGTTCCACTCACCTAATTTAAAGACTTGAGCGGCGATTCCTATGGAGGTTGGAGGCTCAAGAGGGAAAAAAATAGTAGTATATACTCACTCGCTACAAAAGTTTTTTTTTTCAAAATGGCGTATTAGCAGTACGGTTCAATATTATGTGTGAGAGAATATGCCGAGACCATCTACACATCAAACCAAACAATCCCTGAAAATTATTATTAATCCGGACCATCTACACCCCAAGCAGAACCGCAGTGATTGATTAGGAACAAGAAAATTGATCAAGTTTCAACTTTTTTTTAGAAAAGTCGATACCCAAATGTGACCGAAATTTTGAAATGACCCACATTTGATTATACCTATAAACGCTCTTTTTATAAACCGTTTATAATCCTTTTACAAAAATTGAAAAATTATGAAAATTCCATTCATAACGAAGTTTGAGACTGAAATGAGATCCACAACTGGACCAAGTTAATAATTGAACGAAAATCGGATGCAACCGAGTGAAGCTATAACAATTAATCTCTTTCACTTGATGAAAATTAAAAGTTCAAATATGTTTCAATACTAAACCAAAGGAAACGAAAAATTAAACTGAAAATTCGGTCGATAAAAAAGAACAAAGTAAATTGTTTAAGTCTAGAAAATCTGATGGAAATGGTGAAGATATAATGGTTTATTACTGATACCCTCTGCATTCACACCTTTCCGAATTAAAAATCCAGAATCATGTTTAAATAGTAAACAAATATCTTAATTGAACAAAAAAAGCCTGACATGAATTGGTCGAGAACTTTTGCGTGAGCAGCCATTGGAAGGCTGGGTAAATTAAATAGGTTTAAATAAACCGCTAAATCGCATAGGTTTGTTGCACAATTAGACTAAAATTGGGATAGAACCTAATAAGAATTAAAAAAATCGGTTGAGAGTTATAGCCTGAGTAGTGCCCACAAAATTTGCCAAAAAACAAGTTTTTCGCTTTAAACCGCCAATTACTCTCTTCCGCCATGAAATTTGAGAATTCCCAAGCTTTTTTTCTTACGAGAGTAAATATGGGATCAAACCAAAAAACAAATCACTAAAATCGGTTCGGTCTAAAATGGTCTGAAACAGATTACATTAAGTGATTTTTTTTTTCTCATGTTAGGATTGTCCCACACCCACCTAGATCAGCATAAGCGTCTCTATGACAAAGCCTTGCTTCAGGAAGACGTTCTAAAAATGAAAATAATTAATCGAAATAATTTATTCTAAAACCTTTCTCAATTAGTATTTTGTCAATCTACTATATATTGCCTAGTACACCGTGCTGGAATAGCAATAGCGCTCTTTTTATGGCATCTAATTTACCACTTAATATGCCTAATATACCTAGATCAGTAATTTGGGTGGAAGAGTTATTCTAATACAGCAATTTCAACCCTGTGTATTACAAGTTGCAACTTTTTTGCTAGTTGCTAATTGTAAAAAAGAGCCAGAATTTCGGAGTTGGTCGTCGGCAACATGGCTAGCTCACGTTTTTGAGGGTTTCTAATTCCTAGATTAATGGAGATTACTATCAAGATTGGCATTGAAAAAACAAGTTTTCAGTATTTAATTCCATTTTGATGCTTTTTACAGTTTAATATGATAGGCCCACTTAACAAAACGTGAACAGAAAAAAGTGGTCACCAAGAAGATGACACAGAAAACCTTCACTCTCGTTGAAATCGTTTACAAACTGTAATCAGTTTCCAATTCATAAAATTTCTGCAAGAATTAACGCGCAAGGGTGGAGTGCATAACTACGAGTAATGAGTTACATGGCTAGGTTCTGACTTTTATTGATTTTGAGGGAATGGTCTTGTGATGGTATTGGTTCGTCTGGTCGTTTGGTATTAATGTAACGGATAAAGAAAGGGTGGGAGGGAGGGAGGGTTAAAAAGTGGATTATACCAACCATATCCCCGGTACGGATCTTCAATTCCACACCCTGTGAAACGACCAATTTAAATAGTTGATCAGGGTACCATAAAACATGAAAACCGGTATACCGGAAAGGAAAAAAAAGGAAAACGACTTGACAGACTTTCCGAGAGAGGAAAACAATAAAAGATTTCGGCAACGGGTTATATGGTAATTCAGTTGAGTAGATTTGCATTTATTGCCTTCACACGCCCAGTCTCGATGTGTTAACTCGCATTTGATTCGATTCAATGACTCTCGACTCGAGTTTGACTGCTCTGACCTACCATATATCCGATCTTTCACGTCAATTGTGTTCGACAAGCTGGCAGTTTCGATACGTCGTGCAGAAACGTCTTGGGAACGGTCAGGGACGAATACCACAATTAATTGTATTGACAACTAGCTGGTTTTTCCTAGGGAAACAATATACTTAAATAGGGAAACAATATCAAACAAAAGTCTAGCCGAAAATTCATTTTGTCTATTTTGAGGGACAAAGTTCACACTATTATTATCAAAAGTCTAGCCAAAGTCCTATCATTCATTTTGTCTATTTTGAGGAAAATAGACAAAGTGAATAACAGGAATGTTTGAGGAAACATTTATGTAATTGCCCGTATAAATGCAAACAATAAACCGAAACATTAAAAGACCTAAAGGCTTCGATTCAAATGTTTGGACTTTAGTGGGCATAACTTCCAAACAAAATTGAATAATTTAAAGGGAAATTTCCTATATTTTCATAATCAATCTTAATCATCAAATTTTTCAAATAGATAATGATTTATACCATGTCACTAACATTACCACTATTCTATTCCACCCATTCATGAACTTAATCATTTATTGAAACTGTTTTAGTGGTTTACCATCATGTTTCAATCAACATATTATAAAGGGCAGATCTAAACACTTCTTAAAGCACAGCGATTACCGCACATTACTAGCTTAATCAACCGAACTCTTCATTATTGTGTCTAACTTGAAATTGGAAGTTAGGTACAACAATCGTTATTGAATTCAATGCTGAAATGCGGAAATTATAGCTAGCCCCCTCTTTACCTCAATATATTCGCTTTATGAACTAGATTCTTGAAAATATTTGAGAAACGTTGCCAATTCCAACACATGGGTTTAACATTTCTAGGATAATTTAGGAGGTTTGGAATGTAACTTTTAGGTTCAGGAACTGCGATTATTTGAATTTCTTCGGATCCAAAAACCTACTGCAGTCAATTTTCCCCCATTTCTACTGACATTAAACCTTTTGAAGAACCACATTTTCTGGAAAATTTTTGAACCATGGCATCTAAGCGTGCGAGACGATCGAACTTTCTGGAAGTTCAGGCCAACTAGAGTCTTGTAAGGCCTTGTAGAGTCCAAGTGAGAAAGAATGGATTTTTGACATCAATTTTTAGGTCTTTTATGGCCCTTAAAATGAAAGGAAACCAAAAATATAGCAGACTGTTATGTATCACGTACAGATATACACACACCATAATATATGCTTATGTTGGGCTGGCCTAACTGTGTTGAGCTGAATATTGTGAACGTTGAGTGTCTTTGGGACATGTTTTAGACCCAGCCAACTGTTATAGGACTGTGGGAACAACATGCCGATGCGTGAAAGAGCGAACTATCCCGTACTCAGAGTCTCCTATCTTGTCTTCATTCTACTCACTACTCCCCTTCGCAGTATGCTAACCGTTGCCGTGGCGAATAATGTGAAACACTGCTTTATCTCGTTTCAGATAAGACACGGATGTTATCCCGACCGCTCTTATTGTAGCAAAGGTGTGACATGAATATACCACAGAATGAAGGATACCTAACCGTTGAGCGTTCAACCGAATGAGTAGCTCTTTTATTAGCAGGAACCATTGTAAAAGAGGCACAATGAATTCCTGACAAAATACGTTACCCAGGTCATAAAAACGAAGTTTATTTATATCAAATTATAAATTCCGATCTGCGAATAACCACACGAACGACATTCTCCGACAGTAAATGCGTTTACTTTTCCTCACTCAAATCAAAAAATCAAATCGTTATTATTTTTGGATTGTTTATAGTTCTAGAACGATTTCACTCGAAAATAAGGAGGAACAAATATAATAAATGAATAGTTTTAGTAACATACACATCAGTTGTCCAAATAGCTCGAAACCAGTGATAAAACTATCGCGGTGAAAAACTATTGGCCTCTATGTTAACATCTAATACGTCGCGGCCGCCGTTTAATACCAAATGCAAAATGGAAATTGAGCCATTGCGCTTACGATTATTGTGTGTACCCACCGTCGAGTAACGATTTCACGCAAAGCTTGCCAGTTTATATATTTGAAGGGGTTAAGGAAACTTGAGATTTTTACCATAAATGGAGATCATTCAACTGGAGTTGATACATTTACGACCAAAAAAGACTGTGGGTTATATTTTCAAAGGAACGACTCCGTTATATGAAGAAATCAGTTGAAACTGACGAATAAATGATAATTTACTTTTGCGACACAGAATCGAAGGGAGTTTTATCAAATTGGTCAAATTGGTTGATGAGTTTGTGATGGTTATGGTTAGTTGGTCCTTCCCGATTTCAGAATCTTTTCAAGCGCCTGGGTCATCCTCTAAGCGTAGCGGAGCATTATATCCGCATCCAGCTCAATGGAAGGGGCAACTATACCATTCCATCACCTCACAAGTTACAAATGATAAATTTGAAGTAAAGTGCAGTGCTTGGTACGAGATTTAAAACATCATGACATTTTCATGAACTTTACAGGCAAAATCCTTCAATGCAAGTGTCGCTCAGGATGACAATTTTCGGCGCTAACATGACAAAACATTGGGTCTTCGGGCAACTAAAAGACGAATTTATCATTCAACGTATTTCTCCATGACAGCATTAGATGATACTAAAACTATTTTTTCACATACCTGTTTAATAAGAATCTATGGCGGTATCATAATTCATATTCATATTCATGATTCATCTTATGAAGTGCTTGGATCCAAATCATTTAGTACATTAAAGATGAAGTCATTTTTTCTCCTGGGCATTTCAAATTTGTAATAAGTTCCTCCCGAGTCTACCTATCACGTAAGTGCTTTTAGTTCAAAATCAATATTTCCACTTGCATTTCACTTTTAAAACTACCTTCGTTTCCGCTGCCCCGGCTGTACACTTGTGAGTATGCATTTACGTGTCATAGACCATTGTACTAAGCTCAACTTCTACCATTTTCATGTGATGAACTTTTTAGGGCGGTGATCGTCGATTCAGCACAGGCACGACTCCAAAAACGTTGACCCTTGACTGTACCCTGAAACCATCCAATTTAATCACACGAATGTCCTACGTTCACCAAAGGAAGATATATTGAACGATTCATTTGGTCTCCGGTCAAAACAAATATATGTATTATGGCCGATGGTAGTATATTCTGATGGCACGAACAAGATATGAATCATTCATGAAGATGAACTTCATAGTCCACTAACAAGTGATCATTTAACCAGTTGACACGAATTCCTGAGTCACTTAGTGACATTTCGGTTACAGGTATGAGCTATTGTCACAATCTCGTTAGATTCATTATGTTCCGTACAACGTAAATTTCGGCCTGACGCCGTTTGGAGGAAAGGCACCGGATATTTTCATGCAAAGACCTGTGACGTGAAATATGCTTAAACGGAGAGCTCATAACGAAGGCGAGGGGTGAGTGCTTGAGTGACTCGGCATTTTGAACCATAAAAGACGCATCCGGTGTCCTGGAGACCAAGCCCGATTCAAATGTCCTTAACAATTGCGATTATTCTAATTAGGTAGTTTGGAGTCAAGAACGTGCTTTTCACCAGCAGTTGGAAAACAAACTTGGTAGTAATAGACGAACAACTCAAAAGCTGACCAACAAAAGATGTCTTAGACAAAGAATGTTATACGTCTTTCTGAGGCTAGAGAATAATCGTGGAAATACGCTTGGTGGTGTCGTATTACTTCAGTAAAGTTTCCCTCATGGCCAGTGCCTTGAACACATCGGGTTTAAAAAGTTTGTTTCGATGATTTCAAAGGACACCCATTAAGAAAATGGTACGCAATGTGATTAATGCTCCTTCCACAAGTACTTTCTGTACTCGGCAGAAATGATCCGTCTATTACGCACGATGCGAGATTTCGTTTACGAGTATCGAACAAGAAGCTGAAGAAAAAAAACGCTGCAAATTCTTTCACTGGGGATTATTATTCAATGGCTTGCGTTCATGATTTGAATTTAAACGAAGCTAAGTGTGCGTGTTTCACACGTGATAGAGCGATTATTGAATTTCGGGAGATACGCATAGAGCACGTAAATCTGTTCTCAACCAAAATACCTATTTTGATTGATCAGTTGATCATATTTTTGTGCCTCCAGAAATTCAATAATCGCTCTATCACTTGTGAAACATGCACACTCCAAAGCTTAGTATAAATCCAAATCATGAACGCAAGCCTATTGAATAATAAACCCCAGTGAAAGAATTTGGAGCGTTTTTTATGGCTATCAGAATGCTTCAACCCTTGTATCGGCTACAAAGCCTTCTAGTAGTTCACTCCAGTATCCACATTACTACATCACCACATCCCTACGTCACTAGGTTACTGATATCAACTCAAAAACAATAATAAACCAAAATAACGCGAATGTTGTCACCACAAATCGGGCCGCAGATCGGGATTGGTTTGACCTACGGACCTGGGGAGGGGCTCATTCGATTCCTCCTGGAGTGTTCTTCAAAAAGAGTACAAATTTAGGCCGCTTGGACTTTTTTTTTGAGGTTTTCAGGGATTTGACAAAACTTTGACAACCCTTAAAGGGCACTTTAAATTAAGTGAGAGAGCTGGCTCAAGAATTGGGGCGTTGACGGACCAACAAGGATTTTTCCTGAAAATTTCAGATCTTTTGCTCCAGGCGTTTGGGAGAAATCGTGCGTACGGCGGACGGACGGAAAATTTTTTATTGCAGATTCGGATTCTACACCGTTTGAAACGTAAACCATGAAATTTTCAGAGGGGGTTAGAATTTTTTTTTCAAGGGCGATTACAATGGTTGATTATTGAATAATAAACCAAAACCGTACCTAGATTTCATTTAATTTTGAAGAATTTTCAATTATTGTGCACATTTACCGCGTTTTTTTTATAACATAATACTAACATTTCGAAATCTAATTAATTCAATTAATCACATATTTATAGATAGTTATCTTCCACGATTGATCCCATCATTTTCAAGTGAATGGGGAAACAATGTCCAAAGGACGAATACACTGAAGGGATCACTAACTATTACACAACATTAAATTCATTGTTTTGTCTAAAGTCCCTCTGGAGCAATGTTTGGTCAATAGAGGGTCGGACATTAGGATCCAGGATGGTGTTGAAAAACCGACATATGAGAAAAACAACCTTGCAATTCTCAGCTGATTTTCGGAATTATTCATTTCGTTCGATCCAAATGTTATAAAAAAACCTCAGAAATTTTGAATTTCATGACGGAAGATGAAAATCGGAGAGGTTTATATAGTAAAATGGTTTTTTTCGACTAATTTTGTCGATGCTACTCAGGTTAAAGATCTTAACCGATTTTCATAATTCTTATTCCGTTTAATCACAATTTTAGTCTGGTTGCTCAAACAACAATTCTCGATTCCAGATGCTCTGACTTTAGTCTAGTTGTGCAACAAACCTCGGAAATTTTGAATTTCCTGTCCGGCGGGGGAGAGGGGGACGGAAGGGGTAATAGACAATCCATTACGCGCCGCTAGATGTGTGTTGACGATTGTTATTGAGTGGGACGTTGTGACGAGATAGAGTTTACTCTCACAAAACGTTTTAGTTCTGGCTCAGTCACATCAAAGAGAGGAGGCTGTAAGCTCATGGGCTATGTGTAGAAGAGCGTGCTACCCTATGATGCACGCGTATTTCGTCCGCTGACACCTGGTAAAGTGCGGGGACTTTGAATAGTGGCAATTAAACTGCCCTTCCATTCAGTACCCACACGTAATTATTGCTACTCCTTACAATGGTGAACTGATTTCCACGAAGAACTCATACATCTTAAATTGGTCGTGCAGGAATCTCAAGCTAGGGCTCTACTAATAACACGCATGCTGATTGATTGCATTCATCAAATGACATCCGATATAATCAATGTTATCAATCAATATTATCAATGACTTTTAGAAGCACCTCACGGCACAGCGTTTCACCTCTTTGCAGTACAGTGAACTCTGAGGTTGATTGTCTGATTCTTCAGAAAAATCTGGATTTACTTCACTCGCGATATTATAGGTCTGTTCAAGAGCAAATGTCTACCCATTCAATTGTTCTATAGTGATTTTTTCGAACGTTTGATCCCGTTCACTCGGGTACATGCAATTGTTCATACATTGCTTAGCCGTGTCGCATCAAGATCTTGTTACGATCCTAGACCTACATTTATATTACATCCATATCGACCACTCCTAGTTTTATGAAACTTAATACTAGGGAGTTGGAGTATGTTCCTGCATTGACGACTCTAAACATCTCATTGGTTTCCTCTGTATTTCGGTTACCAGGAGCCCATTTACAAGTGCCACACCTACCAATTCAAGGCAGTTCACCGCTGATCACTTCAATGTGTGGCTTACAAGCTCTTTATTTCTGGGGATGAAATGACGTAGACAGCCTTGGCCTATAGCTGTGGAATACTACCCTATCATTGTTCCACAAGTTCCTGCTGGTATGTGTGGACCCCGGTTGCTCCTGCCGAAGAGGATTTCCACCTGCCTTTTCCCTTCACGTTCTGTTAAAATTCTTTGATACCACTCTCCACAACAAATTACACGTACCCTCTACCAATTGTCTCGTCTACCAAGAGTAACAATTATATATGAGTTGACGGGTAACAAACTATTTTATGGATTACATACCTAAATTTGACTCTCAATCTATCAATACGCACTCAATGTATTCAGAATGATTCAGTTCAGTGGATTTTACTCTTTGTCAAATTTCCACTGAAGTAGCATGTTTCCATTACTTTTTTAAGGCTACTTGTTTGACTTTTATATTCATTTTTCAGCGGACACTATTTTCTCTCCTCTTTTTGAACGTAAAACTTTTGCATTCCTTTTCTTGTTATTACATTAGGCTTACCCGTATTGACTAAGTACCTGAATAAATATATTGAATCAAACAAAGTCCATAGACGTTGGTTTACTTCTCCAATTTACGATATCTATCATTCAAATTCTGTTGAATGCGATTTAAGATAAAGAAAAACATGCAAGTCGCTATCTAAGGTACGTCATCTGAAGCTTTGATCCAAAGCTGCTAGTCCTGCTAGAACATGAGAAATTCAAATTGAAAACTTTTCGTCCGATAAAGTTAACTGTGAGGCTCATCACTTTCAAGAAATAACACTTTTGCACACTTTTAATCATCATCAAAATCATCTATACATCAATATATCAAAAACGATTGTAAAAACGTTTGCCAAGTTGGGTGTACGGTATAGCACCATGGTTTGAATTGGAATTGCTTTAAAAAAAATTACGATTCAAAATGGTTGCTTGCAAAACAGTACTACTACTGCAATACTGCAAAATAGTATGCATGCTATTTTAAGACGCTGCAAATTTTTACACTGAAAGATCATGTCTTTATTAAAGTAACCGTTCTACGTAAATCATTGTTCTATATTCATTAGATGCAGTCTGTGATACATTATTTAAACGCGGCGCCCCTCTCCTCCTAAACCTTGTAATTGCATTTTGAGTGGCAACGAAATATATTTCAGCATGGTCAGTCGATTAGAAACAAAATTAGTCACAAGAATACTTCATCAGATCACTGAGTCTCCATACCTTGTGGTTGATTTCTAGATGTCATAGACGAGCTTACATTTCCCATGGGGAAAGTAAAAGTTAGGACCAAGATCATCAATATCTACAATGGTGCAAAGTAGTGCAAACAGACACCACGTAGAAATTCTGAAATAGAACAACTGAAATTCATTGCTACCCTGAAAAAATTCTGAATAAATTTGCAGCTCTTTGATTTATTTGTGGACTAGTGGACTAGGATTTATTTATGGACCAGGGGTTTTATTTCATCTCATTAGTTATATGTTGCTGAATGACCTAACAAATTATAACCCGTCACCTGCATAGGCTGACATTTTAATACAGGAGTAATTAGCCCTTATAGGAGGTTTGAATGATTAAAATAAAAAACCGTTCATTATAATTAAACGAATGAAGAATGACGATTAAAGAATGATGCTACAAAATTACGAGTATACTGATTGGAAACGTGTGTTCAATAAAAGGTGTTGAACAGTTAGCTTATTGATGCGTTCCCCGCTTTAGGGCAATAAAGAAGGTGGGGATTCCGCACTCATCACAATCACACAAAAATCCATTTGCAGTCCTGTTATTCATTTTCTATTTTGTCCTTCAATATTTTTAAAATTCGGTGGTAGCCTATAGAAATGCATACAGTGAAACAGCAACAATAATAGATCTGCAGGTCCCGAATGAAATATCAGTATTTTTAGTGAACCAGGAAGAAATTTGCCGCAGGGCTCACAGTGCAGATCGGGGATGCCCACGCAGCTGGTGATTACTACCCGAATGTCTGCAGGAATATCAATTTCATCGCTCCACAAGAACAAACCCAAATAATTTTGTATTACATGACTTCTACTGACTTATTTTTAATTTATTCCGATTAGACTAAATCGAACAGTTCATACTTTGTAAGGTAACTTTTGCGCATGAGCAAACGTCTTTTTCATTTTTCTTCTCAAGATTCATGGCCTTGTAGATTTAGAAAAGGTATTAGTTATCGTAATAAGTAAAATAACATCTTTTAATGGACTAAGGTACAAACCCGTTCAAGCCCGTCATGACTTGAAAACGAAAATTACGATTTGTTTAAAAGAAATTTACACGAACAAAACCAATCTCAATTATAAAATCAATTAGTTGGTTAAGTATCAATAACCTGACACCACAATCACTTTCATTCAATGCCAAACGCATAGGAACTTGATAATTTAAACGAAAATTTATTATGGATAAAATAGTTAGGCATACACCATCGCAGACTTTTTAAGGGACCAATCATGAGTACTACTGATACATAGGACACACAATTACTTTTGTACATAATATTGGTAACTTGGGGTAGATTGTTCCATTTTAAGTAGTCATCTCTGATTATTTTTGAGAATATTAAATAGCATCCGTATTTTGGTAAAGTCCCTTCAAAAGATGAAATCATTTTTAAATTTGGTCGCGTAGATTTTGAGGAGTCAAATCGTAACAAACAAACAAAAATAAAAAATCAAATTTCAACTCTTTACAATAATAATTTAGATACCTAATAACATCGACATACTGACAAAACCGAGGAGCGGAGCTAATTTGTTAATTTTGTGCCCATACTACCAAAATGCTGGGTTGTCGAAAATATTTTTTCTTACGAAATCTGAATTTCCGCAATTTTCTTTTTGATTTTCGAAACATGGTGGCCAATCTTGGTTCATGATTTTCAGTTACAAAAAAAAACCTATGTAATACACCCAGAAAAAAACATTTTTAATCACATTCAAAATTTGTGGTATTCGTGTCAAGATGATGAGAATCAATAACGTAATAAAAAGAGATGCTTATAAAAATGATACGTAACGATTCCATAATGATTTACTGATTCTACCTACAACACTTAGCCCATCTATGCAGATTAGATTAGAAAAATGAAATAAAACTCCGAAGGTTCAACAGCCCGTGTTCAGATAAAATCAGTAATCCATTTATTATAATTGTCAACCAATAGCATACCATGATCAAAGTGTAACAATATAAATGTAGGTCTCTAAAGCCGAAATGAAATTTAACTCTTAACTAGTTCACCCAGAAGTAAATCTAAGAAGTAAGTAAGTAGAAACTATTTTTCTTGTAACTTGTAATATTCCATTGAAAGTTATTAACAGGTTGGTTTTCGTAGTTCACAAAGGAATTTTTATTTTAACAATATCTTTCATTCACATATGACCCTTTTTTCCTGTCGAACGGATGAACACATAGCAATCCTCATGTGTTTATTTGATTCATTGATTTTTTTCCCCAAGTCAAAATTATTCAGAAAAGTTTTTTTATTAATATTAAAAAAAAAAACAATTTCAACCTTTCAGTTCTATGCTTTGAGGTTGAAGAAAAGTGGCAACGAGGGTTCTGAACCCCACAAGAGATTCTTGATCCAAAATTATAAAACGGACAACGTACACCGCACAATAGCTATATCCAGGGTGAGGTTGAAATCAATTTTATCGTATTTCTAATTTATGAGAAAGATGTAGAATACACTAATCGTTGAAAATGGATCAAATGTTGCATCATCTAATGTAGGTACAGTAGGTACATCACCACAGGTACAAAACTTGAAAGGAGTGCACTGTGCGTGCATACTTCATCGCACATCTAATGTACTTAGTTGCAATTAGCAACATTCAGAATTTTCAGTTTTTTTCCCTTTAACCTTTTTTTTTTGCCTGATTCAGACCACAATGAACGTTCACGTCCATGTCGAAAAAGTTAGCAAACGCTCTATTTTGTCACTGTATTTTGAATGATTTGCCCGTTTATGTCAAAAAAATGTTTCTCGACTGTTTGGAATTCAATGCATTGCCTGCTGAAAGTTCTCAAAACTCTTCCTCCATCCATCCAGTTTACTGCATTTGTTTCCGCATTTTATTGCTGACAAAACGGTGAAATCCAACAAACTAGTATGATGATGATAGTATACCCCAGCTGGGGCTTATGATTTTGCACTGTATTTCCAATCAGAATCACTCGGTGACATTCGTTTTTAACACATTTTACTACAATTCCTTCTGACTTACAATCGATGTTGCCACAGACTTATCTATCCAAACACACCGGACTCCCATTTTCCACCCTAAGATGTGATATCGCGATGGTGAGATGTTTGAACTAATGAGAGACCGAATCGAACAATTATGCCGAATTCCAATTTATTTTATGCACCTGGGGCAATTTAGGTGGTTTTAAAAGTAATTTTAGTTAATAACTAAAATAATTTTAGATCAAATCTAGACTACATTCTAGCACGGCGTATTGGCCGATTTTCTAATCAATTTTTTAATTTTATTATCCTACAGCTAAAACCTTAGACCGACAAAATTTTTGGGGTTAAATTTTTGTTTTCAGGATCAATAATTGATAATGATAAACCTAAGGAGTTAACTATGAACAAGAAACGTTTCTTGACGTATTAACTAATCAATGAGACATCTATTACCTTTTCGTTTACAATAGGCATAGTTGTTGGACGAAATAAAGCGATCTCGCGAACATCAAGGGTGATATGTAGGTAAATTTCCTCGGAAAAGCCCATAATCACAATTTATTCCTTACATTTATTGTATAACTGTTAAAACATCTAATCGGAGTCCTTTCTGAGATAGCGGGGACAGTGAATTTACGGTATTTAACACGTCTGTAAGATGAACACTCCGCCGAATTTGAGCTTATCATTTGAGTAAATCGTACTAAACAATCGAACATCATTCGATTTCGTAGCTATCCTGTATACGAAGAGTTTGGATATAGTGTGCTTGATATCAGATTGGTCCACAGTACGGTTAAAATTTGCAGGAAATTGAGCCGAATCGTGAAGGCTATTTACTTTGAAATCACATTTCATGGTACATTGATGATTCACTTATAACATAATACTAAAACCATTTTTCAATCAATTTAGGCTATCTATGTACAATAAATCTCAGAAATTACACTGTTGGGAGCAATATCCAAATTATAAACCATTAATCCCCATGGAGATCCATCCCAGTAGGAGACAATACAACTGCATATGTAAGGTTCCATGTGGCTAGTGGGAAAGTTTGAGCTTCAAATCTCCAACTTTTTAAAGTTTTTTTTGTTCGTCTTACACCTTGGTAGGCTAATGTTATTAACGGACTTTTTTCAATTTCTGGTGTTATTTACTTATTTTCAGACATTGTAAGTTGTTATTTTTATCACGAAGTATCTCCAAATAAAACCCAAACAGAAATTTGCGACGTCACACCACTGCTGAGAGATGTATCCGTACATAGCACAAAACATGTATGCAATCCATCACAAATGACCTACCTACCAAATAGTAAACTTTATTCATCAAATAAATTGGAACGTTGTGACGTTAAAATTCAAAATGATAATAATAAATATTGATTTTTGAGTAAAATTGTATACATTTCAATATTTTTTAAACACAATCAGATTTACGTATTTATTTAAGATCTGTCCGTTTGTTGGCAAGGGGTTGGTAGACGTTTTCTGAATCGAAATACTTTCCATCAAAATATTGCTATTATTAAATTCCGGTTTAATACTTACGACATTGGTATCCATAAAACTTTATAATGTAGTCGTTGAAGTCGAAGAACCCGTCAAACGGCAAAATTCGGATCACCGAAAATGTGAACTCATTTTTTTGTTTTTAAGTAACTTTTGTTTCATTTATTTTAATTTTTTACGTTGCGAAAAACGAAGATACGTCACGACGGCATTGACGTCGTACCGGCGTTGAACTTACGGGGGACGGACCCCATGACCGCTCGACTCGGGTCACTGGTTCGTACTGGACGGGCGCGGGGCCCTCGGGGTTCCTGGCCGCCAGAGCGCAGCAGGTGCTGGGGGTCCGAGGGGCCCCACTTCCCGCGGCCGCTTCCCTTAATGGATAGCGGACGAGGCGAATCTATCCCGGCTGTAACGCCGCTTTTGACGGCCCGATGGATACATTTTACGAGCCGGAGGAGCTGACGGCGGCCGCTCTCGACTCGAGCGACTAGACGCTCTCACGTAGATGTTCTGACGTCTTGCACTTGGGCTATTTATTTATTTGAAAGATATTGGTGAGTAGTGCATTCGTTACCCGGACATCTCTATGTAGTGTTTAAATACGATTTTAGTGAGAAAAGTGAACAGATTGTGGTTTTGCTGGATGCACCTCTAAACTAGCAGGAAAGACCTACCGTTGTTCAGGGGCGGCTACTGACAGGATAATTAATATTTTAAGTATAACATTATCATAGTGTCTTCTAACTCTTCCCCGTGACTCCTCATTGAAGAGCAGAAGAGTTTCAAATCCACGCAACAAATAGAGCCTCAGGATGGGTGAGAGTATGGTGGAGTCGTGAGTTTGGTGAGCGGGGTTAGGGGCTAAAGTCAGCTGTGCTCCGAATGGAAGGATCTTTAACGGAGAACACAACGTTCGACTCTATTTGTGTCCAAACAATGAACCAATGAGAGCGCCTGAAATACAGTGCCCGAAATTTCAGGGAGCACACCTAGTCGTCTGCTCACCAACTAGAATGCCTGCATCTAATCACCAAAACACACCTTATCCTATCATGAGTTGGTTGTCCCCAACCCTCATGACTGAACTGTGTTTGCTGTAAATAGACGATGAATACAGCAAGTGCTATAAAACGCGAGTTTGCTAAATTTTCTGTGGAGCAAAGAGTGATTATTCACGATTGGGCGCCCAATCCCAGTATTGACAGGACAGCAACAAACCTCAAAGGCAAGCAGAAATCGTTCCACAATTGCCAACTTCAACCCTCACTAGTACAAATGGTAAGTTGGCTCTGCGAGTGTGAGATAAGTAATAGAATTCTGCTTCCCTTTCCTTCTTTGCTGCAATAATAGGAATGAAGCTTGGGTTAAAGATGGAATTGCTCCTTTCACCTCCACGATGTTTCTTTCTGGGCAGATATGGATTTCAACTGTTGCAAAACATGGTTTTCTA
Source organism: Creontiades dilutus (assembly GCA_031894815.1). Taxonomy (NCBI): domain Eukaryota; kingdom Metazoa; phylum Arthropoda; class Insecta; order Hemiptera; family Miridae; genus Creontiades; species Creontiades dilutus. The sequence continues at coordinate 2,131,515 of JAVIWC010000944.1, forward strand.
AAGCTCGACAATCGTTTAATGTTTCTCTTTCTCCCATCTTTTCATCTTTGTAACAATTAGTTAATAATTAACTATAATTGTTATCGATTATTGTTATCGATTCTTTCAATCTCCTCTGAAGAGTTGTCAAACGTCCAACAATATCATTTATTCCAATGTGTGTTGCTCCAAGATTCGATAATTTTTCTCTAAACAAAAAACTTATGTACGATCAGAAAATAAATCAAATTTTTATCTGTGCTCGTCCCAGAAGGTGTGTAAACTATTTACACTGTACTGTCCTATTTCTTACATGTCATCATACTCATCCTACAACCATAAATCCGTGTCATATTTCGATCATTCACCCTGACATGAACGGTTTACCTCTGACTTCTTCATTGGAAGAATTAAGGAGCATGATGGCCCTATATTCCGGTGTCGTCGAATACAGTTTACGAGCAGGAGCAGCTAAGGGCGCGAGTCGGGCGAGGGCCTCAGTCGTTGACAGCAAATTTTTTCCAGATACCAGATAGCTTGATGTCATATTTCTTTCTGTCATCATAGCTGCCTCAGTTTCAAATTTTTTACCAGATAGCTTTTCTTTCTCCCAGCACTTGAGCTAAAACTATTTATTCCGTACTCCTATCTGTCATCATGACATTCTTAATTCCTCAAATCCATGTCAGATTTCAATACGTCCCCCCCATCGACGAATTACTTCTGAGTTCTTCATTTGATGAATTTGAAGTTAATTTGACTTAATAATTAACAATTTATTTCTAGTAGATAAAAGTTAGATTTCCTGAAAACCAGCGCTTAGGCTAAAACTGCTGACACAGTAGTCCTTCTTCCTACCAGTCATCATAATAATTTTATAGCCTCTGACATGGAAGAATTACTTCTGAGTTCTTCATTGGATGAATTTGATTTGACTTAATCATCAATATTGCACTTTTTCAAGGTATCAGTTAGATTTGCTGACGCCCAGCACTTAGGCTAATATTATTCACTCCTAACTCATATTTCCTGTCTATCATTGAAAAAAAAAAAGTTCACAAGGTAATAAAATACATACTGAGAAAATTATAGACTTTTAGTGATTTTTATTATCCCTTATTTTCTGACCACACACATGATTTGCTGCGGGAACGTCAGGCCGAGCCTTCAGCGGTATCTATCAGAAATTGAAGACTGGAATCGAAAATGGAGCACCACCATGAACCCACGAAAATCAAGCGTTGTCACATTTGCATACAAACGACTGGTTGACTCTGCGTCATTGGAAAATATCGTAGTGACGCACAACGACACCGTCAGATATATCGGTGTTGTACTGGATAAAAAAGCGAGGTTCAACGCCCATACGTCCGATCTCACTAAACGATTAACAACGTATTCAAATCTTGAAACTACTATTATGGCCGGAATCACCTCAAACACCAAACAATAAAAGATTTCTCTACTCAACAATAGTGGATGTCCAGAAGACAAGACAAGATCCAGGTACAGCTAAACCGATCACTGCGATCAATAACCAATGCTGAATGGTACGTCATCCATTCCGCTTTGAACATACCCGAGGACAAAATAGTGACAGGATTGACAATTCTACGGCACACAGTGGGCCCAAACAATCCACTTTTGCAAAATGACTCCAAAATGGATGTAATTTGGTTTTCTCAAAGTTCATTACTTGTAGAATAAGGGAGTGAAAGACCTTCAGTGGCTAAAAATTGTTTTCACTACTTTATGGAAAAGGAAACTTGATATTTCGAGATTTTAAGCTTTTTGATAGTCCAATATGAAAATTGAATACCGTGTTCTAAGTGATTGAAAAAATTTGGTAATATGTTAATGTACTATTGCTAAGAAATACTAATTATTTTTTCAAAACATTATGGTTGGAAGATCAGCTCCAGATTTGGGTTTTTATAGCGAAATACCGCTTGAAAGGTTCGGAAAAAACAACCTTCGCCTTCATTTGGTTCGGCTAATTTTTTTTTTTTCTTAAATTTCTGAACATTATCAAGAAGTTATAAAAATTTCATCGCCTTATTCAGGTGTTGTTAATTAAAATGTGATCATAGAAGTCTGTCTTTAGAATCCCTGAAGATGAAGGAATAAACTGTCGAAAGCAAGGGAGCAAAATTTACTCCATCATCTGACCGAACCTCAGTAACCAGCACCGCACTTTGCCGAAGCTAAAACCAAAATGTATAACATAACTATAAACACATTTATAAAGAAACCTTAATTCAAAGAATCATTATCATCGTATTCCACGACTTCTGAAACAAAAAATACAACTTTCTCTACAAAAAGTTGGTAAATGATCACAGTAAATTATTCACACCCATTCTCACTTTTATTGACATTATTTTTTTCAAAATTCACAAGATTTAGTGATAAAATAATCATTTTGAACTTCAGAAAACATACTTTTCTAATGTCTTTTTGTATTCTGAATCGTACGAAATCATTCCCAAGTAAAAACACATTCATTTGACAGATGACGATTTTTTCTCATTTTTGGCAGTTCAACGCGTATTCATCGCATTCCTAGACTACATTCACCAAGCAAATATTAAGCGAATTAACTGGAAGGGGAATTCATTAAAAACAAAAATGATGGACCCTCGAAAATGAACGGTGTTCTCTTAATGCAATGTTACCTACTCCTATATTGTTATTTGTTAACCAATATAATTTAGTCTTCACTTTAAAAATAATAAGAGATTGCCAATGGGTAGTTACTCTTATAAACATGCCATTGTAAAACCACGCACAAAGAAATATCTACTACAATTACCAAATCTGGAAAGTAATATTATTTACTATAAAGTGAACACTTTCTGAGTTATATTTGCATACTACATGGCCGATTTATTTAATGTTGAAGATCAATGCTGAACCATTATTTAAACTAACAGCAAAGGATGAAACAATGATAACGGATATGGGTCTGATGGCCGGGCATTCAATATAATAAGCTTGTTTAGAAATAAATCTTTGAGAATTCATTTCAATGAGATACCTACTATGAAATTAGTACACTACATGGTTAATAGTAAAACGTATCCGCCTTTTAAATACGGCCACTTAGCATGTACCTACTACCTAGCATTAAGTATTGTCACTATTCCATCTTGGTGTAGGATGTGATATGTTCCTTGTTGAAGGTATAATCTCGAAAGTTTTACTGAATGAGAAAATATTATAATTGGTTAACTGGTTTGTGGAGTACCTCGAGGTATATTGTGATTTCAAAGAAAAGAAAACAATCAACAAGGTTTACCAATTGGACCACAGTCAGTTTATTTAATTAACAACTATGTCATATATTTTAGCCAATGACGGTGCCGGATTCAGTGAACGCCCTACCTACGGCTCATCTAGATTTACTCACGTTTTTTTACCGTTGCTGAATAGCTAAGTGCAGATTTTTAAATGAGAATTGTTATTACTTAATAGGTATGTTAAATGATTCTAAGGGATAGGTAGTAATGGATAGTACCTAACGTGCATGGGCTCGTTGACTCCTCAAACGTTTACTTTTCTTACCCCAACACCTTCGTATCACATACCAGAAAAGCCTGAGTGAAAAAAAATACCCGACTTCGACGAAACTCAGGACGCTACAGCCGAGGAATAAGGCAGCAGTTCCTCCCAAAGACACTGTAACAAACAACATAACTGTATACTGTATTTTGGCTGAGCTTCAAAAGGATTTGGAACCAGCAGCTTCCAGCATAGAAACTGTTTCCGCTTTCCCTCACAGTTTCAAGGAATTTAAGCAATGAAGTAAGGTGTGCTCCACAAAGGTAACCACATTCATGATAATAACCTGTATAAACTCCACTTGAACTTGAACTTAGGTTGGTGTTTACCTACCCTTATGGTAACGTTGTTCCAGATGATGCGGTGATGTTATCATCACAATCAATAATTTATTCTCTAAAACAGTGAAAATGCAAATCTCTAGGATCTCACAATTATATCATAACTGGGTATGTTAAAGGAGTGAGAAACACGAACTCTGACAGATGGAAAGATACTCCATTTGGAGAGGTAAGTAGGTATTCCAACTTTCCGTGCATTTGTTGCTCATGTACTATTGGCTATACCGATCAAGCCTAGTAAGCGCCTCCGTCAGTTTCTTGGTGTAGTAATAACCTGCCTTGTTTTCATCGATGAACTGTCAAATCTACCATTCTGTTCATCAGTAAAACAAGTACATATCTACTTCCTCCACTATTATAAGACGAACGTACAAAAGTAGGCACCTACGGAGTGTCCATGTTCATCTCAGTATAGCTGTTAGGGCTAGGTTACTCTGTGGTTGTTGCTAAATTCGCAGAGCATCACGCTTAAAATAAAAAACGCTGCAAATTCTTTAAATTATTATTCAATTGGCTTGCGTTCATGATTTGAATTTCTCACTAAGCTTTGGAGTGTGCGTGTTTCACAGGTGATAGAGCGATTATTGATATTCAGGAGGCACACTAATATGATCAACTGATCAATCCAAATAGGAATTTTGTTTGAGAATCGATTTAAGTGCTCTATGCATATTTCCTGAAATTCGATAATCGCTCTATCACCTGTGAAACACACACACTCCAAAGCTTAGTTGACATTCAAATCATGAATGCAAGCCAAATGACTAAAATTGAATAATAAACCCCAGTGAAAGAATTTGCAGCGTTTTTTATTGAACCTCAAACCAACCCCCCCCCCCCCCCCCCCACAATAAAAACATGCGTACCTTTTCTCTATTTGGGAGAAAATGCTAAATTTCAGGAGGCACACAAATATGATCAACTGATCAATCCAAACAGGTATTTTGCTTGAGAACCGATTTAAGTGCTCTATGCATATCTCCTGAAATTCAATAATCGCTCTATCACCCGTGAAACACCCCAAGTGAAAGAATTTGCAGCATTTCATGCATATCATAATGCTTCAACCCGTGTATTAGCTACAAATCCTTTTAGGAGTTCACTCCAGTATCCACATTCACTACATCACTAGGTTACTGCCATCAAAACCAGAAAAAAAAACGTTGTTCATCAATGGCTTTCATCTGCTCAGACCGTGTTGTAACAAATACTGCTTATTCGAACTTCTATTCTACATTGTGCCTGTGATCAGCCAGTTGGTCTTACCTAGTAAATCTTCGAAACCGAATATAATATCTCGCTTCTGTCTCGTTTTGCTGTAATGCTGTATTGCCCATCTAAATCTGATGTTGGGTGGAACTGGATACGACCTAAAAAGATTTAGCGGCCGACATTTATATCCAAAAAGAAAACAACAAACTTTCGGACATATTAACTGTTTATTTTAATCTTCAAACATAATTCAAATTGGCTTAGCTAGTTTCGTCTAAAACTGAATAGACTGGGTGTTGGTAAGCTACGAGTATTTTCATGAATGAACACCATCAAATGCCAATCTTTCGTCTCAATTGTTGCGGAATAATCCAGTGCTATCTACTCACTCATGAAACCTGACATTTATCATTTGAACGGGAAGAAAAGCGATATGCTCCTCGATTGGAGTTCGTCTTCAACATGTTTTGGCACCTTACCAAGTCCGTCTGTGATTCTCGTCGATCGAAAAAGTGACGTATTCACATTGTGATAGACACGAGCAGTCTGCTCTGACGATTTCATCTTTGAATATGTTCACGCAGGTGAGGCCTTTAACATCGCAGACAGGTATGTTTCCTGTAACACAATTCCGAAACTAATTTAAATGGAATTGATGATTCAATTCTAAATTAGGGCTGAATATTTATTTGATCAGAACATATTGTACCTCAACGTTTAAGTTAACAGTGTTTTGTACTTTGTTTTGTATTTAAGAGTACTTTGTTAGGTATAATCATCATCTTGGATTTGCGTGCATGTTTTAGAAATCGCGTGTATGTTCTTGAATATGAGCGTATGTGGAAAAGGGGTTGTTAGCTTTCTTCGTCTTCTTTCAAAATCATCTTCTCATTTCTTCTTTGCGTTGTGCTTTTTGTGTTTCTTAGACTCATCTGGGTGATTCTCATTTAATGGGACAATCGAGGTTTTGATTCTGACTAAGAAATTTTGTCCTCCTAAATTTATGATTTTTTTATCATACAATCTAGATGTTACTCTAATGGTATAGTGATTTACAAGCACGCATGATTTTCGTTTGTTTCCTAAAAATTCAGGTTTTTAAAATTTTATAGGTTACGAGAATGGTATGTATCCATGACAATGAGCTTTGTCAACCAAAAAACGATAGAATTACGTAAACGATGTGTAGGTAAGGTTGAATGAGACAGATATCTGATTTCAGTGTTTCCTGACTTTGTGCTAGAACAAGTATCACATTTTAATATTAGTATTTATTTAGTATCAAATACCAAACTTGAAAAAAAAAAAATTGTTTCAAACAGCTATGACGGCTTTTGTGTAGCCACAACAATGAAGTTTAAAATCGCCACGACAGTGAGAAATCAACATTAACCTTCTGCAATTAGGAGTCTAATGAACACTTATAGAAATTGAAACTTGCAATAAACAGAGTTTTTACATCTCTATCCCAAAATGAAGTCTAAACGAATCAATAAGATTGATTAAGAGTGATTTTCAAACCCATAACAATGGGAAGTATGAAACGTACACACCTGTTTTACAAACGGCTAACTTCGTTTTTGAGCCCCAACTGTATAGAAATGGCGGAAGCATGGTGTTTCCTCAAAGGGCAGGGTTAATAACGTTGAAAAAACTTTGAATTGCCAAAAAATGCCCTCATTTGAGAGAGCTACGATGATTTCCTTCAAACCCACGACAATGAGACAGAAGGTTTGGGACAAACTTTGAGCAGTTGATTCGTACAGCCTATCTAAAAGTTAGTCCCTCTTGTAAGCGCACTACATCCAGTAACTAATTCTAAAAAAATACTAGTTAAAATATTTCCGGTAAAACGTACTTTGAGCGGATAAAATTTCGGATTTAGTTCAAATTCTGACTCACGGACAGACCATGACAATGAGATAAGAGGTACGTTTCGATCAATTTCCGGCATGTACAATGAAGAGTAGCCGTACTTTATGACAGCCATAAGTAGGCCTGGTTACCACATAATAATTGCAAAAATAATTTTTGGGAAAAGTTGAACAGAAAATTATTTATCAACGAAGGACAGCGATTGTCCCGTTAAATGAGAATCACCCATCTGTCATATACGGTCCTTCACGATCTCAGCTAGATAGTTCAAAAAATGACGATTAGGACTATTATTTATCGGTCGGAAGAAATCTGTTTGGGATACGATTGGGATGACACTTTTTGCATGCTGATCTCATGCATCACTCAGATTGTATAATTTATAATTTGCGTGACGTCCACATTGCAATTTAAATAATACCGTAGTTAGTAAATGTGAGAAGGTACAGAGCTAAAGTAAGTATGTAAGAATACGCTGTCACAATTGAGTTTATGATTGAACCAGATGTGTAATTAACAGTCCTATCCATTCGGCTTAATCAAAATTAACCTTATCATATCCATTCAAAATATTTCCCTGGCCAGATAAACTGAAAATGGAACTAAGTGATCGAAATTGATCCTTAAATGAAGTGATAATGTAGATGATACATCGGAAAAACTGAATCCGAACCAGCTGAATCGAAGGAGCGTTCAGAGTGCCAAACAACATGAAAAGAAGGTTTGAAATGAACCCGCTGAATCATGAATAGAACAAATCCAAAACTAGCTATCTAAAATTATGAAATTGGTTTCTAACGGGATTTTCTTTTTGTGAATCCATTTCATTTAGTGAAATTATCAATTATAATCACTCGACACAAATCAAATTGAACGAGAACTTGATTATTAGCATTTATTGCAAAGATATGTTTGACTTTATTCAACATTACTTAAGGCAAATATCGCTTATGTTTATTCATTAATTGAAATTGATTAGCAACTTGGATGTTGATGTTATTATGACTAAGTTCCTGCCGGCCCATTTATGTGAGTATGTTGATCATAATTGTGATTGGATAATATTATTCGAACAAGCTAAGCCTCAATATATTTGGAAGATTGAATTCATGGAATGATGTGATAAAAAATAACAATTCACCAAAGCAAATTGAGATGACACATCTAACGGGATGGCCTGCCCTTAAATTTTAGTGTGAGAAAAGACATGGTTCCTATCAATCATGTCATAATGTGACATGTATACCTTTCTCCATCAGTAGGTACACTGATGTGTACCCATATAATATATGCATGAGTTATTACACATCAGTGTTCATACTGATCGAGATAGGTATGCAATTTAAAAAATGTTATTGAAAACATACTAATTACTATTCAAAACTTATGTAATTAGATTTTTATATTTTCAGTTTTGTAAATTCTGAGCGAAACTCTGTCATTTTTAGTAAGAAAGCCATGTTATCTCCATAGTTTCTAACTGTTTTTTTGCTCTTGAGTGATTGCAGGTATTTAAACATAGAATTTTTAAAAAACTGATATACTACTACTTCAGTACTACAACTTTTATTTACCTGTAATATTATTTGATTATTCAAATTTGAGTTCGTTTCTCCCCCACAATGTAATTAATAAATTTTATTATAAGCATAAGCAAGCGTACTGAAAGGTGCGCCAGGGGTGGAAAGGCTCTACTACAACTCATCACCCGGAGCTAGAAGAAGAGAACGAAGCTGCATGGAAATTATTCTTTCGTGCTAGTAAAATCCTAAAATCTCTGCAAGCGCACTCATTTCCAAGCTGAAAACTAGGTTTTTTCGTTCAAAAAACCATTTGTTTCATGCAAGTAATTTTCACTTCCTTGAAAGAAAAATTCAGACATTTAGCAGGAGTTCTCATGCACACAACAACCCCAGATTTCGACTGCCCTCCCTTGTTTAACGTCACCACAGTATATATTGGATATAACGTAGATAACGAACCGCCTCCAAGTAAACACAGTCAGTTTTGCCTCCAAGGGACATGCTTTGGACGATTACCTCCCCGTAAAAGGCTACTGCTTCCAGAGATGTACGTACTGATGTTTCAGGTCGGGTTGAATACCGTGGTTGGTAGAAGACAAGGTACTCCTCGCTCCGTTCAGCGTGTTATAAGGATCTGCTCTTCATCTTTATAATCCACGAACCGGTCACACGAGACAATATATGTAAGGGTCACCCTGATAAACGGAAGTGTAATCATTCCTATCGGAATCAGAATAGATTATAGATGACTACTAATCTAATCAGGTTATTTGCTGAGAGGCGGCGTTACTCAGGAAAATTTATTGATAATTTAAGAATTTGAGGCTATGCATAATATATATTGCACATTTACTTGAACAATACGATCCTCTTGTTAGGAATAAACACTGAACCTTGAAATATGAACATAAAATCTGAAATATTTGTACCTAAATGTGTAAAAAAAAGGTTACGATCTTAATTTTAGTCTAGTAGTGCTGCGAACTTCAGGAAAATTTGCTGATGGGGTCCGGATCCGAGAATATTGTGAACCCTGTTCAAACGCTGCTTTGTTTTTACTTCCGGCAGATGAATTTTTTTAAATCAAAATTTTTAATCTTATTTTGTGTATTAGACCACTCTGAACAACTTTTGTTACGTGTCTGTCTGTCTATATGTGTGTGTGTTTATATTAAGTTGGTCCGTGTGGAAGCAGAACCTTGTTGAACGCATTATTTCTACAGTTGTGAGCCAATTCGTTTGTATGTCGAACGAGATGTTTAGAGAATGTACGGGTTATGCCGTAGACAGTCCCCTATGACATTAGATGCTGAGTATTCAATATGTCAGTCTGCGCTTGCGCAAATGTAAGATCAACCATATTTTTCTCATCTTCTAGTGTCATGTTCTGATCTCCCTCAAGTTTTCAGGGCAGTGGGGGGATGAACGATCTGTGAATCCCATATCTGTTTTGACGCGGTGTTATCGTAAGAAGGTACTACGCATTCCTGAAAGTGAAATCCTTGTAACAACCTTAATTCCTAAAGTTTTTAGACGGTTTCGACAAAATTTTCAGAGGATGCGCGGGTTGTGCCGTAGGAGTTGCCATTGTTCTCAAACTAATATATCACGCGGAAATGAAAAATCTAGCAACCGTCAGGTTCTCATGTTCAAGTGGTTTGATTGCTTTCAAAAATGTTTAATGTGTCCAAACGAGGAAGAACTACCTATCTAATAATCGCATATCAAATTGCGTCAGTCATGGTGACAGCAATACACGTCCACTAACTTTTTGAAGATGGTAATGTACACCAGAACATGGCCAACGGCATTTCTGACCCTTGAATTGTTGTAACAAGCGTATACCCGACATCTTTAGCTTGCAGCTTTAGATTGTTTACAAACATTCATGTTACCTAGACGAGGAATCTATGTGCAACATCCAACTTGGCAGACTTGACAAAAATTTTTTTGTCAATTTAGTTTGTTCGGAAATTGAAGACATTACTTCAATGATTCCTGAACATTTCATGATAAAAGCAAAAATCACCCACTAATCGCTAAGCTTACTAAAATTATATCCGAATCGTGCGTAGAGCTGTCCCTGTAATGCACACATTATTACCAATATGTTTGTAGTGAGACAGACAGATGGGCGGACGGAAATCCAATTGAGTTGTCCGCAGAGTCTCTCAGCACTCGGCAATAACTTTTACGGAGAAGGTTTAAATAATAAGCTTTTGTTTCGAATAGGAAATTTGTGGATTGCCTCTGGGGTAAGTCAATATTAAACCTGTACAACGACGAAGGAAAATGGAATCCAGTGATCTTACCGCCTTTCTGATAGAAGAATGGAGCGCAACCGCAGAGACTGTACGCCATTCGCTTCCGACATCCCATTTTGCATAAATTGTAGCTGTAAACCTGCTCACCTTCCAGTGGTTCGTCGACGAACCTAATGACCAGAGACATCTTCCTTCATTTGAATATTTTCCAAGCAATACATTTCAAGCGTGCATATTTCATTCGGCTACAACTTAATCTTATGGAGAAATAATGTTTCCTACACCGCAAATCATAATATGACACCAACTCTTTAAATTGGATAATAACCCGCGTTCACATCTAATACATACTTGATAGGCTTTTGAACAGGGACACTTTTCATGTTGCAATGTTTCAGTAGGGCATGGTTTTATGTACTTACCTTTTCAGCGGATGATGGATGTCTAAAAATACGTCGTCCCAACATGGAAATCTTCAGAGTATTTACGTTAAAATTTTCTCCTGATAAATATATTTGAACCTCATAATGTGAATAAAAATAGGTACCGCGGTGTGTCAATTACTCCGAGCAATAAGAATGATAAACATATACATTTAAAAGGTTCTGTTTTGAGGAGTCAAGAATAAGTTGAATTTTATGAACATAAGTATAAAAGATTTCTGTCAAGTTGAAGTGGCACGCAGCTTTCTCATACCCTTAACTCAGTCGTGTAAATCATTGGACTGTTTAATATTATCTTATGACGTTCATTAGTGGGTCGGTTTGGATGGAAACGATCGTGTCGTAATTATTATGTGATTGTTAAATCTTTTTTCTTCCAATAACGATCCGAATTAGAGCCAGACCAGGCATTTGAGACGTGAGAAAATTACGTTCAATAGATTCAACGTTACTGGCCAAAATATTTGTCATTTCAAAATTTCGGTCACATTTGTGTATCGACTTTTCTAAAAGAAATGAAACTTGATCAATTTTCTGGTTTTCAATCAATCACTGCGGTTCTTGCGGCATATTTGAGCACACTTAATCTTGAACCGTACTGCTGATACGCCATTTTGAAAAAAAAAAGATTTTGTAGGGAGTGAGGTATATACTACTATTTTTCCCCCTCTTGAGCCTCAGCCTTGGGAATCGCCGCTCAAGTCTTTCGAATTAGGTGAGTGGAACAGCACAAATTAGCTTCATTTTAGGTACAGTAAATATAAGGTTTCCTTGCAAAAATCTCACTTGCTACAAGCAGATCTCACTCCCTAAAATTTAAGGGGCTACTGGCTGGATGTTGTTAGGGGGTGAGGTTATAGCCATTCACCGCCTTTACAGGCCACAATCAATTGAAACTGGTTGAACCAAAATGTTGTCCACGAATTTCCAACAACAACACTAATTGTCAACTTCGATGAAATTTCCAGGGTTTGTTCGGTTTGATGTGTAGATGTTGTCCCCTATGAATTTCAACAACAACACCCGGATCAATAATAGCTTCTGCGCATGCGCAAACGTGAAATCCTTGTTACGCTCATAACAGTTCTTGACCGATTTCGATGAAGGATTGTTCGGACTTATTGGTATATTTTATAGTTTGTTCAATAGTTGAACATGCCTACCTTTCTTTTCTCAAGTTATGCTCCTGCTCAACAATAAATTTACCCTAATTCAATATTTACTTCGCCTAATTGAACGAAGTTCTTCAGTCAATAATAATTTTCAATGATCTATACAGTCATGTTATGGATACGAGGAAGCTTTGTGCCACACCCACTTGGCAGAGGTTTTTTTCACTTGCCACAGTCAGAATGTTACTGGAGTAGGGAGTATGAGTTTAAAAAAACCACACTGCTGCATCCATTGACGGTTTTCCCGGTAGAACTGACTGCGAAGGTCTAGGCAAAATCCAACAACCAGCGATGGAACCATCTTGAATAAGGGAAGCCCACAAAACAGAAGCGACTTCATTAACACCCTTTCCCGTCTGTTGGGGGCTGCTTTTTCAAAACGTTGTAGGGAGTGAGGAAAAACAACGTGACACTGAAATAATAGGTTGATAAGGCTACTTGATTTGATCCAAATTTTTTTCCTGAGGCGGATATCCATTGTAGATGGTATGTTCCTTCATAGTGTAAGTGGATATAACAGCCCAATAAATATTTCGCCGAGTAGTGACGATGGAAGTTGTATACCTTTGGTTAGTGACAGCTGTAGGGAGTGAGAAATACGGACTTCGGTCTTTTCTCCAGGGTCCTGTAGGCGCATATTTTACATTATTTTCCATGGAACATGTACATCCACATAGCAGAGAATTTTTGAACACTTACAAAACTGTATTTAGTTGAGATTTGACGGTAATACTGATCAGTGACATAATTGTGACCGAAATTTTGAAAAGACCCACATACTCTAGTTGTTACTTTCTCTAAACGTCACATCAGACCTTGATGCAATTTTCAGGGAATGTACTGCTTAGAGTATGTACGATTCCTTGTAAGTTTCGTAGCTCACTAATCAATGAAACATCTGCGCATGTGCAAAAGTAAAATCCATGAAGGTAAATTTTCTCACTTAATATCGTAGCTGGAAACCAACAGTATAATGAGCTCTATTTGAACATGATCACATCTTTATCAGCTACTGCATTTGCGATCATGTGAAAACCTTGTAATATGAGCGATGGCTAAAGTTTTAATTGATTGTCATGAGATTTTAATCGTAAATGCATGTTAGTCTGAAGATGGTCCCCTATGGGTTTCATCGTTCACAAATCAATACTTTAGTATGTACTTACGTAAAATGCATAAATAATCATTTTATGAAAACGCTCAGAAACAGTAGTCTGTTCGACCAACTGATCTGCAATTCCAAGGCCCGGCAACATGTACCAAGAAATGTCGGTCCCTTCAATCCCCGTAGAAACCCTAACAAAAAATCTTACTTTCTTCATATTTTAAGATTTTATAAAACATTATTTTATTAGTAAACACGTTATTGTTGTTAATATAAAGAAGCTGGGTACCATACCCAAGTTGTCAGACTTATTTTTCTATTCTATTATTCTGAGTAGACAAGAGAAAGTCTGTAAATGACCTGCATTGCCGTTGTCGAGGTTCTAGACGACGAAGTTCTGGCGACGCGACCATTTCGCTAAAACGCCACGTTGTGTCTCTTTCCATGCTGTCGATGACATCGTTATACTTGTCATTCAGGCCTGGCAACTCGTATGGCGAATGGATATAATACTGAATACAATAGTACAAAATAGTAAAACGAATTGTAACTAAACTCCATCTAGTAAACTATCGTAATACAATGCATACAATCACCAATTACAGATTCGAGAGGCAGCGAGTTTAGATAATGCACCGTTGACTACTTCAACTAAACACAAACATGTGATCTAAAGAGAAGGGATATAACCTTTCTATATTATTGGCAGTGTTTTTATATTTTGAACTCACCCGGACTGATCGTGGAAGGTCTTCAACTCGTGCATAGCAAACTGAGGTCAGGTAGTTGCAGTAAGGGATATCTCTGGATGGTAACGAAGTTTTCCTGATGAAATTAAGCATACATATTAAAACCCTGTACGAGCCTGTCTGGATAAATACGTGTAGCATCAAGATGTAATGTAAATACCTTATATTATGTCGAACCTTCAGTTGTGAAGAGTATAAGATTTCAGTAAGATTTTGTACCCATGAAATATGGGATATAGGTAACTATTTCTCTCACTTACTTTATTGTGTGGTAATATGATACAATTCCGCTGTAAGTATGGCAAATACCCATTTCAGTTAGTGTTTCTTTGAACCTGAGAGAGTTGAATGTTGTATCGAAGATGATTGCGTGGTAAGTCATTTCAACGTTGTTCTGAAACGAGACAATAGCATTATTTTACAATGGGGAATTTCTCCAGGTTTATTTTATGTAATCAGCTGGACGATCTAGGACAAAAAAGGTGGTTTTTGTAGGCGATTGGTCACAACACTCTGGTATTGTCAATGGAGAACGACCTCACCCATACCTCATCCAATTCTATCGGTCAATAGTCTACAAACTTCTAAGCTGAAAATTAGTTGATGTTTTGATGAGAGCTTAACGGCGTTTAATCTGATTCTTCCAACAATTTCGTTACATTTAAAGTCGCTTGCTGAAATTAGATATGGTCATGAGAGCTAAATAATGTTATAGGAGTTACCAAATTTCAACAAAAAACGTTACATTCATGCCAGGAACAAAAAATCCACCGAGATGAATACGCCTGTTGACCTCAGCGATTTAGTTAGTGATTTTAGTTAGTAGTTTTAATCATCTCATTGATCCAAAATCCGATTGGGAATCAATATTCAGAGAGCTGTGTGGGCTTGCCAAGAAATTAACAAGAGCCCTTCCGCTCTTCAATTGGTGATAAGCTTCTGCTGCATGTCATTCTGCTTTCTTTTCTCGAAATTTTCAATCATCAAATACCATTCATACTGAACCTATCCCGAATCTATACCCAAATCAAAAACATGATTGTATGGATCGTAAATAGCTACCAATGTATTCTATCGTATAATATTATTATTGTGTAAAATATGGATTATCAGTCTTCTTAGTATCAGAAATTATTGTATGGATTGGAGGAGAAAACAAGGTTGAACAGAAAAAACTATTGTACTGAACCAGGTACAAATCTTCAGATGTGTGACAACGCTATTTTTCCACATTAAAAGGTAACTCAAAATACTTTGTAAGGTCTTCGCTCTACGGAAAAATGTACTCGTGAATCGTAGCTGTCTAAGGGCATAATCAATTTAATTTTCACCGTCATCGTTTTGGATAAATCCTGGATTTTGCAATAGGTAGTTTCTTTCAATGACCAATCACTCTTATGAGTGAGCGGTCGACTTTTTTGTAATTTTTCACGACGAATTAAATTGGTTTTATTCCGGTTTTCATCTGCTGTTGTATTAATCTGTTAATTTAAATAAATGTGGCCAAGATTTGTTTGGGAAATTTACCTCCCTATCCTGAATAATAATAGGAATAATTGGGTAAAGCTACTAAGATTTAGTTTCAAAGTGTGGGAAATGGAAAAAACAAAGGCTGCCAAGTTGGGTTGGCAAATAGCTTCCTTTTATTAGTAACAAGAATAAATCGAACAATGAATGTTCAGATCTTTGAAAAGTTTTAAATAATCTCAAAGGATTCCTAATCTTGAAGTATGTTGAAATCAAGCTAGTTACGTGGATTTACATGACGAAAATGCCGTGTGGCATGTTCCCACACATGTCGACGCCTCCAAATAACTGAGTAGACGTATTGTAGGTCTCGCGGCGCTTGTTCTATGGCGTGTACATTAACTGTTGACAGACTTGAAATTGAAACGAAATTATTAAATCATCTTTCCCAGACCGGGTACCTTCCAAAATATAGGGTGGTCAGTGGATTAGGAAGTGAAAAAATGATATGTTACAGCTATTGGAATAATGATACGATTGTGCTTTGATTGTCATGAGATTATTAGACCGTTCTCCCGCGACAAATTTGAAAATTGTAGCGCGATCGAACCATTACAACCTGAGGAAATTGTCCTTTCACACCAAACGAATCCGAATCAATCAGAATCATTCCGAATCAAGTTGAATCTGATTGACCAAGATTCGGCTTCCAGCGTTCCGTTTAAATGTAAAGGGACTCTTTTCCCGCCTTCAGACCGGACGAATCTGCTTCAATCAGGTTTGATTCGAGATCCCACTTGATTCAACCGGTTGGATTCTTCGTCCGGTCAGTCTTGAATCAACAACCGTACGAGATGGACGTGGAACTATTCATTTTAAAAGTGAAGGAAAATAGTGCAATATATGACGCCAGTGATAAAAATCACAGCAACAGAAATGTCATATCTTCTGTGTGGAGAAAAATTGGCGAAGATTTAAACATTCCAGGTAAGAATTATATTGTACTCAGTAATAATAATCATTATTTAATGTCAGATCATATGCCCGTATTGATTGTATTTTGTAATAATTGAATGTTTCGGCTATAAATGAAAAGGAAATGTACTACACCACACTGTGTATCACCAATATTTTAATAAAATGAATGGAAAACCAATTTTTTATTAAGTAAAGTAAGTAAAAATCTTTTTCAAGTAAATACATTAGGTAATTTCAATTTTGCCATGGTGTAAATCCTGCAGGCTGAAGAAAATACTCTTTCAGGTGGTTTCTTGTTGTGATTGCTTCAGTTGTTCCTCTTCTCTGAGTGGTAGGTGGGAGGGATTGGTTATTTTCTTCATTCCAAGAGAAAAGTTCTTGATCCATCATAACATCTCTTGGGCTTTGTTGTTTTTTAATGAAATTATGTAAAACGCAGGCACACTTTATAGTCATATCTGTTTGGGTGATATCTGTTTTAATGGATACCTGCAAAACTTCAAACTTCTTTGTAAGAATTCCAAAAGCACATTCAACAGATTTTCGAGCGCGAGACAGTCTGAAATTGAAATTTCTTTTACTGAAATCTAGATCCCTTCGTGGAAAAGGTCTCATTAAATTTTTTTGGAGAGGAAAAGCTTCATCGCCAACTAGGTACATCGGTGTTTCGTACTGAGAACCTGGCAATGAGAACATGCCTTCTGGTACATTCAATTGGCGAGCGTTGTAACGTTTTCCCATTGCTGATTGTGTGAATACCGTACTATCATTTTCCTTTCCATAAGCACCTACTTCGATCAGTGTAAAGCAAGCGTTAGCATCAGCAACAGCAAGCAAAACAACAGAATGAAAATCCTTGTAGCAATAAAAAAGTGACCCAGCATTTGGTGGACGTTGTATACGGCAATGTTTGCCGTCAATGCTTCCTATACAGTTCGGCATATTCCACTTCTCGTGATAGTCTTTTGCTATTTTCATCCATTCATCACGACTAGGAACACACATGTAACGGGGATGGAGAGCATCCCATAAAGCTTTCGTTGTTTCCTTTACTATTTCGTGGATGGTCGACAACCCGACACGGAAGTAGAAACTGAGAGAAGAGTACGAATGGCCGGTAATGATATACCTGCAAACAAAGAAAAAACAATACAATTTATGTGAATTAAAACCTGGTTAATGTGTTTAACTATTTACAAATAAAATGTAATAATCAGTGAATTTATAAAGTTACATTCTCTTTATAATTTTCTTCGCAGGAGACCAACTGAAGGAAAAATGGCATCAATTACGTTCCAACTACATGCGTGTCAAGAGAAACGAAAAACACAAACCCTCTGGGTCTGCGGCGAAATCAAAAACAAAATGGCCTTACTATGATTTGATGTCATTTTTGGATCAATTTGCTAAATCAAGAGAGACTTCAGGGAATGTACAAGAAGAATCACTCAACCAGCCAATGTTTTGTGAACTTCAGGATGAAACCCCAACCCACGAAGACATACTTACAGCGGGAGGGAATTTGGAAAATAGTTTGGAAGCAAATACCGAACAGCCAGAGACTTCAAATCCTAGAGTCAATAAAAAGAAGAAATTTACTAGGAAAAGGCAAGCTGATATAGTAGATGACATCGATTCCCAGTATTTGTCTGAATTAAAGAAAATTAATTCATCTCGGCTGGACGACAATGATCCCGACAGAATGTTTCTGTTAAGTTTGCTACCATCGGTGAAAAACCTGACTCCTGCGGATAACATGGATTTCAAACTTAATACATTACAGTTTTTGAAAGGAAAACTAAATCCAACATCATCCAGCCACAATGTCACCTGGTTACAATCTCAGCCGGCTCAAATCTGGTCTGAGTGTCACAGCAATTTGACTTCTCCCGCTTCATCAACTTCAGTGGCCACCTCAATTCATTACAATGAACATGAAATTGGGGGACCCTCCGCGCCACAGCATTCAAATAGCTATACAAATATTTAATTCAAGTTTCAAGTTAATAATTAATAATATTGATAATAATTAATAATATTGATAATTCAAGTTTAAAGTTTGAAGTTAATTCAAGTATTTTGTATGTTGTTCTTTACAATAAAAAAATATATACAGATGTAATTAATTTATAATTATTACCTGAGACAAATTGCGAGTCGTTCCTCTGCTGTGATAGACTTTCTATAATTTGTATCCAGTTTCGAGATTTCTGGTCCCACCAAATCCAGCAGTATTACGAACAATTCCTCACTCATTCGGAAGAAGTCATAGAATTTCTTCTCATCATTTTGTAGGTCAGGATGTAAATGATGAAACATACCAAAATCCGGCCTTTTCCTATTTATGTTATGTATCCACACTTTTCTTGTTTTCTGTTTCCGCCGTTGCCTCCTACGAAACACTATTGCATTTAAAACTACTGCGTCCATGATGAAATCGCAAAAGCAACTGAAGGAAAACAAAAAGAAGATGAAAGGATTATTATAGATTCAAGTTGATTCAGCTGGTGTGAAAGCGTGGAGATGGCGAATCAGATTCAACTTGACTCGGAGTGATTCTGATTGATTCGGATTCGTTTGGTGTTGCACATCCCTTGAAAATTTCTTTAAAATCAATAGAAAGCTGTTGTCATTATCTATTGAGTTTCTCACAAGTCTTTAATTTTGCACATGCTCAATAGCAACTAATGTTGCGGCCACTTTTCCCCAACTAGGTACCTACCCTCCGAAATAGGGCGAGATCAGACAATAAAACGTCAGAATTTGATACTTGATGGATTCTACTTTTCCGTTTGGACAGACATAAGTATCGATTTTTTGAAACACAAAATATGAATGGAAAGGTTCATTCTTGAAAATTAAAGATTCATTTGTTAGGTTCATCAAACAAAGAAGTTCATCTTTAGTAGAAGAAAACCAATATTCTGAAAGGTAACAACCAACGAGTAGACTAGGGAGAAAATCAATGGCCATATCTACGAGAAAACTTGATATCATTTTCTCATTATCTATTTTTATTTTAAAAACTGCATCGAAAATGTATTTCTTAGATAATGTATTTACCTTTCTTTATTCTTTGGTGATTGAACTTTCATTTCTGGGTGCAGGAGGTTTTAAAGTTTGGATTCAAGCGGGGAAGTGAGCGTATCCTTTAGTGTTGCGCTCTAATGTCTACTGTGGTAACTAAATAGCTTCTGCTAGTCGCCGCTAGGTAGCATAAAACGGATCATTTCACTCCTGAACACTCCAACGAGGCATCGTCATCTTAATATGATTTTGTCGATGAATTGTAATGGCCATCGAAGAAGGTCTTGACTACATAATATTTGTCAAATTACATCTTATTCGTATTGCTTCGGAGTCTACCCTTAGGTGGCGTTTCGTTTTCGGGTGATGAAATTTGTACTTCCATGAATCAAAATCTGCACTCACTTTGCTGATTTTTAACAATTCTGATAACTTTCGTTTCCTTAAAGTCTGTGTGCGTTTCTGCCACGTTGTCACAAATCTTTGCAACAGACTAATTTAAACATTGCATATCATTTCATTTGGAGGGTTCCATAAGAGTTTCATTGCTCTCAAATCAATGCAACCAGTAAAATCCAGCATGTCCCATTTTCTGATGCGTAGTGGACCGATCTCGCTCAAATGTGGAGGTAGTAGGGGAAGAACTGCGTGGAAATCGACTGTCAATTTCAACATGATCGTGTCATTAGTGGCCACTGTTTGGACAAGATGCTATGATAACGATAACTGGGTGTAGTTCTGGAAAGTCGTCACGAAGCTAGTTGTAAATAACATAATGAAAGGCTGTCATCTTAGATAAATTGCAAAATTTCGTGTATGAGCGCTATCGAATATTCTTAACGTGGTAATGGCTCTAGTTTTCCACTAGCATTACACTGCAGGTGGCTCTTTCGATCGCCATCAAATTCAGTTACAAATCAACAGGTAGGTACTTCCTTCTTCCCATACGCAAACTTTCTTACTCCTTGGCGCTACAGCCCATGTAGGGCCCTGGCCGGCTCATACGCAAACTTAAAATCCATCAAATATAATTTTGTCACTTAATAGTCTTCCAATCTCTCTCAAATTTGAAGGGAAGTTGGGAAAGGTTGGTTTGTTCATCTCATAAAATGTCATTAGCAGTTCCTGCGCGCATGCGTTCTTGAAATTTTTTTAACGAACCAAATTTGTACAAATATCATCATATTTTAATGAATGCACACACGCAATATCTATGAAGCCACCATTTACCACTTTCTAATTGTCCTACATTGATCAACATGGGAGAGTAGTAGGTGAAAGGGGGGTTAATCGTTCCATATAAATTTCCACTCTGGTGTATCGTTAATTTTTCTTTACTTGTTCCTTTCAGTAAACTTGGTGATCCTGGTGTTCCCAAATGGGACAATGGGGAAACACACCCCTTCATGCCCGATGTTCCCAAATGGGAACAACTGATTTTTGGAAGTCTGTAAATGAGCATTGTCAAAAATCAGTATAAACAGTCTCAATAGGCCTAAATGGACATATTTAACTGCATTTTTCAGAATTTACGGCATAAAAAATACTCGGGCAAAAATGGGTTAATGTACCCTCTCACTTCAGAATTAGGCTAAAATACTGCAATCTTTCGATCCAAGTATTTGACGGATTTGATGTCGATGTACTAAACATAACTCTTGATATTTTTGTCTAACAAAGATTAATCTACGCATCTTTTAAGATTGAAAATCTTTTGGGAATAGCCGAAACATTTCAGTGATCTATACACTCATCCCAGAGTTAGCATAGGTATGTTCAAGGAAGTTGTGCGCCACATACTTGGTGGACTTTTCCCCCGATTATACATTCCCAGGAATGCACAGTTTTCTTAACCCACTGAAAGCTTTTGCGCATGTACAAATAACGTTCCACATAAAACCCGTTTTATATATTTATGAAAACGAACTTGCGTAGCTAGTTCAGCCAGCTGCTCTCCGCTCAAAGATTTGAAATTCGGATCATCCACAAATTCCTTGAAGTCTTCCAAATTGTCGTAAGTCAAATTCGTGACGGCATTCAAAAACCTCATGTATTTTGCATATTTCGAAGAGTTTTGATCAGTGTTCCAAAATCTGTGCAGAAAAATGTAATGTGATGAAAGTGTTCCTTTGTTGTACATTTTATCTATTTTATGAGGTTAGTCGGCACTTTAGTTTTGTTACGAATAAAACTGAAGCTATTGATCAATGAATTCTGCATCGATTTATCAAAATTGTTTTATTTAAACCTTTTGATAGATTTAACACGTTTATGGTGAATTATTTAATTTTTCATTATGTTTTCTTAATTTATATTGTTTATAATGTCGAAATATATAAAAACTTTTTTGAATATATATGAACATGCACTAGATAACAATGTTTATATATATATATATATAACCATTGATACAATGGTTACATACAAAAACCATGGATACTACGTGTGAATATTTAAAATTCTCTACAGACATTGTACTCGCAAACGTTTTTTAAACTCATTGATATGACGTTATTCAGAGAAAATTGTATGATACAATCACTTGAACAAAGGAAGGAACTAGCACTATTTACAGCTGTAGTACTTGAGCACGTGCTACTAAATTACTCACTCGAGAATGAAGTCAGCAGCCTTTGTTTCATTTAATCGATTCTTGAAACACACCTGAGGTATAAGTCATAACTTTTAAAATGTTCTGTTGAGTCATAAAATAAGTATCACAAGAAATACCAGTGACGCTTAAATACTTCGATAATGTTACTGCTGTTTGTCTTACCGTGGCTGCCGGAAACGTCAGGTTCCATTCTCTGAAGTCTTTCTCCAAAGATATAACTGTTGGGTTGGAGTTGTAGCGGTTCCATGAATCGTAAATAAGTTTCGCTGCTCCATATGTAGCGAGAATTACAGCGATTAACCACAGCAACCTGTAAATTTTCATCTGCAGAAAAGTAATAATTCACCACAACCTAGGTTTTCAGACAATGAGTAGACAACTGACAGTTTGGCTCGCACAATTATTCGGGCAGGTTTGTCTTAAGCATGAGTGTTTGTTTCCATAAAGCTCCTAACACTACACCACACAATTACATTGTTATTGTGCGGCGTGGGTGGAATAAAAGGCCAATGCAATTGTTCTTTATTTTACGCTGATTTAAAATTGCTTGTCCACCGCCTACTGATCATATGCCCACTACAACTAATGAACAGGCTTGGAGCTGCAATTCGGAAACGTGGAACATATTTTAGCTATCTTCTTGCTCTCGTTATGTGGATTTCTCGTTTTGTTGCTTGCAGTCATGAAAACCTTCGAGTGGATATTCCAATTTATCTTGGGGTTCACCCAAAACGACGGTCGTTCTTATAGCCGCATTGCATAACCGTTCACAAGCAGCATACCGTTGCACCTCATAAGCTGCCAACGGAGCAATGCATCTTTAACCGCTCCTTCAAGACGTGGGAAAACCTTAGGCATTATAGAGATAACAAATTACAACACAGCCGTGCAAAACCTCATCAAAAACGCCATAAGTACAATTTTAATAGGATTCCCGAATTGGTTTGTTAGCGGACGGTTTTCGTGCAACACTTCCTCGTTTGAGAAACAATTCATTTAAGCAGGATTCCATCGATGTCCATGAGAGATTCCCTATCAAATTTCAACATCCCAAGGTGAACAGGAAACAATTTAGCTTATTCGGTTGTTGGTCACGGAGAGATTCTCTATACATTTTTTTTCTCCCCTTTTATTTGGCTTCGAAATTCATCATACAGCCATAACATTTATACATAATTGTCGTAATTTAAATAATCTGTTTACAATAACTTAAATACCTAACATACATATAACTCACATAAATTGTTCTTCTACAGATTTCTATTAATATTATTCAAAAATAAGTATATTTCTTTATATATTTCAGTGTTATTACTTATAAACTGTAAAAGTATGAACTTTTCAGCAGTTCTTCCCGATTGGAGATATTCACTAGACACATTAAGATGATATGTTCGGCCGCCTCGTCCTCTTCTAGGCAAAGCTGGCAGGCGGACGATTCAGTTGGATTAATGCGATGTATTCTATACATCTCAACATCCTAGGAAGTAGTTTTCCAGAATTTTACTGACTCATCTGTTCAGATCCCGTAATTTTATAAGGTGAGAATTCAGTTCATTCCACTGATCAGCATGAAATTGGGATCATTTATTTTGGGTAGTGCCTTGTGCGAAAATAACAGCACGTAACTTACGCAACTGATCAACAACTTGAAACCATGAAAATGAAACTGAGACTACTAAAAAAATTATTACCAGTGGTTCTCAGAAAGAAATTTAAGGAGGGGATATAAACACTGGGGGTTTTAATGACGGGTAAAATATGCAAATTACAACTACTGAGCAGAGGTTGCTTGTACGTGAAAAATATTATACGGTATACCCAGTAATGCAATTTCGTTGTGCGACATCCAAAATCGACCGTTTTTGTAGGAAAATTATTAAAAGCATATTCCTAGCTACAATGTATGGTCTTAAACAATATTTCATTCATTAATTGCATGGAGCACCAATCCATAATTTTTAAATTTAAAATGTGTCGACTATTTTTTGTGGAAAACAATTGAAAACTGTAATTCCTATCTATATGTACTCATTGGAGTGCTAGGGTATGGTTACTCACGTTTCCGTATAGTGATAGTTTTTCTTTATAATGTAAGGCAAACCATGAAGGGTAGTCGCTTGGCCAAATTCTCTTACGTATTCAGCTGTCGCTGAACTGTTAAACTGTTCAATTCTTTTTTTGAACTTGTTCATCGTGGTTTTGTTCTTAGCTCGGAAAGAACTTTCTTCACCGCCCATGGCTTTCAAATTGTCTTTCAATACGGACCAACGACTGTCACTGTAGTTACTATTCAACATAACCCGTCTGATTTGCTTTTTCTGTCCATTACGGGACGTCATAATGTCCCATTTACCTTGATCGCTCAGTTCCATTACTAGCCTGATCACAGGATCAGATACACTCCATTGCTTCAATTCTTTAGATGAACATAGGAAATGATCGATATTCGGTCCACTGCATATCATAAGATCATGAACAAAACTCTACAAAACAAGAAAGGCCATAATTAAAAACTTTTCATTTTATAACTCGTACTCATTATTTAAAATCACCTGAAATCTTTTCACTTTGTTCACTTAATAGGATTTTGAACTGAATTTTACAGCCATTCACGTTCAATCAAGGAACAGTTTTTATTTACAATACTTCTGAAGAAATAGAAGCTTTGTGCTCGTGAAAGGAGTTGAAAAACTTTTCCCTCCCACTTTTTTCGTTTCATAGCTTACTGGTGAATTTCGGGCCTGGTTTTGCTTGTTTGTGAGACTGCGTTAACTCCGTCACGAATTCCCGATTGATCGTACAAATTTGGTAGTACCGAATTTCGGAAAGGTATGAATATCAACTTATTCATTTTTGTAATAACCTTCGAGCACGCGCAAGCCTGAGTACGTGGTACACGCAAAACTCTAAAACCAATGGCCCGGAATCAAGATATTGAAAGATATAAGCTAGTTAGCTATTTCATAAATTGGACTGATCGTGGCAAAATTATAAAATTCAATGGTCCATTTGGTTCATGGAAGAATGTGCTCATGTCAACACGCATGAAGAGTACGTATACACTACAACCTATCTCATTTGGCATTAAATCTTTTTATCTCAAATATTGTTCTTTTACTAATTCTGTAGGTATGTTATGATAGATGGAGTACCCCACTTCCGTTATGTTTGAACACAACATATTCTTACATCAGTGAACTTGGGAAAGCGTTAATTGTCATGGAGGCAATAATATCAAACGTCATCAGGTCAACATTTTATTGAGCCATTACCTGTCATAAATAGTACACACGGCTGTCTAGTATCTAATGCCATAACACATAATAGTAAGTATATTACATAATGCAACGAGTCAAATACATAGAATCCATAGTGCAATTAGAACTTTACTTTTCACAGATCACTAGCCCAGAGACATTACTAATACACGCTTCATACTCATTTTTTTATTTTTTTTTTAACTTGGTTTTTGTTATAATAGGAACAAATTTTTACACAGTGTCCGAAAACGATAATCAATCTCAATCCTTTCGGAGAGCGAGAAAATAAATTAGTATGTAGGATGAAACAACCGTTCAATTGGTTCAATTTTTAGGAACAGAGGGAAGATGCACTCCCGTGTTATAAATTTCGTTCAGAGACTTCGGCCGAGACGCTCGAATTCAGAAACGAAGTAATCCATATCGGCGGTGGTGAGAGCCGAGTTCTGGATGACCAGCCTGAAGAAGTTGGGCAGCCCCCTGAGAGGCTGATAGGTCATCAGCATTGAGCCTTCTCGAGTCATCCTCTCTTTGATCAGCGGAGCCACCTATGCAACAGAAAACATTGTATCCGAAATTAAGAATTTTTCGTTTAGGAGACACACATCAATGTATGTGAGGAGTGGTATATGTACAGATTTATCACCAACCCGAAATATCATTTAAAATCTGGAATAAAGTTGGAATCGTCTCGGGCTTGTTGAACATCCTTGAGCAGATACTCACATCAACACCAGCTTTGATTTCATTGTAAACGAATTTTAGGTGTTACTTCTATATTCAGATGACACGTAGAACGAAGTACATTTCACGAGTTTAACATTTAGCATTTGTTCAGATAGGCGAACATTGGAAAGCTTTAGGCCTTTTTGCTGAAGCAGCCAGTTTGTCTGACCTCCGCAAAAGCCTGATTTATCCGACAGAGTGTAATACGTGTTCGTGTAGTATGGATGGTATTTTGATGGGATAAGCAAAAAATTCTTCCTGACAGAAAATTCCAAATTTCTAATTGCCACAATTTTCCGCTGCCTGTTAGCAACCATAACAGCAAAAGTTCGAGAACCGAACAAGAAACAAACTTTAAGTTTTTTGTACAAAACTTATTATTATTGTGGCATAAGAAAAATTCCATTGAGCAATGATTCGTTAATGTAGATCCAACAGGGTTGAAAGTCATATCTTTGATGGTTACTGTCCTACTTGCAATGAGGGGCTTATAGATACCTTGTGAAGGCGTCGGTTGTACTCCTCGTCGTTTTCTCGTCCTCTGAGGCTGACGGGCACGAACCAGAAGGTGACGTTGGTGCACTCAGGCTCGTCCAAGACCAATTTGAAGCCTGGCCGCCGCCGGATTTTCTCCGTGAAGTACTCGGCATTCTCGAAAACCCGGTTCACGTGCTTCTCCAAACCGTCAGTGCCCTGTGAAATAAATCAAAAGGTAATCAATGAGCTCCAAAAAACTAGTCAATCTAAAACGTTCCCCGTTAATTACAGGTACTTAGATAGATGTTATTGTATTTCTATTTGATATAAGCATGACTCACTTAACGCTGAATGTATTATCTAGGTTATGATAATGCAGTTTAAACATATCGAGATGTAATACATGCATTAGAGAAACGTTCCTATGTCTTGTCCCAGCTTTTTAAAACACACTTGCAAACATAATTATAGACACTCATGAATATTTTTCATGGTTGTTGGTTGTGGTGTGACCACTTTCATTCAAGACACTTTCATTCAAATTGGAGCGTATAATATGTTTATTTTTTGGAAACGTTTCGTCCCGCTATGGGGACTTCTTCAGTCCTGTCATTATATTGTATTAAAGTATGTGTATCCAACCAACATCATAGTAGTCAACACTCATATGTGATCTAGTCCCATAAAATCATTTTTAAAACACACTTATAAACATAATTATAGACACTCATGAATATTTTTACAAAGTGGACCAAATTTTTAATCGAACAAAAAAAGGATCAAGAATGTCAGAAGTTTAAGCCATATCAATTGTGCTTGAATTTCCTCCAATCCATTTCCCTATCCAACAGAAAATTAACAATTTCCGAGGTTTGCTGTACACCTGCAATTCTAGTTAGTGCCATGCAAAGCAAATATAACGAAGGAACTGGGGAGTTACGCGGTTCTTTCATCTCCCTCATCTACTTCAAAGGGAGTTCTCCACGATGAATTCATGGCTTTCATGGCTACGTCTCTGGTTCTCCAAAGAGATGCTTGGGACTTGAAAATGGAGCTGCTCCTCTTGATAGACGGAAGACTATTCAGGGTTAATCAAGACTATGTACCGAACGTAACTATGATGCATTGTATTCTAATGTAAAAGAAATATAAATAATTTTTTATGATGAAAATCCTATATTTATGAAGATGACAATTTGTCAAATGGGACTTCAATGATGGACTTTAATACAAATTTCATTAAAAAGCGCTATAAAGAAAAGTATAAGGGGACTACCATCTGAATAATCTGACGTTGAATTGTATTGAGTGCAATTCAATTTAAAGTAAAGATATGATAATAGGAGTGAGGATAGATGAGGGGCAGTGGATTTATGTGCATCGGGAGTATGCGTAACGATCATTTGTTTTACTTTAAGAACGCATCTCACCTTGAATGAGGTTGGGTCGGTTATGCCAGAAGCCTCAACTACGGTCAATTATCCCGGCGTTCTTTGGAACTATGAGTCGCAGTTCCTACGTAACATCAATTCTACGATTGGTCCAGAACTGTTACGGTACAAGTAGATTATAGTCCCGGCAAAAATCGATTATTGCGGTAATCCCAAATAGTAATCGTTGTACTCATCAAAGTATGACGTACTTTTCCTAGGCTAGGTACAATTTACTTGTACAATCAACATTAACTTCTTAATATGTATTCAAATTTTAGACACCTCACATTCATAGACCTGCCTATAATTTTTAATGGTCTTAGTATTTTTACTTCATAAAGAAATTCCATGAGAAATTTTATTAGGGCTTGCTACCATTTCGAAATTCGGTTTTTATGAAGGATAGGTGCCGTTTGTGTTCTATTGAATAAGCTTTGTTAACGTTCTCTCATTCCGAGTAGGAAATGTTCAATAGAACCTTAAATTTGTATACAATGAACGCGGCGATCGGGCGGATTACTGTTGAGTCACTGACTATTTCTGGAAGTCACCAAGGCGTCTGTTTCGTACCTCCTTCGCTGTGAGACTTCCGCATTTCCCCATCAAACAGCGCTACGTACCGCCGATATCTCAATAGGTACTAGAATATCTCAAGGGTTCTCTCAAGGAAACTTGCGTTCACTATGCTTACAGTCAATACAAGGAGAAGGCCAACCATAAACAAGGTTAAATTAAATGTAGATGTTACTTCAACGCGTCCTTGTCCATTTTCACCTGAAAAGACCGTTAGTGAACTTTCGTGAATCGACTTCGAATCAGACCATCTTGAAATCCATCATAACAACTTTTAGCTCCTAATTGTTATTTTGAATTAGTGTTAAATTTGTTTTTAGTTATTCTAAAGTGGAAGTAGATCCATCTTCAAAGCTTTCCCACCGACAGTGAAATTCTACAATAGATACCTAGCTATGTCCCTATTGATGAGTGCACCTCACTACACTAGGCGACAACTCTATCATTGCAACTTTACTCCGAAACTCGTACACCTCTTTTATGCCATTACTACACTTTCACGTTGACATTTGTCATTTCATTTGTCATGATTATACGTCACCTTTGCTTTCCACATGAGCCAGAACTTGAAAACATCAGCTCGTCGTCCGCACTGAATATGTTTGTCGCCCGTATCGTAGCTCGTGTCGTAGAATTTGTCTTTCTGGAACAGGTACTGGGCCGAGGCCGAGTGACATTCTGCCAAGATGGTCTTGTGTTTCGTCAGAAGTGTGCTACACTGTTGAGGAGCGGCGAGCATTTTATGGGGGTTCCACGTAACTGAGTCCGCTCTGTAAATAATTTCATTATGTTACACTAAGGACGGTGGACCTAGTGAAAATAAAAATCAAATTGTATTGAGATGATCTACAAAAAAAACACCATTTACCATTAAAATAACCATAAACCTTTTTATAATATAGTATTTTACCTTTTGGTTAAACCTTTTTCACAATGATTTAAACCTTTTTAACTTTCATTTAAACCTTTTGAACTTTGAATTAAACATTTTTCACTTTCAATTAAACTTTTTCACTTTCAATTAAACTTTTTTTTTTTAAATTGAAAATTTTCCATTCATGTGGGAAAGTAAATTTTGAAAGAATGGAACGCGTGAAAACTGTATTCACACACAAAATAACAACATAATATGAAAACTTTATTTTCAAGAAACTAGCGCAGAAAAAAGGCATGTTTTAACAAGTACATGTCTGTCACATAATTACGATGATCCGTATTTACCCATTTCTGTGTAACTTGGGTACCTACCTGCGATTCAAGATGAGTTCTGCTCTACTTTCTTGTAAATTAAGTTTTCATATTATGTTGTTCTTTTGTGTGTGAAAAAGTTTTCATGCGTTCCATTCCTTCAAAATTTACTTTCCTACGTGAGAATAGAAAATTTTCAATAAAAAAAAAACAAAAAGGTTTACTTAATTGCAAGTGAAAAAAGTTTAATTGAAAGTGAAAAAGGTTTAATTGAAACTGAAAAAGGTTTAATTGAAACTGAAACAGGTTTAATTGAAAGTGAAAAAGGTTTAATTCAAAGTAAAAAAGGTTTAAATGAAAGTTTAAAAGGTTTAAATCAAAATGAAATAGGTTTAAAGCAATGCGAAAAAGGTTTAACTAAAAGGTAAAATACTATTTCATCATTATTTCCCCACGATTTATAAAAAATAATATGGACTAATAACGGAATCAGGTAGAAAGAGTCGAACAATTTTTGGCAAAACAAAGATTAGCAAGCAAGTGATTTTTACGCATCATACCTTGATAAAACTATTGTTGTTTTGGTTTATTATTTTCTATAATGAACCATCGTAATCGACCATGAAAAAAGAATGTAACCCCAAAATTCAAAATTGTTTGTTTAACGTTTGAAGATGGAAATGGGATAGAAAATTCTTAGAATCTGAAAATCGAATTGGAAAAAAGTATGTTCACCATCTGTATGCCGTTCATTGGCGCGAAAACTCTTTTTCAAAACCTCGCAGAATCTCGTGCTGATATGGATTTTAGTTGGAGAAAATGTTATTTGCAGAATTTATTATTCAAAGTTGATAATTGACACATTAACTGAAAAAAAAGGACATATCACAAAATTCCTTCTCGCTAATCTCAAATTCCCTTTGTATTCCCTTGATACAATGTATGCCTAGTGTCTCTAGTACGCGGGTAATTGGTGGATAGACCATAAAATTCAATTTTAGGCGTTTAGTTAGAAAAAAATCAAATGTTTAAACGTTTCAAAGGAGATTTTGGGTTGAAAATCCGCATTACGTGTTATATTGTCTAAAATGGTAGGTATTCCC
Source organism: Creontiades dilutus (assembly GCA_031894815.1). Taxonomy (NCBI): domain Eukaryota; kingdom Metazoa; phylum Arthropoda; class Insecta; order Hemiptera; family Miridae; genus Creontiades; species Creontiades dilutus. Next base: position 2,162,588 of record JAVIWC010000944.1, read on the forward strand.
TGGAAAATTCTGCAAACGGATAATATTGAAATATCATGAGCTTCATCCAGTGGATGTCTCGTTTTTTCTGCTAAAATCGATATTTTCTGTTTGTAGACTACATATGGATCTGGGAGCAGCCGCGATCGCCTCATGGCTGAGAAATACATGAAAAATACACTCTAGATGCCCTATTGATGAAAAAATGCAGTTTTCGGCATTTGAAACATAAATTCATACTCCTAATTCGTGAGCTATCGGGCTCGCTAACGAACTTACCCTGACGACCGCCGATCCTAATTTTTTGACGTTCAAACGAAATTCGCTACTTTAAGAAAGTAGGCAAAGTCTCGTTGTGTGTGAGAGTGATGTTTCTTGAAATCAGCGTAAATTGTTCAGTACTTATGTATTATACTTTTATATAATGGTTTGTTCATTGCGCAAAAACAGCAAAAAAGGTCACTTTAATCATTAAAGTGCTGCATTACTTTTTCAAACTGCAATCAGTTTCACTACTTCTTAAACAAAATCAATAATAACCGTCAAGCACTTTACAGTCTTGTGAAATACTAACTTAGTAAAGCTTTTTTTTCCCAAAGAATAGAGCGTCTTCACTTTCATCAACTTTTAACTCTTTTTTGATTAGTCAGAAACGACAAAAATCAGTTATGTATCTTAGTTTTGAATACTTATCCCTATTTTCAATATAATATTGTTAATAAGTTATTACTTGGTACAATAAAATTTCAAAAAAAAAAAACTTTCATCAACTAACGGGAGTTATAAAATATAAAACTCACTTTTCGATTCCTTTCAGAAGATGTTTATATTTTTTGCTAACAAGCGCTCCGCCACCCCAGGCGGCGTCAACGTGGAGCCACATCCCTTCCTCTTCACAAACTTCGTGGATGGCCTCCAACGGATCGTAAGCACCAAGAACGGTAGTTCCTGTTTAACATATTAATTGGCTAGCTTTAGTCAAAACTGTCATTTCCAATATTAAAAACAGTAATTATTTGAAACTGTTTAAAATGCACTCCAGATACCCAAGGTGGAATTGATTTCCTAATTGCTTCGTCAAAGCGAGAAAAGAAGGACGTAAATCTAAATCGTATCACGGGAACAATCGATGCGGCATCTTGGATGAGCCATTTTAGTCTTGTCTTGTGTTTCAGAAATCCACAGCATGTTCTATTACAAGTTCTATTACATACCTAAAAGTTATATTTGATTGCAAAATGTGAATGGTTTTTTGTTAGACCATTCGCACGAACCAATAACATCCTCCTGTCTAAGGATGCTACTTTACGCATGCCACTGTGGAACTTCATAAATCGCTCGTAGTTGGTCGCCTCGCCAATTATGGAGTATTCACATCCTGCTTCACGTGATAACTCGAACTAACTGGGAGCTGTGTGCAGCGGAAACCCTGCTCACAATATTCTTATTCTGCTTCGGTTTGTTCATTGGTTGTAAATTTCCGTTTACAGTTGCACAAAAGAAAAAAAAAGGCCTCTCACGATGGTTGTGGAACGAAGCTTCCTCTTATTTGTATCATGGACGTACAGAAAGATTCGTAATCTTAAAATATACCATAAGCTTCTTACACCAATTCGAGAGACAAAAACGCCTCGTGATATACTCCCGCAGGAATTAACGCCTTCAAATGATTTAGGCTACATTTATGACGGGCCTTTTAAAATTATGTTGGTTTAATAATAATATGCCGTGATGAAAATTATGGGAAAATTATGGGGTTGATAGGTGTACCAGTATATTGCTTTTGATTTGTAATTGAGGGGAAGGCTACACCGTTATCTCTCCCATTGACTATAAGGAGAACATAACGTTATATCTAGTATGACTCAGTCCAGTTTGCAAAAACCATTAACATGATTTCCAATAAATTCAACTTCTAGCTGACTTAATCGATATCCAGGTTCTCGGATAGCCCAATTATACATTCATCTTTAAGTGCAGCCCACGTCCGCCGACCGACATGGAAAAGGTCACTGGAGAATACATACCCGACGTAGCCGACACCATGAAGGGTACGGCACCCTCAGCCTTGGCCTGGAGCACGAGCTCTCTCAGGTGGAGGACGTCCATCTTCCCCCGAGCATCTGTCCTCACGGCGTACACGTTGTCGGAGCCGAGCCCCTCGAAGGCCGCTAATTTCTTGATTGAGTAGTGAGCGTCCTCTGAGGTGAACAGGACCAACCTAGGAAGCCCGTGTAGACCTTTCGTCTGCCAAAAGACGCGTACAAAAGCGTTGTAATTATCATAAAAATGAATCCTTGAACATCAACAGCAATAACTGTACTTCATTAATTCGAACTAGTCTGTAATTGACTTCAATTAAATCATAATCATTGCTATGCATTTATTTTGAAGTGCACGTCATACTGTCCGATCGATATGAAGAGGGTCACATGAGAATACAACAAAGAAATATCACAAACAACATTAACGAACAATCCACAAATCATAGTGTTATGATTGATTAATCACACATCCAATCGTATTTGATAATCATTTTTTTAATGAACAACAGTGATGGACGATTTGCAATTGAATTACCAGTGGGCAAACTAAAATTCCTAATATTAGAGACATTTTCTTTGCATTCTAACACAAATCCCTGAATTATAGCTTCTTCTGTGCACAAATAAATTTAACAATCAATTTGATGACAAATGAACTTTTTCATAAATTAGCATAACGCTTATTTTTTCAACGTTTCGGATTACACTTGTCAAACATTAACAAAGATGTGCTACGATAAAATATAAATTAAAATCATTTTGGGGTTTTTAGCCATTTACAGTGGTTGGATAATCATGTACCGAATGTGGGATTGTGAGACATTAGTCAGGAACTGTAATATTTAGAATGTATTTATTTGTTTTTTGTCTTTTAATTATTGACTTTTGAGAAAAAGGAAAATTTATGTCAACCTCAATCAGAGATGTAGCCAGGAATGATGCACGTATGGTATCAATTGGTGCGTTTCGAATCCAGGAATAATTTTTGTATTCAAAATTATTATATTTATCACGTACGTTCTGATTAATCTGGTCCTAGATACCATCAAAGAAGTTCAGAGATACCGTCATTAAATTTTACATGCGATGAACTATGTTGATTGAAAAAGAAAACTAGTGAAGTAGATTTGTTTTCAATGGAGAGGAAATTTTAAAAAGTTACGATTAAAAAAAATGGTATCGACCAAGAAAAACAGTGTAACCTACCTTCAAAAGTTCTTGAAAAATTTCAAGGTGTGTGGAATCCAAAAATGATATTTAAAAAATATGTCCGTCTCCGAACATACTGGACTAAAGTTAATGAAACTTGGGTCGAAAATCACTAACGGGGTCTAATAGGGACTGAGTTCTAAGCAACAGTTCCTATCAATCCAATAGGATGAAGTCACATTGAAAAACCATCGTAATCGTGTAAAATTTAATTTTCTTATTGAATTTATTTGTGATAATAGGAAGGATAATAGGAGGAGTCTGCAGATGTAGGTTCCTGTAAGTAAGTTAGCCTTCAACCTATCGGTTCCGTGATCTCCCCCATCCGCTGGGCGGACCTTGGAGATAATCCTCTCTCTTCTGTCCTTTTAATTTTTTCAAAGAGATATGCTAATTAAAACAGGAGAGTTTTTTGAAAGTCGCGTTAACCTTGATTTCCGGGATTTTGTGGAACCGAGCGCAGCTAATTGCGTAGCCGTTGGCGATAGAACCTCCGGGGGCGAAAATCCCGTCGCCATCCGACCAGCCGACGATCGATCTCATCTCTTTTAGCACGGCCTCTTCCATCAATGTCAGTACTGGAGACACCTGCAAGAAAAAAAAATTGCACTAGATTAGTCAGAGTTAAAACGACTTAGCATAGCTGTTGCACCTCCGGTCATTAATTCCTAGATACCACTTACCATAGTTTTGATATATCACCTACTTTTCAAGGAACTTTATTATTGTAGTGACTCTCAACTAATCATCTTCATAACTAACGAAATTCTTCATTACAAATGCTCGAGAATTTAATCTTGCTTCAAAATACGGTATATTTATCGATAATGTATTATATTCAAACTATAAATGCTAATTCCCCGCCTCGTGATGGAACACTTGACCTTGCGTAGACGCCATTCAGACCGAACACAAATTTTCCTTATGAAAGGAATCCAAGATTAAAAATTCTTTGATGTGGACAGGACGGTACTTCTATGTTCTTTACGAAAGATCCCCCACTCAAAAAGTATAATTTGCTACTCACAATTCGCTTACAATTTAGCAATATATTTATCATGTACCGACAAGCGTACTAAACATTATCAGCCTTTGGCTCTTCGGGGGTTTTATAAGGCTTAAACGAAAATTCCGACGTCCAACAGTGATGCAGTTTACAATCTTGACTCTACAATGTCCTCTCAAGCCTGCCTAGAATCTTGGATGAAAACCAAATCGAAAATCTAATAATAAAGGCTAATTCGTTGCTGGTTAAACGTTTACAGTGTGTCCCTCATGTTGACCGCTTTAGAATGAGATGATCTGCAAACATGTCAGCAAAACTGTTGTTTCGCGCTAGTCCCATCCATGCTAAACCCCTGCTTACAAAACGGACTTCCATGTAACCATCTTCGAATCATTTCAATAGTGCTTGGAGATCAGATCATAAGAGTATTTTGTAGATGAAGGTAATCCTAGATTAGACCCTCCCTTAAATAAATAAATTTTTAAAAAACCGAGCATTCGAGATGTGATCTCAATCATTCATAATATTTGAAAGTGACAGTTCGTGAATACGTTTTCACAGTTGTCGTATCCGGTCCAGCTAGCTTTTCCCTTGATACCCGTTTGATTTCTTTTTTAGATTCTCCTCTAGTGCTATTGTTACCTATTCCTTGAAAAATATGCTACAGTTTTGGCAAAACAGTTCGCAATTTTCGTAGTCCTGTTGGGGACCACTAATTTGATAGCGAACGTCTGTCCAAATTTTCCAATATGACAAATGTTTTTGATTTTTTTTTCCTTTTCTAGTTATTCTATCATCTGACGTGCTTATTCTTTTCATCCTATTCATTGAGATGGTATTGTTGGTGATGGTACAGTTTATTTTTACATTTTCGAGCGCAAGAGCTATTACAGAAACCTACCACCTACCTGTAAGAAATGCAAGATTACATTTAAATTATGAAAAAATGAGTGAGTAGGATTTAAATTGATCAATCCAATTATTGCAATTATAAAAAAAGAAGTATTTATAAAAATTCGTTGGAGTGTAGCTACGACGTCTCGACTGAAGCAAGGAGGGATTACAGTTTATTACTTATAGTAACTGGGGTTCGTTAACTGTATTGTCTACCAATTTATATCTAAAACTTGAATCAATCAGTTTTCTACGTCCATCGTTTGGTAGATCTTGCACCATCAAATTCATCTGGTTTTGAAAGCAAAAACGCAAGACTTTACATAGGGCATCCCTACCCGCCTCATAATACAGAGAGCGGACGGATGAACAATATTCGAAATTCGGGTGCAGCAACGCATTGTACATTTGATGTACAAGACCCGAAAACGGTGTAAAACTGTTTAAAATGCGTATGAGGTATGGGGTACCGCAAGGATCCATTACTAACAATGTGATCACTAGTGGGTTAACAATAAACCTGACGTAGTTGAGTTTATAGCTAAAGGATTCACTGTTAGTGACCTCCTAGAATCACATTTTCTACTGCATTGAACCCTAGTAGATTAAGAGGTTTTTATGTAACAACTACAAATTAATTAAGTGTATAATATACATATTATGTGGCGTTTTGAACTCAACAAACTTGACAGATTAAAATCACCAACCGTGTAAAACTTTGTGGCATGAATGCATTAAGGGAAACTCATTCCATTTATAGTTTGAAACAGATTACCCTCGATAATTTGTATCGTTTTACTCATTTAAGAACTCGCCATTATCGAACACTGTTATTTTCGACTTCAGAATGTCAAAGTCCATCAGATGAACGAGTGGTTGGAAGTATTAACTTTGGGTCTATACCTATATTTCCGAATTATTAATCTCTGCATTCATCACGGACACTCAGATTTTGTCCTGTGAATCCAGTTAATGATATCCTCCGGTAAAGCTAAGGGTAACCTTGAGTTCAAAATAGGATAATTGCGAGTAATTTTGAAAGTGGGACCCACGCCTGACGAAATCTGTCAGATCTGTTACATATGTTAAATACCAGCAAAGTATCTCATTATCGGTATCTCATTATTGTTGAAACGACTCATTAACATTGAATGTTTCTGTGCACATCGGTGGTTTCGGTCCCAAAACCACTGTACATAAAATTCATGTTCAATTATATTTAATACATCAGAAGAGCATTATCATTCCAAGGGGAACTGTCAAATTCCCTCCGGTTGATGAGTTTCCTTCCAGGTTTTTAAATGCCGATGCAATGTGCGTCGTGTTCCTTTCCCGAAAGTAACTGTTCCGTTCGGTAAAATTGTTTGTTTGGAACTCTTCAGACGAATACAAATCTTGATATTTCCTTTCTCTACGTGGGCCTCAAAAACAATTGCAAAGAGCGAACAGAAATCGGTAAATTCTGCCACCTGCTTCTTCATCTCTTCGGATTGTCAATGTTACCATGATGAAGTTGGCGATTGTTACATTGAGGATTTCACGACAATTGGGCATATATCGGATCAGCTCGATGCATTTTGTGACTATCTCCTTCTCAACAACATCGCACCAACAGCTTTGTTAACCCCTTCAGATTTGATCAGAATTCTCCGACATCCTTAAGGATCAAAGATGAGCTCCAAAACTAAATGACAACACTCCAAGACCACAACCGAAATTAATACTTCCATGGACAAAATTCGTTCTGAGTAAACCGTGATAAGTAAGGAAATGTTTCCTGTACGTGGTGAATCAAGGGCACCGTTTTAGAAAGGTCAATAAGCGATTCAAAACAGTGAAATCGTGGAAACTTCTCAAAACATCGATTTAGACTTCTTCTTCTAGCTGTTGGAGATGCATACAAATTCTTGTTTTTTTCAGGGAGATACAAAATTTAACGCTCTTTACCGTGATGTAATCGAATTATAATTTACTATTGAATCGAAGGAGGATTATTTTAGTGAGAAAACGTAATAAATACGAAAAAAAATCTTGAAAGTGAAATTGGTCGGAAACAAAGTTTCTAAAATAAAAGCTCTATGTAGCACTTTTTATTGTAAATTAGTCGTACAATCAGCTCCTAAAGTTTGGCCGGTCAAGTCTGATTCATCCTGTGTACAATAGGCAATGCATTTTATATGCATTTATTTTTTTGAGAGAGAAAAAACATTTATTGATCATTATTTGGAATGTTGGGTTAAATTTTGAAAAGTATAAACTGATATGCCAAAAGCTCGAAGTGGTATGCCAGAAGTAGAAATTGAGTCGCCGAAAGTTTAAATTGAGGTGCCAAAAATATTAGAATTGATTCGTGCCAAAGGTTCAAATTAATTTGCCAAAATCTTCAATTTGATAGTATGCCAAAAATTCAAATTGATTTTGCCAAACTAATCTGATTTTATTTTTTTTCCTAACTATATATATGTATGTAGGTATGTAAGTACGTTGTGTGTGTGTGTGTGTGTGTGTGTGTGTGTGTGTGTGTGTGTGTGTGTGTGTGTGTGTGTGTGTGTGTGTGTGTGCGCGCGCGTGTGATTTTATTTTTCCGGTAGCCAAATTGCTGCTCCGTCCTCCAAGTCCTCTTACTTGTTTCCTAGGGCCCCTGATGGAAACTGCTCGGTGAACCCGTGTCATACAACTTGTTAGGCAATGAATTTTATATTCATTTATTTTATTTATTCATTTGTTATTCAGTTATTTTTCTAACTCCTATTCGTCCTCAGATTGGAACACTCAAGTTGAAGTTGATCAGTTATTTGTAGTTATCTTCAAAACTATTTGGCACTGGTATGCTTCACCTCGATATCTTCAAAATTACATGGCGCTGTATTTTTCGGGACTCATTGTACGCTGACAAAATTACAAATTGGATGCGGCTGTTTATTCGACTGGAAGTACTTTACTTTAATTAAGCTTGAACAGTTTATCTTATAACCTTTATTCAATGATATTTTGCCAGTGAAAAAAGATCTGTTCTCTTTTCTATGTTATTTCTTTACTATTAACTTTCAATCGGTAACAATTTTTTGACATTTCTTCATTTGCCAGAGTATTGAAATGCTTCATGGGAATCGGAATCATTACGTAAAAAAACACTGACCTCGTATGTGTAGACACTGGGGTTCAACGAATCTGTGACCCAGGCGCCAGCGAGGGCGTAGGGGTCCAAGGAGCTAAAAAGCTGATTGACGAAGTACGGGTGTCCGGTTTTGACGGAATATTTCATCGTGTCCCTGATGTAGGAGATGAGAGTTTCTTCGGAAGCGGGTTCTTTCTTGAGGCTCATGTCAATGATTTCGCGAAGGCGATCTGGGTCGACGTAGCGGGTCACTCTTGACTCTCTGTGGGTGCTCTGTGAAACACACAACTCAGTTAGGTCAAGTCAAAATTTAACCACATCACCACTGCAATATACACATCATTCAAAGCTTTGTAGCTCACAGATCGACAGCTAACTATAATTTATTCAAGAAAACTTAGAACTATTTGAGAATACAATGATAGATATTGTACTAGCTCCAAACATTAAAACTAAAGAAATAAAGTTTTTCCGAAATTTTCTTCATGAACATTTGTATTGAAGTGTCTGAAGCGATCGATGGGTTATGCTTGACTAGAATCGGCAAATTTAAGCAAATCTTCGGAAAATTGCATTAGTTTTGGTGTTGTTCTTGTTGTATGTTCCGAACTCGAATCCCGATTCCCATTCATTTCATTCAATCTTAACTGTTGATCTCTCCCCATAAACAGAAAAAGAGGAACTTGTTCAGCTGCGTCATTTCTACCACTGAAAATTCCCAAGGTTCATAAAACACGTTCAATGAGGTTATTTTGCACACAAAAATTTAAAAAAAATTATGAAATCGTTCCAAAAGTGATTTAAATAAAAATTTCAACATCATGTTCGTGAAAATCCGTTTTGCATTCAGTTGGAACGAATAGTAGAGCTTTTCTCTTATTTTCGAATAAAATGTAGGTTTTCTCTTCAATAACATATAATGGAACAAGTTTTTCAATGATGAAGCTGAACATAAATTGGAGAAGGTATACTGGCAAAGTTTCATTATTGTTGTTAAAATGAGATAAGAGACTGATAAATTTTGCTTGAAATTACTAATTGTACAATAGGTCAGCTTAGTGCAGTATTATTTTAGACGTTTTTGCCGTAATCTTACTGGTGCTCAAGTAGTGCTGAAGTCTACTTGAGAAAAAGATACTGGAAATGATTTAAAAAACTCAGTCATAGGGTCATTATGAAATTATTTTCTTTCTTTTTACATTTGAAATAAACTGAACCAGTAAATGACAACTGTATTGAACAACAATCGGGTTACAAATTAATACTTGCACCAATTTAAAATCATTCTGATCGAGCAAACTTTCCGAGAAAGAAGTGACAAGGCAATGAAATATCATATGATGGAAAAATGGCGAAATATGACAGCGTCTTGTGACGAACGACTTGTCGGAAGTAATTCGAAACTTCCAAAATTCAATTCCACTTATTTGATAAATTTTTTGTTAAGCGTTACTAAAAAGAGACTGTTGTAAACAGCTCGTTTCCCGGTACATAATACGTCGATCGCCTCTGATGAGTGTGACAATGTCACGATTGATCCAGGGCGAACCTTGAAAGCGGAACACGGTGTTCGAGAACAATGAGACTTCTTCGATCAGCGATCCGCCGTCAGTTCCGACCGGGGCCATTCTATTAGTCATTAGTGAGTGTTGTGGATCTTATCTGGGTAGGTCTAGGCCATTGTCCTCGGTCATCCCGCGCAGTTCTTTTTGCGGCCTCACATTCATGCAAAGGACAGGACCAAGTATATCGCCTGAAGGGGTGCCCTCAGGAGTGAAGGCATTTGACCGTAATTCATGAATTCTACTTGGTGGTATGAAAGTGTCATTCCTATTATACACTTGTTTATTCATTTCCCAACTTGCTAACATTTAAATCTTTTCAGCAAAAAAAGTTTGAACAAGAGATCTTTCTGGATAAGCGAGGTTTTAAAAAACACAAACGCACTAAATGTTGAATGCATGACTTATTAAACGTGGAGCAGACAGTGCACATTTATGCCCTTTTAATGAGGTAACATTTTTAAAATTGGACAAGTTTTTCTAAATCTTTATTATATCATTAGCTTTGGAAGGGCCCTTGATTCTAAATTTCAGGATCCAAAGGTTCTGTTGTGGGTTGACCACTGGCTTCATCAGTCAAATGAGAAGAGTATTTCAGGTGAAAAATCCAGCGTATGCCGCTCGGAAATGTCATCTGGAGATGAGAAGTAATTTCCTAGGTCACTGTTTCTGATTTGACGAAGTGTACTGCAGTAGCATATGATGGGTTGATCATTCTCAAATCCTGTTTTAATAAGAGGGCTGGTATCCGTTACTAGTTTCCAAATTTTCTTCAAGTGACATCGAAGTTGATTGTGGGCAATTATAAGGCCAACAAGTATTCTGACCCACTGCCGTGAGGTACGGATGTTCACAACAATATGTAATATGACAGTTGAGAAAAACCAAAGCCGAATTAAGAAGTTTTCGAAAAAGGAGGGTCTCTAAGGATCAGGTAGCATTTGGCTCGTAATAATAATAAACTATATTGAAGATAGACTACGGAAAAAAGTCAACTCAATTATCAAAGATGGTAACTATCGTTTCGTTGGTCGTATGAACCTACTCCACCGATGGTGTATGTGTAAGTGTGTATTACTGATTCGAACATCTTGATGGGTTTTAGGGCTCATTTGGTTCAACCCTCTGAATCCGAATGATGCCTCAAGGTTCAAGATGTAAAACGTGAGATCAGGTTTCAAGGCCCGGAAGGATTTGCAGACAGTCTCATTGACTATTCTCGTTTTTCACTAGCCCAACCACGGATTAGTCTCTTCCGTAGCAAGTGATAAATGGTCGTAGCAACCTTCTTCCGTCATTCTTCAATTACCGGTTTGGAAAAAAATGTCTGTTAAGTTGGCGTCCTTACTTATTATATACCTAATGAGCATTTAGAATTCTTCGTTGATTCAATGACGAAATTACTAAAAGCAATCTGTATTCCACATTAGTAACAGACCTGCCTCCCAAATCAGAGTTCCTATTTTTTGAGAGACCTGACTCCTTCTATAGGGTGTAGCAAACCTACTGGTCAATAATCCAGGGATCAACTCTAGAGGTCATTTCCAACAAAAAATGCCAGTTGAACTTGATTTATAGGCGTCGTTTCTGATTCATTTTAATTTGAATAGTTTTTTCGTGTTTCTGATAGGAATCTTGGCTTTACAAAGCTGTAAGCAAAAACATCTTACCAAATGGAATTTTTTGTAAAAAATTAACTTCGAATGAGGAGAACCGTGGTTTTATACCGTGAAATAGAGATGTTTCACTCAAAATCGACTTGCTACAAAAACTTGGATGGGCCTGAAAATAACTTACAGGATGCTCGGGAGGGTCACCATTCGACTCAGTGACAAAAACATACCTAAACCAGATACCAAATTCATTTTTTGTAGCTGGTAGATTTTGAATGGAAAACGTCGATTTTATGGTTTCACCAGTTTTTCTACATTACAACGTATTTTCAAGTAACTTTCCTGCTCTGACCGTTGGGAAGCTGACTTTTTGGGGAACTTTATCCTGGGGCTTAAAAATCCTAGTTTTATAAAAGAAAAAAAAAGTTTTTAAATATAAAAATAGTTTTTTTAAGAATAAATTTATAAAATTTCATGTTTGGACTGATGTATTAATACATTAGTATTACCTGGTGTGCCATGGTGTGTCATCAGTAATACCTGGTGTGTCATGTTGAAATTTTCTCATTTTGCCCTAAAGAGATAGAAAATTTGTAACTGTTTTCTGCGAGTTCTCTAAATTGATTTTAGAGAGTAATTTAAGGGAGTTATAATCACCTAAGTGGCGTCAGGCCGGAAAGATGATAAAAATCCTTCAAAGTGAAATAACAATTGACAAAGTCCAAACAAAAAATGTTAGTACCCAGGCATGTTTTGTTGGAAATGGCCTCTTTAATCGATTTCAGGATTTTTGATCATTAGGTTCATCATCATTAGGATTAGGTTTTGATCATTAGCATTCTGTATTTAAATCTGTCGAATTCATTTATTAATATTTCCTATGAGGAAGATATTAACTTTGTGAACAATGACAAAAACGCAAAATCAAATGACTATTAACACATATGACTATTAAATACCCCAAAGAATCAATGTTTCCCCTTTTTCGAACGTTCCTGTTAATTTGGAAATAGTAAACCAAAGTAAGAATAACTATTTGGTGAATGAACGAAAAAAATGGGAAAACAGACTTATTTGAGATCTTCTGAAGAAACTGAGGGGTTTGCAACGTTTATACATGAAAAACAAAGAAGATTTCCAATAAAAAGAAAGAAAACTGGGTACCTTTCTACTCTGTTTCGATTTTATAACCAACGCTGAAGGATTGAGTTCCTGCTAATCTTCTCTTGAATTAGGGTAAGAGGTGAGTTCGATCCTTAGGTGGTTAGCGTGGGAAATCTCGCTTTCGAGGAATGAAATGATGACAAGTTGTGATCATCAGAAGCTCGAAGCAGCTTCAAAGAATGTAACGCTTATGTAGGCGTGTAATTATTTTGCCATCAACGATCTCCGTCTTGGCGAATCTCCACAAATGAGAAATCGCGAAGAAATGAACGGCCTTATTGCAGACGAGCTTAGGCATTAGATAATCGAGAAACGCCGGAACAAAGCTCCAGGATCTTGTTACAGGTTTCGATCTTTCACGCAAACTTTTATCATTTTTGTTATCATTTAACCCCTTTTCTGCCCGAGTATTTTTTATGCCGTAAATTCTGAAAAATGCAGTTAAATATATCCATTTAGGCCTATTGAGACTGTTTATACTTAATTTTGATAATTCTCATTCTCAGATTTCCAAAAATCCGCTGTTCCCATATGGGAACATCGGGCATGAAGGGGAACGTTTCCCCCGTGTCCCATTTGGGAACACCAGGATCACCAAGTTTACTAAAAGGAACAAGTAAAGAAAAACTAATTATTGATAGAAATTATATTTATCCAAACAAAAGAACATTTTTAGGAGGAAAGGTCAATATATATATAGTTTGTCATTCAAAATAATTACCAAAAGCTACACGTGATAATCTTAGAAACAATGTTCATGAAGTATCAAATTGCACATTTCACACATTTTTCTTGCGCTTTTCTTGCAAACTGCACATGTTCTTTGTTTTGGTGAAGATGCTATCCAATGGTCCTTTCCATCATAACGGGCAGTGTCTAAAGTTCTCTTCAAAAGTTGTTTTGAAGACTTTGGACGTCCACCAGAAGAAGGTGGGGTTCCATATTTCTTCAAATAGGTTTTTACAATCTGCCTTCGAAACGCAAGGTGGTCAAGTGGAAGATTTCCTGTATTTTTCCTGTATAGTTGCCATGCATTTTGCACTACAACATCAATACAATAAGTGAAGATGGGCAACCACCCGATATTCTGCAATATTTTGATCCATCTGATCAACTCCCCCCAACGCAGTCATGTGATCTATTCACTCAGGTGATCTCAGACGAAGGTTTTTGCTTGTAAATTCAATGCAATTAACCTATTCTTTACACACCAATATTCCTCCCTTACAGTTCGATTTCCGTAAAATCATTTCTTCATAAATATAGCATACCGACATCGCAACTCTTATTATACTCCCACAACTCATTGTCGGTAGTGACCATTTAAAAGAGGAGTGAAAAAGCCTTTTGGTTGGCTAAATGAGTACTTGACGTTCTTCATCAGCAATATGATGAATTTAAGAAAAATTGGATGGGACTTTGTCAAATTGTATTATGGAGCTGAAAGAAATACATACCTCGATTGTATTAGTTAGGACCTCGATCATTGTTTCGGAAAAACGGGAATGAACGTTCGGCTATACGATAGCGGGCAGAGTACTCTCCCAGTTTTGGCAGTTGAAAAAGTAAGTCATTTGTAGGCAAAAAGTATCAAAGGAACCACAAATCTATTCATCTTCTTTTGTCGTTGCTCATGGAATGAAGCTCACCTGCGAAAGTCATACGTACTCACGTCCTCGATAGGTGGGTGCATTGACAAACGGGAATATTATTACATGTGTAAAAACAGGTTGGATTAAATGACTCAACCTCGGGAAAGATCATTTCAAACTCCAGGAAACCATTGAAACAGTCATTAGGCAATTGATTTTCAATCAAAGATTTAAACAAACGGGGAGAATAATTTGTTCAAGTTGAGAGACTCAGAAAGATTTTTGTCCCCGCCAAGGACTTGAGTAATTGACGATGAATAATTAATTGTTTTTATAATCTTGGTTCAAGACAAGAAAGCGCCCTTTGAAGAGCAAACTTGTCCTTATACGGGAAACATCGAGGTTTTTCTATCAGAAATTGAACCAAGACAACCAAGTTTTTTTCAAAATGAAAGAACGGTAAAAACTGCCCCAAGGTCGGTCACCTTCGCGACGGTAAAGCCGATTTCATTTTCCATGGAGAAATCTGAATTTGAGTGCTGAAAAACGTGAACTGTCCGGGAAAATCGGACTATTTCCCAGGAAAATGCCTAAATTGTGAGTCTGAAATCGGGATGAGCTTTTATGAAAAATCGGAGAAAATGGCACGTGCAAGTGTTCGGACTACCCGCGACACAGTCACGGATGTCCTAGAGGTGACAACATGATCGGATGCACAGTGGGAAAAATTGCTACAATCCATGTCATAACTCGAAAAAAACGCTGCAAATTCTTCCAATGGGGTTTATTATTCAATTGGCTTGCGTTCATGATTTGAATTTCTACTAAGCTTTGGAGTGTGCGTGTTTCACAGGATAGGGCGATCATTGAATTTCAGGAGATATACATGGAGCACGTGAATCTGTTCTCGACCAAAATACCTATTTGGATTGATCAGTTGATCATATTTGTGTGTCTCATATATGATGGTGCAGTATTTGAGAGTAGAAATACATTAGAATCAAGAGCTAATAAGAGCTACTCCACCCGTTAAGTTAATTTTGGAAATCAATCAATATTTTGTATTTATTTATTTTTTATTCAAGATTTACCTCATTTCAGTTTTTTTTAGCATTCAATTCCTACCTTTGGACAAGGAATGTTGTTGTATGAATTATTTAAAATAAACTGAGTGACACTTGAAGCAAATTTCTTTGTGTGATTATACCCCCTAATATTGCACCTAATATTTTGCGGATGATCCTAGACGTTGTCTTTCTATTCAATGACCTCCTCTTTGATTCTATTTATTTATTGGATTATGCCCGCCTCACTGGGTAA
The DNA here is from genome assembly GCA_031894815.1 of Creontiades dilutus. NCBI lineage: Eukaryota > Metazoa > Arthropoda > Insecta > Hemiptera > Miridae > Creontiades > Creontiades dilutus. The sequence continues at coordinate 2,178,090 of JAVIWC010000944.1, forward strand.
TCTCCTGCTTCTGACTGCTAGTAACAAAGGACACGTCTCCAGTGTCCTTGTGATGTTCTAGTTAACTTGATAATCTACTCGTAGTGAATCGTTGCGCGACTTCTAAAGTAGCATAAATAGTTTTACCTCATTGGCCTTATAAAGAATGTTGGATAGTTGGATACACACAATGATTGCTGCTTATGATACAATTATCTTTGAACCCGCATATGTTTAGCTTCCTGTAAGCCTCTACCATTTGAAGGGAAATCCCTTGATCGTTCTAATCTCATCACGACGATCAAATATTGCCTTAATTTATTCTGTTCAATTACGAAAGTTTCCGGTTCCGTCAGATAATTTCAATGATGAAGAATGTGGGTGACCCGCAGCCTGCTGATGTAGCCGGCAATGTTTTAAATTATTGTATAATAGACCCTACTCATACATTTCTAGATATACTAAGAGGTCGGTGAAATGAAAAATCACTGTGCCAAGTCGGAAGTAATTCTAATGAATTCTTTGTTGAGGTAACATGAACTTATAAATATTTTAGATACTCTTTAAAGAACTTCAGGGCAATGACACTCAGAGGGGACCATCAACAGCCTAACCCACAAATTCCCTAAAGATTTTATCAAAATCGGAGGAAAACTGTGGGAATTAGGCTTGTTACAAGGGTCTGCAAACACACGGATAGACAGACGGACAGACATTCACGAAACGGAAGTTGTTTAGAATGGCATAAAATCCAAAACGCGAGTGGAAATTTCAATTTTGAAGAAAAATTGTTTTCCATTTCCCAGAAGTGGAAACAAAGCTTTCTCTAGCTACAGGTAGACTTGGAAGCAGTTTGAGGTAAGATGACTGTGAACCACCTTAAAACAGAAGTAAATGTGTTTTAAGCCTACAGCAATATTCTACTTGACCTTCTAAGTAAACAAACTAAAAAAAGGACATTTTCGTTAATAGTATTATCATAAGTACATTAGTAAGTTACGTACTACGAATATTAGTGTGCCAGGAAAGTATTCACACGGATGGCCGTGATACAGTTATTATCATTCCAGAAAAAGTTTTGTTTGACAAGTTTACGTCCCTGCCTTGAATTTTCCTGTACCTTGATTTAAGTGAAGTATGCCTCGTGGTGACTGTGATCGCTTGAGTTAACTATATAATTATACAAGCCGGCACCAACAGCTTTTTTCCCCTGTCCGTCCTTGGATCTCTACCCTAAGTTGCTAAACTGTGCGGCTCAAACTTGGCTTCCTGAACCAGCTTCTTTCAAATTGCATTCCATCGGAAAAACTCAGCCGGCAAACTCCCGGGGCTCGGCTCCTTGAGATGCCGTCCTTTTCCATGCACCACTTCCCCTCCCCAATGTTCGCGGTCTGTTCTGCACCAAGCCCCTTCTCCTTGACCTCGGTACGTAATAGCGGTTTTTTCTTCCACTTGTCAGGACACTTGAGAAGGCGGTATCACTCAGGGGCACCTACATCCTTAAATAAAGATGAACCGAAAGAATGACTTAAATTCATTCTCGTCATATTATTTGTTTGCTGTTCGCGACCGAACTTCTGTTTCGGCACAGAATCGCGAAGATCTGGTGAAGGAACTGGAGTAACAGAATAGGATTAGCGCTGAATCACAATGAAAGAAGAAAAGTCAGTTGAGTTCGGTGAACAGCGTCGTTTCCTAACTTATTATAATATGGACGTTTTGAATTAGTTGATGAATTATTTATAGTCAAGATCGTACGGTAATATATGCATATACATAATAACATGGAAAATTGAGCTACCCAATCGCGCATTCGCGAACCCTACCAACGATACAATGGGCTTCAATGATCAACTTTGTATTAAAGGATATATATAATCCCTGAAAAGTACATCAAAACCACTGTAATAGGCTCGGTGTTTTCCAATTTTAAAAAATGTTACACATGCGCTTATTCAATCGTTATTACTCAACCTATCGCGATAAAATTTAAGAGGCACCGCTCTCAAACATGTACCGTACTTCCCTACACTTCCAAGTTCGCACGAAGTTGGATCGGTTGTTAGAAATCGATGCTACATCACGTGTGGGCAAGAGCTCAGGTTTCTATTGATCTTATGCAACGAAATTTATGAGGCATCGTTCATGTCCATCATCAATGTTTTGAAATTTCATCAAAATCAGATTACGATTTGGTATAGTTATGGATCCTGACAAGGATTTACCTCAGATGGACGACGGACCAAAATTTATTAGCAACTTCGAAACGCCGAAGGTGATGCAATTCAGATTTAGGAAAACAAAAGTCTTACGACTGATCGCATGATGAGGTTCCTTATCTTTTATAGCGAGGAAGCAAAACAAGTTATCAACCCGCCATCGTTCCCCGTGACCCTCACCTACCGCGGTCTGCAAGACGGCTTGCCGGTTTGAATTATGAACGTGAATCATGCTTGAGCACCGCTCTCTTTCAACTACCTGCATATATCATTCAAGTTCGTTTCCAACAGTCCTTCATTAGACATAATATGCGCCTAAGTGACTGACATCTGCCAGGTGCCGATTTTGGAACTTATTTCAAATCGAAGACGTCCATTATCATTTTATTTTACCTCGCTTAGGTTTTGAGTTGTTTCAGCATTGCAATTGTTCCGTATTTTCGACTTTGGCTCACTAAAATTATCATAACACACTTAATTGAAGCTGTAACTTCAAATTTGATTATCGCGTTAAATTTTCTATCTCCCTGCTGTTAAACCAAAGAATCGTATTCCGAAAGGCAAGAAGGATGAAAACTCGAATTTCCACGATAAAATTAGTTCGCGTTCGGATTTTATTAACTTTTCTTTGCTGGATTCAATGGTGACCATCTCGGATCTCCTCCCTCAACAAATGAGATAGATCAGGCCCTCTTCTCTGTTCAGGCGGTCTGAGCAAATAGTATTTTATTAATTGAAATGGGCAACCGTTGATTTAACCCCCGTTTTCATGTTTTTGTACATTTCGTTGTTCTGTATCACTCAATTTCAAATAAATGGTATTTTTGTTTTTAACTCTCCTGTTGATGTTCACAACCGCGCAAAGTGCACTAACATTTTAAACTGATACTAAAACGTCATTCTTGAGCGATAAATCATATAGGCTACCATTTGGATTTGTTCGAACCCCTTTACTATAGAAGTCATTAAATGGTTATTAATCCCAAAAGATTACTATGACTGCTGATTGTCTTCAAAGTTGCGTAATAGCTTATTTATTATGCAATGCCGTACGGAGTTAAAAATCTATAATTTAAGAACAGTGATCGGTTGATCCTTAGCTTACACAAAGCTTATCATCAATCGTTGATTGCGTCAGAACTCCAATGAGGAATTCACGTTTTTCCAGCGACTGAAAATTGAGCTCGTTTTCAAGACATAAATATTCCATTTTTTCAACGAGAGAATTCAAGTAATTGTAACTTTACGATTACGAGAAATTGCGGCAACTATCCTTGAAGCCTTCCAAGATTGGAGTAGAGTTTTATTGCCCAGTTGCGTTGGTGAAGACCAGCTAGCCCTGACTGTAACGGTTTTTCGTTCGAGTCCAACTAAGTGAACCTTGAGACAGATTAAAAGCATTTCCATACGTTTAAATATTGCAGTAACCACAACTGAAATCATTTTTTTCCTTTTTTTTAAGAGAATTTTTTTCAAGAAAATGATGTATACGATTACTCCAATAACTGAGGAAGAAACTCCGTTCTTTCCGCAAACAAATCAAGCACCCCAAAAGAAAGGGTGAGTTTGTAGGTCAGTACTTCTTAACTACAGGAAATTTTACCAAAACCTCTAATAATTGACAAATTAGATAAAAATGGTTGATTTAGCCGAATTTCCGAGTTTAGATTCACAACTAAAGTAAAATGGTTGTCGAACAAGATAAGAGTCACCAAATATCAGATTAGAATTGCGGGCTTAGCAGCATCGACAAAATTTGTCACACGCCTTTAATTTTTTCTTTTTACATAAGCAAATTTGCAAACCACACAGATGAACTGGATCTACCAATCCAGAGATAATTGAATTAGTGCTTTTAAAAATTTGTAAACCAGAAAACCCAAAATTTTAAATTCTGAGCTGTACGTCACCGATTTTCATTTTTTCTTGGCCGAATTAAAGCTAATTTAATCCTATAGCATGATAAAAATTTCAGAATATCAGGATGAACTCGTGTTTGATATCTTCCCAACGTAACTTTTCAAATTTGAACACAATTTATCTTGAATTTACTACGATGAACTCTTACGATCTTGTTGCATGACTGATAATTTGTTTACTGAAATGTCTCACATTGTCCCATCTTGTACTCAATTGAATCGATTTTTAATCAGAGTGGTATTTCGCTCAATTTCGCCGGTTAATTCGATGATCAACCACACATTAAAACTCCATACAAACCTATTCCATACAACATAAACGTAATCCATAGTTAAAACTGTATACATTAATAAAAAAAGGAAATAATACCCATATTAAAAATGATAATAATAACATAAAAACAGGAATAACCACATAAATCATGTAATTAGATATTATAGGGTAAGTTCGCTCTTCAAAAAATAATTTAATACCATCAGAAAATGGTTGAAGTGAACCTATTAAACCTACCTTATTACGGCCTTTACAACCAAATTATAGTAATAATTACTATAACTATTATTGGTAATTATTATCAAATACTGTTAATGAAGAAATTAGCTTAAATAAAACATTAATTAGTCAAATTAAAGTATTAAAATTAATATTTCTTAATACCTGAAGTATCACTAATATGATAAACAACATTATTTATAACTAAATGTTATAAATCTGTCTTTAGTATATGTTTATATACTAAATGCGGTTACTACATCGTCAATCAAACGAAAAAACTTTCAAACCAGTTATCTCGCTTTATGAATAATTATCAGAGTAATTAATAGCCTGGTACATGACCTTGACCACCAATGTATGAACAGCGGGAGCTCACCGTCGGTTTTGACCTTCTTCATTATCGTCCAGTTATCTCATTCCGCGACCCGCAATAATTTTCTTTTGTATTCACCTTTCCATCCTCTACTTTATTGACATCGGTCATGGCTGCGCAAACGCCTTGGATGAGCTATCGCCCCGAAGCGTATCCATAATTGCGGTCCATTCATTCCGTTCAAGTACGAGCTTCTTCCTTGGCCTACAGTTGGACACCGTTATTACATTTTCATTTTCTCTACCATTTTACATATCTGATCTACAATTAAGTAGTACGACTCAATTGCGTTGATCAAAGTAATCTTAGTCAGTAGTGCGTTAACCTGAAAACGCCGACAATCATAAACGCCGACGTTTTTTTATTATTGGCAATAATAACCATTTGCAATCAACCAAGAAAAAAGTTTAACTCCCCCTCCTCCTCCTCCTCCTCATTATCATCAAAAGTTGTTGTTTTAGCTTCAAAATATGTAGATTTCAAAAATCGAAGAAATAAATCCTCGCTGTTCCCCATTCCTAACAGTTCGTTAGGGGGAGAACGAGCGAAAGCACTAATTTCGCAAGTATTTTCAATTTGCCTCGTTGAATTTCACTCAGATTTCTACGAGTGTTTCCGAAAGTACCAAGGTTAATTATGAGTCACCACTTGACCTAAGCGGTTTTAATATTTCGTACTGCGGATGCAGAAGGGAATCGGAAATATTCTTCGGCCATGGTCAACAAGAACCGATTTGCTTCTCTTGCATACCTGGATTGCAGTGGTCCTTTAAGTAACAACCAAGACGTTCGAAAGTGACCGTGGCCTTTGTGAGAGGATTATTACATGTGGAGCCACCCTGATAGATAAATAATACATTTATATTCAAAAATTGGATTTTAACCCATGGGTTTATTATTTTCAGACAGCCCTTCTACGAAGATCACTGGATTATTCAACGGGGTGTACGGTCATTATCTAAATATATATAATATATACGAATATTTCGGGCAGTGGTTACAAGTTTTATATAATATATTATGGAAAAAAGCTAATTGAGCGGCTGATCAGAAGGTTTCCATCAGGTTTCAGACTCCTCACAAAAGCTACCATTCAAATGTCAACTTCATTGGTTGGTTAAGACAAAAGCCAGGGAGAATATGGAAGTAAGAGCGTGGATCGTCAATAACTACAATTTTTTTAATATATTGTATATGGACATGAAATACAAATTTAAAGCGGTAAAATGAAAGCCCTAGCTAAACATCATTTGTCCACAACACATTATGTAAGAACTCTAGAAGCAAAATTCTGCGAGTTTTACTACCTCCAAGCACTTTCACGTGCACATTCGTGATTATGTCCGGGATTCTGTCATAGTTTAACCCCTTTGGGAGAACGAGCGGATGAACTTGAAACGGCCCGGGTTCATTCGATTCGTTGAAGGCACATCTAACCAATGTTAAAACAATTGTGTTATTCCGAAAGTTTTCGATGTTCAGATATTTTAAATTTCAACCCTTCGATTTCACCCTTTAGGATTGACTGAGATCCTTTCCAAGTGTGATCTTTGGCCCAAGTTTCGTCCAGTAGTTTAGGAGAACAGATCCGCTCGATTGTCTTGACACGTAAAACAGCAAATTTTCAATGGGGGCTCGTTGAAATTTTCTTTTTATTGGTAGATTACAATGGTTCATCATGGAAATAATAAAGCTAAAACTCCGTCCGCCTTCCGAAGCTTCTCTTCGAAACTATTGTAAAACGTTTTACGAAATTTGTCTCAAAAATCCAATTATGTGCCTGCGATCTCGGCATCTTGAATAACCAAACCTAAGGGATTACATTTCAGGATTAATTTATAAACAGATCGGAATCTGATCAGTTTTGATGTAAGAGAGTAGTTTTTTGTCGAATTAAGATAGAAGTTAGTTCCCTGAATTGACTGAGACCACTCGTTTTGCTGTTCGACCATCTGCTCGCTCACTATTTGAAAATATCATCTTCGGGTTATAAAAATAGGTCGTTTATGGTCAAGTAGATGGTCAATCAGGGTGGAGCCGGGCCGTAGAGCCCGGTTCAACAGGATATCTGATCTAGAAGCCGCTCAAGTATTTTCATCTTGAATGCAATTACAAGATTCGGAGGCAGAGGTGCCGAGTAAGATAGGTGGTGTATCACAGACTACGTCTAACATACATATTTCAGGGACTTACGTGGAAGGGATATGCAATACAGAAATAGTGCATTTCTGTGTGATAATTTGCAGAATTTTCCATCTAGGACTCCATATCAAAATTATTTTATTTTCTATTCACCTAATGATGACCGGAAAATTTTTTCGGCTTCCTACACTAACAAGATCTCTTCCTTCGGGGGTAAATGTAAGTTTTGCACTCAGATTGTGAATCGGATCGCCCGTTAGGTGCTTAACGGTTTATTTTTCCAGACTGCAGCATCTCTAACAATTCGAATTTCGAAATGAAAAAAAATAATAACTCCTAAGTTCCGAGCCATGTACTTAGGACTGCATAACGTAACTTCAATGAGTAATGCCTATTGAACAAATTTACGTACAAGAGAATGTGTAATAATAATAAAGTGCCAACCAACTCTGACGGGGTTTTACAATTTCCCGCGTTTTCCCCCATTCTATGACTAAAAACATCGCTTCGGTATCATTATTGAAAATAATAAACTGTAAGAGCTTTGATTGCTCGCTTTAAGATAGAAATGTACCTGGTATGCGTGATCGAGAAGCATCTGCTGGACACGGTGCAAAAAATCTCCGTGAATAGCTTTATCGGGCGCTGACAGGAACGCTTCTTTGGGGGCGGCTCCATCGACATCCTCGATGGCCACGTCCGCTCTCGGCCGTTCCACACTCGCCTCGGATGCTGGCATGACGCTCTGTTGTGACAGGCTAAAGTAGCGATGAAAGCTGTGGCAAACGGCGGGCCCCGAGCGGCTGTTATATAGACGGTACCTACGCGATATTGGGAAGGGGGGACCTTCCAAGCCGACGAAGCTGCGAGGACAGGGGCCTTCAACCACCCCCTCGCAACTACAATCGAACCGAAATGTTGCGAACTATCACATTTCTTTATCATGAAATTTCGAGTCTGACAGGAGAGGATACATTCTGACAACAAGCAAATTCCTTTTCTGTGACTACACCCTTAAAAAGATGACCACACCTTCCAACTAGGTGAAATTTTGAGTTAAATAGATCTCTCAAATAAACACTTTCGCACACAACTTTCCATAGTTTTGATATTTTACTGTTGCTTATAACATGCGTTCAAGAGAAGGCAGAATTAATATGAGAGTTGAAAAAAACGCTGCCAATTCTAACACGTGAGTTCGTTATTTTTTTAATAATGCGTTGGTGCTTGAGTCTTTGAAAGATATATTTAGGGTTTAGAAAGTTACCGAAACAGAGATCTAAATGAAATAACAAGGTGCCATCCGTCCAGGAATCCACCTATGACGTCATTTCATTAGCTTTCAATAGCGTAAAATCTGATTTGAAGACCAAACCACAGAAGCGGAAACATAAATTGCCACCCCTAGTGCCCTGCAGAGTTGTCAAAGCCGCACGATTCTCCCGCTTGATGAAACCCAATATCAGGATTCTTCGGCCTACAATTGTGGAGATGTGCCCGGAGAATGACAACTGGCTGCCAATTAAGAATACTGGCAAAAAACTGAAAACGTAACAAGAAACGCATTAGTATCCCATAGCGTTCTCCCCCAGCCCGACGAACCTGCTGCTCTCATTCCAGTAACTATCGTTACACATCTAAGAACGCCACGTGAGAGAAGCGAGGTAATACAACTCTTATCAGAATAGACACTTTTTTTCACGTTCATTCTTTACTGAAAGCACCTGATTTAATCAGGTGAGGATGAGTAAGATATATTGGTTTTTTGTGAGATTCTTGTTTTTTGTTTTAGCTCTCAACTACTGCAGTACAACGTTCACACTTTATACCTTTCAAATTTTCCGTTTTTTACCGGATCATAGAAACCCATTTCAGGGCATTTTGAACTAATTCTCAGGTTCTAACGCTTTTACATACACCTACATGTTATTCCAGAAACGAATCAGATAGAATTTTTGTTCATTTGCCAAAAAATAAAACATTTCAGTAGAAAGGATTTTTTTTTTTTTTTTTTTTGCAGTAGTTTTTGATTGTATAGAATGGGTCAAATTTAAAAAAAGTACTGCGGAATCACAAAAATATCAACAACAAAATGATTAAAAATCATTAAATTTATTATCGATAAAAAATGCAAACAATTCTTTGCAAAGATTTTTGTTTGGATAGAAGAATAAGATTTAGAACAAGTTCTTACAGAATAAACTTTATGGTTAAAAGTTGCTGACAACGAGCTCAAATTAGAACTCAATTTAACTGAAGTGTTAACGATAACTCTGGAAACTGTGCACACGATTGTACTGGAAGCTGTGTACTCCGAGGTTGTAATTTTACTGTACATTAAGCTAATTAGCCGACCCATTGCTTCGTGCATGATCACGTTCCTTGCAGGAACTTGTGGTTAACGTGTTCTAGAGCGGAGTATTGTAAATCAACGTGCCCGCTGTGAGGTGATGGAATGGTATAGTTGCCCCTTCCATTGAGCAGAATGCGGATATAATGCTCTGCCACGCTTAGAGGATGACCCGGATGCTTGAAAACGTCTGATTCATCTCCCAAGGCAACGGATTCTAAAATCGGGAAGGACCAACTAACTATATTCATCACACCGCTTAAAAAACGCTGCAAATTCTTTCACTGGGGTTTATTATTCAATTGGAATTTATACTAAGCTTTGGAGTGTCCCTGTTTCACAAGTGATAGAGCGGTTATTAAATTTCAGGAGATATGCATAGATCACGTAAATCTATTCTCGACCAAAATACCTATTTGGATTGATCAGTTGGTCATATTTGTGTGCCTCCTGAAATTCAATAACCGCTCTATCACCTGTGAAACACGCACACTCCAAAGCTTAGTAGAAATTCAAATCATGAACGCAATCCAATTGAATAATAAACCCCAATGAAAGAATTTGCAGAGTTTTATTGTATAATAAAAAGAAGGTAAGTGTTTTGTTTCACCGTGTCAAATTTCAGTTGATCCATTTGCGGGTTTCAAGGTTTTTTTCAGGGTTTTTCATTTTTCAGATTTTCAGCTTTGTTGCGTACAGCGAGATTAGTAAAATGTTCACTTCCCATTCAAATTTTAACATTTCCTACCCAGTGTCAAATTTTTACTGGAACAGCTTTTACAATTCACGAAACTCCCCTATGATTTCTTGAAATCAGATTTGTCATAGCCATGAAATGATTAGTGATACTGGGGTATTATCAGTTGATTTTGGAAAATCGGATCATGAAATCTACTAAACGCGCTAGTACCTGAACCAAACCGATAAATTAAACTAAAGAATTGTAATCTATTGTTCAAAATCAAACTCACACAATTTTATAAATACGAACAACTTTTCAAATGCTTTGAAAACTTTAAGCACTACGGAAAAAACGTGTATCCTTACTTGTAGAAGTACAATTAGGTGCTGTTGATTGATTTGGCTTAGTAATTATTAAATGGAAAAGCATAGCAAATCAAATCAAATCATTAGCGTTCGGCTCCAGTTGAAAACATGCGAAAATTGCACCCAACAGGACAAAATAAACTACCTACCGTCGTTTTTTGAGGTCGCGACCATTCACTTTACATACCGGTGTAATAATTAAACTGGCGTGTACCACAGATTTAGAGTGATAAAAGCTGACTTTTTTTTTCGTAATCAACCTTGGTTTGATTAAACCTTTGGTTTATGCGAGCCGAACTTGATTGCGATTACTTCAGTTTTTGTCACTTTAACTCGGTGGTGTCAATCCCTATGTGACAGTTGGAAGGTTAATTACGTCGGAATGTTTCCCGGCGATCTGTCGTCCCTTGCCAACTGTTACTTCTCCTAATAAAGACGTCCATCGTGACGTTAGGAGGAAAAGGAGTTCTCCGTGGTCACGAGCGGGGTTCCCCAGCTAGAGAGCGCCAGGCCTATTCAAAGGCTCTTCCCGGGTGTTAATTCGAAGCGAAATCATCCGATCCCCAGTGACTCTGTGATCAACATTCGGAATTCCAGGATCGCTCCCCACCTGGGGAATACCCCGATTCCTCCATTCACCACACTCTTTGATTACAGCATGTCACTGTCAACATTTTCCGAGCCATGGAAGACCAGCCTTCAAGTTGAAGCACCACAATTGGTCACTAGCTAATCCGGTTATTTCCCAACTGTTTAAAACTGGTAAACTCCAGACTCAGGATTGACTCCCGCTGTACCCACCATCTCTTCTCTCTACTGTAATATCTAACACATTTACCTACTGTGGTCAGTAAACCTCTAACTAACGGTAAAGAATATTGAGTTAGCATTTCGTTGGGTTATGGGACCCAAAATAGTTATATAAGCAAGTCACTTGTAAGGAAATGTAATTTGTCCCGACAAAATAAGGTTTTGATCAGTCAGAAAGTTTTTGCCGGATCAAAAACGTCTTCAAGTTCTCATGGTGCTATAAGCAACACTATAAGTGCAACCCTACGATCTGCTGCAGATGATTTTAAACGGAAATGTTATTTCTTTGATCAGAAATATATTTGCAATTTGGTTCCTAAATTGAATTCTATATATTGAATTTAATATAAATAATGCTGAGAGAGAATTTCGTAACTCGTTATTTTTTCGGATGGTCACGTTTTGATCCTTTGATGGTCATGATTCGCAAACACTGCTTGTAGCTGAGTCTTGGGCTAAAATAATACTCCCTGATCACGTTCGACGAGAATCGGGATTGTTAGCTAACGAGACTAAACTGGGAGGGACTCTACATGGGCCGATGGATGACAAAATACTATAGCCTCTGCTCTTCTTATTACCCTGACTTGTCACACTGTCAATCTATAGGATTAGGAACTCATGGGTATTTGGGATCCTGGCTCTCAAGATGAAAAGGATCGTCAAGCTCAAAAATTCTTCCATGGAACCAAGCAACTACTCGATCGATTGAGAGGGATCGATACCAAATACTGAAATAACAAATCTTTTGTGATTATTTGTAACGTTTTTACATCAACCTTCCAAACCTTAGGTCCATTAAACCAAGCGCTTTCCTTACTTCTTCATAATCTACATTTAATGCATGCTTGTTGAAGTAGCCGCCCTAATCCAGACATTGACGAATTAGGGCTTAAACGATCCCATCATTGAAGTAACTCTTTAAATTATCCATACTAAGTAGCAGGGGAGCCCATAAGGACTTGGCATTTAAGAAAACAAGTTTTGTTGTGGGTCGCGATTTGGAGTCGTAGGCTTAACAACCCACTGTACGTATTTAACTAATAAACTGGATGCAAAAGATAATGCAATGTAATACAGCAATGGACACCTATCGATTTACATTGCAGAAAAATCGTTGTAACCAAAACTTCCTAGATATCTTAATCTTAACACTAAAAATGGAAATTAATTATCATGGTCAATTTTTATCACAATGAGAATCGAGCACAGATGATACAAAATGTAAAAAACAAATCTCTTCAGGAATTGATTGTTTCTTTGTTGTTCAATAATTACTATAAATACTACATGGATGCCTCCTAGGCTACATCCTACGCACCTGTCAGATAGATTCTATATTCGTATTCACCTATATGCAGTTGACTTAATTGTACTACTGAACTATAGAATACATTCATTTAGTTTTTGGATTTAACATACACAAACGCGCATACTCGTATCATATGAATGCTAAAAATAGAAAAAATATTTCACAAATAAAAGAGAAAGGAAAAATTTCATCTTCTGAACGAAATCCAGTTTGCAGATATAAAAGGAACATTAAATGTCTTTTGAACATCCCGGATTGCCTGAGAAAATCGTGTCCTTTGATAAGATGCTGATGAAAATTATATGTTTGTTGTTACGTTTTTCAATCAGTCGTTTAACTTAAGGCCAGGTTGTCAAGTAACTCACTGGCCGTATTTGACAACTTTCTCAAAATCTTTATTGCAGACTATTCAAATATTACATTACGCGTCATCGCATGTACCTTCACTGGGAATGGAAGGTATCGGTTTATGAAGGCTCAGGAGCTGTCAATGCTCAAGTTGTGGGAAGTTGGTGTTTCAACGCAAAATGAATCAGTGCATTTTTTGCAGACTATTTCCTAAACCACAATTTTAACTAACAATCTGCTGCACCTCAACATTGATGTGTGATTTGTGTTTGCATAGAAGTCTGGGGCCACAATCATTAAACACGTCGCTCGTCTTCTTGGCTGTAATCCTTCTTGCTTAGTAGCTGGAACCAACTCATGGGTAGTCATGAGCAAAATAACCCCTATATTTTTCGTTTGCCGGTTTTTCGGGAAAGACGGTGCTGAATTAGAAAACCGGATAGCGAGATACATTGATGTTCGTGAAGGGTGCTTTCGAGTTTTTGAGCTCAAAAGAAAATATAGAGACCAACGGAATCTGATTAGTTGGCACTTGTCTATGGTGGGAGGCCACATATGCTGGGACAATGCTGCCTTCTACGAATCTTCCGTAGTATCCTCTCTCCACTAGCTTTTTGTTTACTGTTGAAAGAAGGTCTTCCAGTTACTGCCCGTTAGTACGAATTCTTTGACCTCGTGTGGATTTTGGAAGCTCTTTTTATAGAATCATGTAGATCACACAAAGTCCTAAAATGATCATAAAATCTCATAAAGATGTCGTTTTCACTTTTTAAAGCTATTAATCCCTAAGCAATTACTGCTATCAATCTATTGCTGCTATTTACAACTATTAATAGAATCCCATTAAAGCCCCACGAGTGTTTTTACAACTGGGAAAGAAGCCCCAAGAATTAGAATAATTCAAAACCTTGATTATGGTTATCAACTGACAAGACATAATTTATTTTTCACTCAGGTTCTTGAGAAAAGAGGTTAAATATTCAACTAGACTGAACTATACAAGTAATCAACATGAACTTGGGTTGTAAAAAAAGGGAGCAATGGGATGTGAAGCAAAGTGTAATTCGGAGATATAAATTATAAATAACTTATTAAAAACAGGAAAAAAAGTCAACTGTTATTAAGATAAAATCCTAACTCTTAATATCTTGGATCGATGTTTTCCTCTCACTTTATTAGTCTACTGGTTACATAACATAATTAGTAGATTTCCCTCCTATCTTGGTTTAAAATACGAGGTGTTGAACGGCTCTGGGAATGTGGGCAACTTGCCAATACCTGACCTACCCGACAGCATGTAACGGAACGGACGGACGGATGTCAAAGAGGAACAACCCCTGTCACTCAAAATTTGCAAGCTACATACATTTGGATACATTCTAACGAATAGGTTAAGGATAGGAATCTTTTAAAAATTTGTCCGCCCGTGACACAGTGACCGTTTACCCCAATCTAAGTTGTAAAAAGTCAAACCGACAAAATTCTGTCCTGAAAATGGGTTTGAAAGGTTCAATTGACGTTAGAAAAATTATCGTAGCGGTCAAACCAAATAAGGAATACTTTTATTTAGGTAAGCAAAAGAAACCAGATTTTCGTTTTCTTAAAAATGACAATGAAGGAAAAGTAGTCCATCTCTATAACTTCTAGTGGTGACTTTAACTCAATGCTGGATGGGGTAGGTAATGGGAGCAACATTGCTACTGGATACCATGATAGCAACGTGTGTTTCGAATGGTACGAGTAGAGCTCCTTCGAGACCGAGGAATTCAGCGGATCGGAAGAAATTAATAATCGAGGAAGCCGTCCAGGTTATTTTCTCCGGTATTTTTTACGGAAATTTTCTCTTAAATTCAAGTAGATCTATGCAAGAGTACCCCGTAAATTGTTCAGTTACAGATAAGTAAATGTGTGTGTTTACGGATAAGTACTGTGCACACCTTGCTTCCCACGTTTCATGAGGAAAAGGTATCGAAGACAGTATAATATCACCCTTACAAGGAATCAGGTAAATAACTGCCAATTTCGCGGACTTGTCACTTCAACTACTCGATTGAAGATTTTGGGTTAAAGTCGTTCACGAAACTGAGTAGGCTTGCGCTTTATCGTTGCTTTCTTTTTCTTATCGGTTAGAGAGAAGATTTTGACCGAAAGCAGGCCTACACCAATCAAGGAAAAGTTTGACTTTTTACGAGCCAAATTAGGAAAAATACCGGGAGTGCATCATCCGTTTTCTTCATAACACATGTTTCATTGTTTCATACACAAATAAAACTAAATTCAGTGTTTTACACCAGGTACAGTTGGAAAATCCACCTTTCAAGTCAGTCGAAAAAAATCTTCAGAACATCGAAGGCTCACAACAAGCTATCTACTATACTATTCAATCTTCTTCTTCATACTAGGATACTAGTCAATATATACAGTCAATCAGCTTTAGACATCCCAGATTTATACTCCCCGCAGAACAACGCCAATTGGCCGATATATCTTTCTTACGTGAGTTGGTTCAGTTGTGATAGATTCTAGAAAATCCTAAATTACAACTGTAGATTTTTTTAGGGACGAACAAAATCTTCAGTTATTAGATTTCCCAGCTATCTACTTCAAAATGATATTTCCAATCACATTTTCTGCCTGATAATGTCTCAGAAAATGACGAAATACAACTGCGACCTTGTACGTTAATTCATCAACAAATGCCACGTCATCACTCGTACAATATCGACTTGTTAATCCAATCTCTTCTACGTATATTGAAATCATAAACTTTTGAGTGAGAGGTAAAAATTTGTATTTTCCTTGGTCGATTACAAATGTTTATTAAATATCGGAAATAATAAACCAGAAAAGTTATTTGACGACTGAACAAATGTGAAGAAGTCAAATTTGGCTGATATGGAGACAGGAGGTACTGAGCTTAGATAATGGACCACACTGTGGCTACGTCAAATAAAGAAAGTTCAGTGGTTTAAGTATAAGGGCTATCTAATACAGAAATAATAATTGCAGCGTTTTCTATTTTACCTGTCTCCAACAGATTCAGATGAATCCGTGAAAAAATAAATCTGTAAAAGTGACGTTTTGATTGATTTCGATTTTCCCCTCTAATATTGATCGAAATAACTTGCGGTAACTAGCTTGGAAAAAAGCTTTGACGTTTTGCAGCGTAAGACCAGGAATTTAGGATTTAAACCAATAAATTAAAAGGGAATGGTGTTTCAATTTTGTCTTCTTGGCGTTTACGACCAACCGTTAGAAAAAGCGATTCATCATCTATTCAGGTAAAAAATTAGGGTCCTGGAAATTAAATGTCTTTACAGCCGCGCTCTTGATTAATTTAAAATGATATTCGGAGCTTCAGCATGTTGCCCACCTTGGCATAGCGTTGTACAATACACCTTAACCTAAGACATTAAATTTACTGGACGTAATTATAATACTTTTGGCATCTCAGTGGGTCTGTCGATCGCTACCAATCTGCATTCAGAAATAAGGTTAAGGAACTACGGTAGAGCTGGCCGTGTCCTTCGGAAATGGTGAGTGGCTCGAGGTGATTCCTGTGGTTAGCCGTAAAACCGACCTCTTCACTATCTGTCCCTCCCAGCCGTTTAGTGTTGATTGGGGACCGATCGATCCGGTGATAATACATAATCAAAGGGAGCCCACGACCGGATAGGTGCAGGAAGGTAAACTGTTTCCTTGCTTCAGTAGATTGTTCACACTTTTATGCGTCTTAACCAACGAACAGTTGGGAATTAATATGATGATCACTGTCTTTGCGTCTACGGTGTGATTTTTATGGAGAGATAATCATTTTATAAACAGTTGCCTCTTCTTCCTGCTAAAGAAGACCTTTGCGCTAAAAAAAAACTTCAATATATACGGCAATCTTGTTTTCTTTTCGTACATCCTTAAGACAGTTATTGATCGCTTACTAGAGAAGGTCAGTAAACAAACTTGATGAACTAATGAACTTCGAAATAGCCTTCGAACAGCGGTGAGCATTACACGAAAAAGAAATGAATCCGTTTCAGCCGTCCTCTGGACAATTTAAATTTCAAATTATAGCATGGAAACATAAACTAATAAAGTTAGGTAGTATGGTGACTCCATGGTTAACAAAGAGTCTACCATAACCATAAGGTTGTATCATTTAAGGTGGGTGAGAGGAAGAGAGGTTGATCTAGGACGAGATGGATTGATCAGCTAGAGAATACCACTTTACGTTTGAATGCAATAACTGGAAACCATAAGGAAGAGTAGTAAAAATATTTAAACAGGCAGTAGGCAACTATTCCAGGTTGAGGCTTGACGTCGAACTGTCACTGGCTCCTAGGACGTCATCAGCTGCCCTCCCAAAAGGAGGATCAGCAATTTGGTCTGATGATTTCGCCTTAAGCTACTTATTACCTCGCCTCCTTGAGTGAAGAGAGGTTCGCCGCACACAGCTAGTAACTACTTGGACGGGAGATCCTCACCTTACCCGTACAAGAAAGTTGCTCAACTTCGCTGATCGCAATAGAAATTCCCTACTGCCTAGGAATAAGGATGAATTATGAAAACCTCAATGCATAGACGAACAAGTTATAAACACGTCAACGGAAGATATAGGTACGAACGTCCGTGAGGCATTGAGAACAATATTTTCAAACGAAATATTGGCCATATTGATAAGAACAAAACGAAATCCGAGTTTTTCAATCTCGACGAGTTTCGGAAGAACGAAAGGTATGACAAATTTTTCAAACCCAGGTGTTCACAAACTTGGTAACAATTCGCGGAGTAGAAGTTCAAGATAAACATTTTAAAAGGTCAGTATTAGATTTATTGGATTAGTTCTATTGATTCCTTCTACAATAGCTGATCAAGTTAAGGGATTAACAATTGTTTAATATTGGCAAAATATTAGTAATAATAGTGGCCGAAAATGTCCTTTTTATCCTCTGATTACAGTACAAATAGAAATTATGGTGGAAGTAAATCTTGGCGAACCAATCAGAAGCTGCCCTTGAGAAATCAGACGGGTCTTGGAGTTCTCTGTATAACTGTAGATCTAGCTGACTAACAAATTGATACAATATACACTATCCACTGTCCTCAAATAACCAAAGACCTCGTTACTGAGATCTATGTCAAGTTTGACACTTGAGCCGCAAGCCTCCTGATTGGTTGGTGCAGTACCACTTCGCAATTTCTAAGTGTTCTGCCATTCAAGAATTATGGACCGTCCCTCCTTAATGAATGAAATGGCAAACCTGGAAATTACCGTCAGCATTGTATGAGGCTGCTGAACAAGATCTATAGTTTCTTTGAAAGAAACGAGTGGATTCATTATCGTTGATAACCAATTAATCCTAACATAGTCTGGGCAACTCTCGACTAACGACAGAAGGTATTTTTAATATAAAAAATATCCTTGGCGACAAATGTCATTTATTACCATTACGCATGTTGACTTGAGAACTGCTATACTATTCTTCGGCGCAACTAGCTACGTGGGAGAGAAAATTCTCGCAAACTAAGTTGTTATTTCAATATTATGGTGTGCAATTTGATTAGGTCTTAATGTAATTCGGAAGTTTTATGGGCTGAAAACTGAAGAAGTGATAATTTTCTAACGTAGCGGAAGGGAAAAGAGACATAAGGTTCGTGATAGCAGCGATTCGTTGTATCACCACTTCCTTCAGTTGAGGGAATTTTCGTAACGGCACCTCCTTTCGTCCTTCTCTCCCTCCTTCTACTCCATAACTAACTGACTACATAGCACTACAGGCCGATATGGCCTTTGGCTTCCCGTTATAAGAATTTGCCATGTTTCGTCGACTATTGTGGCTCTCTTATCTGCATTCCTGGCAGCCTCATGCACAGCTAAGTTGAATAGTGTGGCCGACAGTGAATCTCCCTCCTCTTTGAAGTGGTATAATGAAGGGTCATTTTAATGAGCTTGATCATTTTTTTTAGGAATCCCGTTCCTTTCTCGCTTGTGATGGATATGGTTAGTTGGCCCCTTCCCAATTTTAGAATCTGTCGCCTTGGGAGATGAGTCGGACGCCTACAAGTGTCTGAATCATCTCTCTGAGCGTGGCAGAGCATTATCAATGCATCCAGCTCTTCGGAAGGGGCAACTATACCTTTCCATCACCTCACACGCTACTCTGTTGAGACCATTGAATGTTTTTTGATAATCTATGTATAAACAACACGTGCAGATGATTTATAAACAATATGCCGCTTGCCTCAAAATGAAACAAAAGGCCTTTATTGTTGCGAATACCCCATTGGCACCACCAAGAACTTCTTCAGCGTAGCCCCGTATTCGAAAAAGGAGGATAATGGACAATATTTTATGATCCACATTCAAAAGGGAAATGCCTCTGTAATTACGGCATTCAAGTTTATTTCCTTTTCTTATGTATCGGGACACCCAAGCTAGTGCACATGTCAGCAGCCATCCTCTCCTGGGTCCAAACGAGAAGAATGAGGAAGAGGAGCGATCCTTCCAATTTCTTCCCTCCGCTCTTTAGCAGTTCAGCCACGATCCCATCCTCCTTTGTATCACCACTTCCTTCAGTTGAGAGAATTATCATAACTGCACCTCGTTTTGTCCTTCTCTCCCTCCTCACACTCCACAAACTTTTCTAATCCCTTAAAATTGCGTCAGCTGCCTTTCTCCCACTAGAGAATTTGACATCTTGTATAGTACAAATACCTACTCCATAGCTCAAGGCTTTCATGTATACCGTTTTACGTAGTGCTCTTTCCTTGCTACTCAAATCCATGTTAAAATATAAATCTAAATGTTCTAATTTTCACCCACGTCCAAAAACTCGGTCTATAGACTCCATCTACCTTTCAAACATACTCATTTCTTTATTTATTCTCTTTAAGCAATTTGTTTTCTTTTGAAAGCAAAACACAATTTTTAATCAATTTTGGAATCGATATAAATCGTTTCTTGGATTATAATGCATTTCAGTTTATATAAATGTGTATATAAATATAAGTGTGTGTGTGTGTAAGTATGACATTGTGGTTATTGTTGTCAATTCAAAAGATAAAATGGAAAATATGTTCTTTCGATAAAAAGACTTCAACTCTGCACGAACGCTCCCTCATACAAACCTTATACAAAACTCTACCAATAGAGTTCGAATTTTTTTCAAATATGGAATGTTCACTGCCAAAAAACTTCTTTACGTTTTTCCTGAAAACAACCTTTACAGCACTTTTGGTGTACCAACCGTTAGATTAGAATCAGAAGGATCTCATGATCTCAGGTTAGGAATGAAATCGCCAAATCGAGAACTTGAACGGGAAAGTGAATATGACCACCAGGAATTAGATTTAAAAATTTCCGACTACGAAGAAGGACGTGCAAGTTGTAGGACATTCTAGTGATTATCGGTATCTGCCGATTTGCATATTGAAAATTTCCCATAAACTCCCACTCCCTCTTCTGCCTTTTAAATAACATTCCCGACGAGTGAATAAACCAAAACCGGTCGAATAGTATAAAAACTAAGGCAATCTAGAAAAAAGTTGGTTTTGACACTTCCTCTATCGTGCACCCAGTAATTAAAGGGCTACATTCCTAAACCTCCGCAACTTCATAACTCTACATGAATAACTAGCTAGTTTACCCCGCGTTGCCCGGGTTAAGGTAATTAACCAGCTGATCATCAACACATTTCCAATTCCTTCGTTTTCTAAGAAAATCACTAAAAGGTCTCCCACCACTGTAAATCTCCATTGGGGAGATGAAACAGAGGATGCTACCCTGCACTACACCAGTGTTTGACATGTTGCCTATCTCTGACGTTTTGAAGAACGAATGATTCAAGTATATTGGTAGGTTTGGTTTACCCTGTACATTGCTTAATATTCTACCTTTTGCTGTTTTGCTTCGGGGTGGAATCGTTTCCTACCACATCCCAAGGACCGCGTCATCACGCTCAGTAAAATGCCGGAACGACTCATTATTTTAGTAGTTTTCTTTAATTGTATGAAGTTGTTGTGGAGAAGTAGATGATTGAACCTAGTCCCGATCGGCTACCGTAATACAGACACGCGACCGGCCGTTCGACTCAGGGTCCCAGGACTCCTCCCTCCAGCCCAACCTTTTCGAGGTAAATGACGCAGCAGGTAGACAGATGTATTCAAATAATAACAATGTTCACAAGTAAATTAATTAATTTTTGATTTGATAAAACGGTGATATGTTACATAGGTGTTTTCATTTATACACACCAACGATCCACTACGCTTATGGTAACATTTCTTACTTCCCGCTTGAGGTTTCTTTGAGTCTCAAAGTTTGAGAATACTCTCAGTTTGTTACAAAATGAATGACTGTTAGAACGAAGAGGTTTTTGGGTGATCCGGGAGTACTTAGGCCTTCTTTTACCGACACAGGCGTTTTTCAGAACTGTCCAAGTACAAATAAACCCATCTTATACAAAAGTTTACGTAAATTCCAAAACTGTCGTTATAAGCTGCGAAAATTTGTAACAAAGAGGGGATAATTGAGTAATTTTGTGGGCAACAGCGAGAAAAACAATATCAAATCAGTACCTTGTAGTGCGCCGCGGTGGAAGTAGAATGTTAAGGTAGGTGGCATTCTGCTCCACATCCTATGAACTTTCTTTCACGTTCTTTTGTCACAATGGGCCCTTTTGACTCCGCATATCATGGTTGAAATAGTAGAGAATCGAGATCTTAATTTATTTTAAGTACATATGAAGTTTTTTTTTTTTTTTTTTTTTTCGGAGGGCTTGAAAAGAAAAAAGCTGTTCTCATGACTGTAAACTGCAGCCTCTGGTATATCTCCCGAGGCGGCAGATTCAAGAATCGGGAGGGGCGAACCAACCATATCCATCACACTCCCAGGGCTCTGGAAAATAAATGGTAGGTTGTATGACATCAGGAATGGAATAATAATTACTCAAGGGACAATATTTTAAGGCTTTAAGCCTGTAGGGCAATGTGAGGATTTTGGGGCGTTAGGATAGTAAAAAATAAAAGGCCAGATCATAACCACGCTCATCTAACATCTAACCCTGCGAGATGATGAAATGGTACAGCTCCCCCTTGTATGAGCTGAATGCGGATGATGCCAGCAACACTCAGAGCATATCCCAGATGCTAGAAGGCGTCTGGTATATCTCTTGAGGTGGCAGATTCAAGAATCGGGGAAGGCAACAAACCATATCCATCACATGTGCTCAACTATCTCCACGCTTCCGTATAAGGTTACCCTGCTCGACCCCTGACATGACTGTAAAAGAAAACTCTGTTTCAGAAAAACAGCTAAAACAATTATTAAATCGGGTACTTTCAAAGCTTATTGTGTTTATCTTGTTTTTCTTCTTTTGCAATTAATTTATCAATTAAATGAGACTGTGAGAAGAAACTTAAATAGCACTGTTGCTAAAGCTGACCGATCACGGTCTGACTTGTCAAACTTAGTAGGACTACTAGTTGGGTCCTTCACACAATTCAATCTCCGACTTTCTATCAGTCTAAAGATCCAACTTCAGTCCCAGTGCGTGCACGACGTGTCCAAAAATGTACAGAGAAAGTTGGCAGACTTTGGTCCGACAACCCCACTCACGCTCCGAATCCGTCGGAAATCGGAACTTCGTGTTGTCCCTGCACTATAATGTGTCCTTAAAAACATGGACAGAGTATAGTTAGGCTCTATTGGCTTAGGTTCTGATATTCATTACTGTGCAATGATCTGCGAAAAGGACAATCTAATGAAAGCGCTGAAATAGAAATGAAATAGAAAGCTCTTTATATCAAGGCATCTGGATTCCAATTACACGGTATGGAGGAGCGAGGGCTGTCTTTAGGTAATGGACCATAAACCACTTGTCAAACGTATTACGCAAGCTATGAACAACTTCATTCAGACTTGGTTCAGGCCGTGATGAATCACTGATGCCATTCATATTAAGGTGAAGCTGGTCTCAAGGGGGTGTTACGGCTACCGCAATGTTCCACTAATTGTTATTATCTGTAGGTGCGTAACGAAGCGTTGACCGTTGGCCATCATATGTTCTCTTAGTTGCGGGAGAACACGTTTCGGGGTCGTTTGGCAGGTAGGTTCCGGCAAAACCATGTTCCACGCTAAAATACCTAAGATTGGTTCACGAACCAGTCGACACCTTCACCGTGAGCTTCGATCCAATGTAGTTGGCACCAGGTCCGGAACCGGTTGGAAAGGGCGAGCCTCAACAGGTCCTCAATTGAGCTGCGGAAGCGCGAACAAAAGACTATCAACGTCGCGACGTGTCGTCACACTACCTACGCCGTATTTCATTGTTATCGACAGCACAATGGGGGAAGTTGAAGTTAATTTCTAGAATAGTTGCGGAGATCCTTCTGATTTTATGCCGCCCTCCAAAATGTTTTGCCAAAATCAAAATTCCCACTCTCGTACTGCTTATTATTAGTCCTTTCTCAAAAACATTTGTTTCTTATCTATCGGTGAACCATGGAACGGATTGTATGGAAATGTAAAATCAACTCAAACTCAAATGTAAACCTACGTAAATTAGAGCACACTTTTCTCACAGCCAATTGTCCGATCAAGTTCAAGATTATAATGTTGTAACTTTATCATTAAGGAAGTTTCTGTACACACGTATCTTGATATCCTTGTAACAAATGTACAAAATTACTACATATAGTTTTCATTGTATTTTGAAGACATGTTGTGATAATTCGCGGAATAAGGTGGAGTAGGGGTGGTCCCCTATTACTCTGGAAGTTTTTGCGCACGTATCAGAATCTCATAAACTAATTATCTATATTTGGTCCTTGGTAACTGACGTTTTGGTCGTGACATATGAATTTCATTAGTAGCCACTCCTTTCGAGAATATCAAATTTTTTTAGCTAGACAATTTGTGCAGTGTTCCTTCGATCTCGATGAACTTTGTAGAGGTTGTACTGTCGATAAACTTCTTCATTCCTTCACTTCACTACTGACTGGTGAAGTGATAGGTATATAAACGTATATAGAATATTTTTCTTATAACCTAATTGTCTTAATTTTGCTCCATCTTAATTCATTATTTCTCCCAACCATAAGAAGCCAATACAGGATAATTACTTGAGACATTTTAATGATCTATATATTTTTGTTCCAGGGTCGAGGAAGCTATGTGGTCCACCCATATTGGCAGACTTTTTTTAGTTTTTACTCAAGCGCTAAAGAAAATCGCAATTGAATATTTTCATTAAATCGATAAAAAGTTCCTATGCTACTAAAACCTATTTCAAGCGTTTTATTAATTTTACAGTAATTTTTATTTTACTTTATTTTTTTCATTTTAATTCGATTTAGACACACATTTTTCTGTACAATTTCGTGCTGTCGTGTTCAAGTTAATAGTTCAGACATTTCATCCAAGTATTGTACTGATACAAAACCCAACTCATTATTGGACTTTTGAACAAATAAGAAAATTCAATTGATGCAATGTTTGCTTCATTGGGATCGGATTTGAATGAGGTACAGGAAGGGTGACTATAATAAAAGTATCACCCATTTCGCTAAGTACGACTCATTGATTGAACACTTGCTACTTCAGTGAACTGGGGCGTTCTAGGAAATAATGCCAATTAATAGTAGTACCCACTGATGGTAGGATTTGTTTTTGTTATTTAGGCTTCACCCACTTGTTCTTCAGATCCTGTAGTTCAAAAACTTGAAACAAACAAAAATTGGTTGAGGCGCTCATGTTCCTCATTAGCATGAACGTGTATATCATAGAAATGTTTCAAACAATCTCTAGAATACATTTTGTTGCTGCAACAGAAATGGTGAGTTGGGTGAAGAGTATCCGAATGATTTATATGTGGACTATTAGAGTGTTTTAAATATTTCTAAAAGATACAAGGGGTGCTAAAAACATGTTAATTTAGCAATGAGGAACCGCTGGTTGGTGGTAGGAATGAGTCGGTAACATTGCAGTTGATTGGGAACAATTTACAGTCTAAACTGGTGCAATCCCGAGAAATTTCATCGAACTCTGATACAAATGTTGATGTAATTTATTGTGCTCGCTACAAGTATTTCACATTCGTCAATGATATACATAAATGTTGAACATTTATCTAAAAATCCGAAAGTTGGATAAGTATAAGAGGATTGATTTGCGTACAACATTGGATAGGGACAATACAGAAGTATAAAACGAAGGAGTATGAATGGGGTGGAAGATGACTCTCACCTGATCACGTGCACGCGTTTTCCTTGTTGCTGGGGGCACCGCAGACATCGCTACCAATCCGTGGCTTTGAAAAGGTGCAATATAGAGTACGAGAGAATCCGTGGAATCTGGGACGCAAGAAAATGTGCGCTTGGAATATTATTGCAGTAGTTGAGATGGCGGTCATCCAGAAAAGGATGGGACTAGAAACAAGACAGTGTCGTGTAGAAATAGTAGGAATAGTTGCATAGCAATGTGTGAACGAGGGGGGATTGACATGCAGTCCAAACGAAAAGTCCTTTTCATGTTCGCAACCCATACATATATGGATACGCGTTTATCAGGACCGAATACCGTATCTGATGAGATTGAACGAGTAAGTCATGAGGAAGCTTCCGGTTTTTCCGTAAAAGCTTAGAATGCAATATTGACTTATGAGCAATGAAACTGATTGAGGACTATCTCAAGCCCATCTGTTTTATTCTCCCAAAATACTACAAGAATTTGCGGACATATGGAAACGTATACTAGGATGGTAGACTTCAATTCAACTTTTCTCAGAATGGTCTAAAATGTAAAATATGCGAGTGGGAATCGTGAAGTTTGAGGTACTTATTTGAATACCCTGAAGAGGGAAATAAAAGCCACAACCTGAAGACTGCATTCGCTCCTTATAGATAAACTTGGAACCAATTTTTCCTGGTAAATCATTCACGTGAGTTGATGAATATGAACCGTTATTATTATTCTTTGTGCAGTTAATCTGGCTTCGGGAGTGTGAGTGGAGAACGAAGTATGTATACTCGTTATTAATACGCCTAGGTTATGTAACCAGATACCTTACGGGTTAGAAATGTCAGGAACTGGAAAGAGTAATCGTAATCCTCGCCGATGTCATGCCAATTGATCTTTGAAAAAAAGGAAAATTAATATAACAAAATTAAACAAATAAATATAAATAGTTCGAACAGCATTTAGAAGGACATGTGGGTGAATAATACATAGTCCCAAGTAGTGAAAGTAACATTCTCATACCTATAGGTAATCGATTTTTGAAAGACACATAAAACGCATAAGAACTGTCGAAACCAAACGAAATAACAATTTCAAAATGTATAAATACATTTTATAAATGGATAAATTTATCTATTTAAAAATTGAAGATAAAAAGCTGTGTTGAGTAATGGAAAAAAATGGACGCAGGTTATATGAAAACATTTCAATCATTCACGCGTAACTGGGAAAGCCCTACGTCCTGTTTTTAAACTATTATACTTGTAACAAAATTACATGGACTTGTATCGGGTGCTACAGTTATTCTTGATCTCCAAATTACCAGATGTTAGCTTTTCCAATTTCTGTTGAACGTTGTTTACAACGGAGTCAGTTGAAATTCTTGTTACCACGAAATTTAGAAAATGTCTTCTGGTTAAAATAAATAGAAGCCTGTATCTTGTGAGAGCTGCCGACAGCCCAAATTGCGACCATTGTGCGGACACCGAAGATGACGTCAATCATAGGATAATGGGATACCCATTCTATCATGAGGAGAGGCAGGAAAATGCTAAAGCATTTGGTAACCAGGAGGACCTATGCTCAATTCTCCGGGATGCCAACTACCCCGTCAAGCGCGAGTCAGATCTTTCTCTCTTACATATTTATTTTTGTATTCAGTATTAACATTTACACCAAACACTTGAAAATATTTTTAAAAACTAGACCTAACTCTTACTTGAGCAAAAAAAAAAAAAAAAAATACACGAAAATTGGATGAGAATTGTAGTAGGTATGAGCAGTGCGTGGATAGATAGGCCATTACCCCCTCCACCCCTTTTCCTGCTTCAAATTCAAAATGTCTGAGATATATTGCAAAAGGAGGTTTGTAAGTCAAATATTGTTGAACAAAAAAAAAAACTTGAGGTGGTAGAACGATTTATCGCTACTGACCTTTCCATTCTTCCCGTTCCATAATTCAATTTGAAATATCTCAAATATGTTACAAAACTATACCAAAGTTCTTAACCGCAAAAAGAAAGATGCAAGAAAATCAAAATTTCCGAGGTTCGTAGCACAACTGGACTAAAATTAGAGTTGAAAACAATATATTTCAACCAGTCAATAAAATCTGACCAAAACAGTGGAGAAATAATGATTTATTACTATTTCCCCCCATCAGGTTTCGTAAACAAAATTTGCATGTTTGCTACTGGCAGACATGTGTTCATCAAACCAAATGTGTCCACTCGGTCCACTGAGCGTTAATTCATTCGGACCTCACTGAATGGATGACATTTTGACAGAAACAATAACGTGAATAATGAACGTCATTGTGTTTAATAAAAATCGCCTGGTAAATTGAGATTAAAGATTTCGTTGTTGTAATTGTAATGGAATTTTGTTGTTCCTTTGGGAAACGAGTTTTTCATAACACGTGTTACGTATTTGCGCACAAATGAACGGTAAGTGGGTGTTTTTCATTTCGTGAAATGTTAGTAGTTCCATTTGTAGGTTTCAATTGCAATATACTGTCCATATTGCTTATTAAGGTATCACCTTGGGAATAGTAAGGTTTCAGAGTTTGAAGAGGAATATTTATGACAAAGTCCGTCTGTTATTTGGTACATCTCGAAGTCAGTTGCAAAGTGTAGACACAATAATCAGATGCTTTTTTCAAGGCATCTACAACGTTTGCGTAACGCAAACCTTCCACAAACTACGTCAAATAAACGTAGATCATGAAGGTTATCTAGCATAGAAATAATAAACCTTTGTCTGATAATTCTCAGCGTTTTTATTCCGGGACAATCTAGATCAGTTTAGTTTCATTAAATTGAACGTTATATTGTCTTGTCAAAAATTAGAAAATTCCAGCATGTCTGACCGACCTGAGTTTAGCTACTTTCAGAGGAATCGACTATTTCTCTTGCACATTCGTCGGCTCGGAGCTCACTTTCTACTTATGGATCCAACAGCCTTCACAGCTTTTAATGGGCTTAGCGGTCCGACGGCTGACAAATCCTTGCATTCGTGTTGATGGAGCCAGGGTCAAGACGCTTTCCTCTTTCATGACTAACAGGGGTGGGACGGGGATGCGTGCTCAAAGTCGTCGCAAGTAAACGACCTCCCTGCATAAAGAGGTGCTAATGATTTTTCTGTAAATGAAAAAAGGCTGCAAACATCACACACAATAGCGGAAAATTACTTTGTTCATCTATATTGATTTGTTTATTCAATAATTATGAATATGGATTTTTAAAGTTGATTTTTTAAACCATGTAGTTCTTTGTTCTTGAGTCCAGACCAACCTATTAAGTAATATTAACATCTGATCTCTGATAAGTTTCCATTTAGGGCCCGAAGAACCGATGTACACCTATTAGAGGAATACTTCTGAATCATTCCCATCGGTTTTGGGAGTCAGAGAATAACACTTTCAAGAAGGAACCTTCCATGATTTATCATCTAATGTGAACTAAATGTGGCATTGAGTTACAAGTAGGTATGCAAAATTTGCAAAAAAACTCTCTCTCTCTCTCTCTCTCTCTCTCTCTCTCTCTCTCTCTCTCTCTCTCTCTCTCTCTCTCTCTCTCTCTCTCTCTCTCTCTCTCTCTCTCTCTCTCTCTCTCTCTCTCTCTCTCTCTCTCTCTCTCTCTCTCTCTCTCTCTCTCTCTCTCTCTCTCTCTTCTCTCTCTCTCTCTCTCTCTCTCTCTCTTTCTTTCTTTCTCTCTCTTTTTGCTCAGGTCTTACAGTCAGGCTCTACCGCTACAACGATCGTCTTAAGGGTATGTCTACTAATGTCCGCTCTCCTGTTCTACAGACCCAATGTGCGTTCTAATTAAGAGATTTCTTAAAAACAGTGAAATCCCGTTTACAGGTAATTCCTGTTGCATAGGAAGGGGGTGGTATAGTGGTGGGAGATGATCAACCTAGGCCGGGGTCGCCTTGCTGCTTAGAGATGGTAATGTAAACAACTCCGATAAAACCTCTCTCGTAACCAACAGAAAGAGCAATGTGAATGTTGCTTTGCTTGACCTCATAGAATAATTACAGTATAAGGTAAGACAGTCCAGATTTTCTCTTGGCTAGACCTCATAGAAGAATTACGGTATAAGGTAAGACAGTCCAGAGGTGCACGTTCTACACGAATGGAAGGAATTTCTGAGGATCTCGCTGAGGTCAAGGCTAATCTCGAGAAATATGAGGAACATATCGAGCAGCATTCCAAAGATATTCAGAAAATTAAAAAATCTATTGAAGCTGTCGAAAAACCGGTCTGGACTGGAAAACGAGTGACAGCCGTCAGACGGGTGGTGAAATTGGAAGAAAAGTAGTAAATAATATGGAGCGATTGCATAAGTCAAATCGAGTTGAGATGGTTCGGATACCTCATCCGTCGTGCCCCCGAAGATATTCTATGAACCACAGCTGAAGGTTTTCAAAGTTATGGTTTCGTCTTTAAACTCGAAATTTTGAATAACTGCTATAGGTTGCCCCTTAACGAAGCGTTGGAGCTCCTGATGACTATTGTGGTTGATTTTGGACGTAGGCTCGAGAAGAAACAGTTATTTGCGCAACTTAGAAGTGCAGCCCAACCACTAACAACAAGAGTTCTCGACGAGAGAATCACACATCCAATTGAATTTTTACAAACCATAACCTGAGCTATAACGACAAGGAAGACAAACACTGTAAGCTCTTAATCGTTACCTACATAAACCAGATGTCCTCACGATCTCGATAGAAAGGGGTGGCAAAACGCTGGCTAAGAATCCAGAAGGAGCCGCTTCCTACAATTTACCCTCCTAAACGAATGTACTTTCTACGGTAGGCGGTATTATTCTTCAAGATGTCAAGCTTTTCGAGTTTATTTTAGTAGTATAGTAAAACTGGTTGTGTTTAGAAACAAGTTTAATATCGTCATGGTAACCTTCCAAGGTAAATATTAAACATGTCATTAATTAATGAAACATTAAATAATTATTAAGGGTCTAACACAAATTACAGTGGATACCTCATGTAAATTTGAAAAAAAGTTAGTTGTAAGAAGCTGTAAGGATGAGTTCAAGGAAATGTTCAAGGGAGATGCAGTGGACATTACAGGAGTTTCCGAAACTTTCATGAAACCAGCAGTCATTTCAGTTTCTCTAAATTTGGACAGGTTTATGCTAGGTCGGAATGACAGACTCAAGAAATATCGAGATGGCGTGGTCCTTTTCTTGATAGGTGATTTGAAGGACACGATTTCACGAAGGTATTCAGGGGAGATTTCGATAATTTAGAAAACGAGAAACCTCAAACAAAACATTCCCTGTGAAGCACTTTTTATTGGAATTAGTTACAGAATCGACCACTGAAGTTTGCCGGTGGGATACCCTGTATAAATCCATTTATGTAATAATGAACGAAAAATGCTGTCATGAATAAGTACGGGCACTAATGCGTTAGCCACGAATGACTGCTTGGTGCCTAATATATGTTCTTCGCCGTTGTTTCACCATAATGTATTAAAGCGCCATCAGACTTGTAAAAGTGCATTGGTGAAATTCATGAAGCACCCACGAATGAAGGTCCTAACAGCAAAGTACTGAAGTGAACGTTTAATGGGCTTTCATCGGTTCCTAATGAGATTGTAGAATGAGATGCACAACTTCGTTGACGTGTAGTGCCGATGAGATGCTGATTTGGGTTGGACGGAGCATGATCGCCCTGACCACTGACATCGAACCGGTTCGTCCTCGCACATACGTGAAAAAAAATTGACTCGAACACAAAAAGTGAAGGCCAACTTATTTTGGCTGGTTTTGTAGAAAAAAATCTATTGTCACTTTACAAGACCAGCGTAGGTAAAACACTTATTCCGCGTATTACAAGTTAGTCATATATCATCATTTCTGGATCACTATTCTGATACATCCTCGGATCAACATTCTCTGATACTAGGTATCATGTTTGACAAAATTGGTCAAAATTAGAGTGAAAAATAACTCATGTGTTGTATCGAAGTCCGATCAAAAATGGCCTGTGCCTATATGCAAAATTTAAAATAATGTTCAGAGGCTTATTCCCTAAATTATTTTTATTTCATTTATTATTTCCCTTTTTTTATTCCTCGAACTTTTCTCTTGAGTTATATTTATGTGGAAACTATTATCATCAAGGTAGTACTGCAAAAATGCAGAAAAATGCAGGTACGGTGTCAAAATAAGTGAAGGTTCTATTTACTCTCAACACGTTCATTCCCCTCCTTGTTTAATTTTTGGTAAATTAGCTTTAGTTGTCTGTTGAACTTCAGTGGCTTTACATCAGCGTGGCTCAAAAAGGATATGTGGCACAAATTTATTACTAAGACCGCTTACGACTGTTAAAGAAAAACTAAGTAGCTTACAATCATGACAAGATGCGTTCGTTCAAAAGAACAATGAAACAATTTATATAACTTGCAACTGCAACGCGTGCTTCTACTGCTGCCAAGTATGTAGTTGCAAATACGGCTAAATCTAAACTTACTCGTTCAACAATTGAATTCGTTACAATTGAAGGCACGAATGGAAGAGGGTGATATGCAAAATTGTGTCAGAACGGGGGTTTTGCAGTTTCTAAGGTTTTGAGCTCTTTAGTGATGATGGTCCCGATCATCATATGGTGTAGTTGTTGTTTTAAATCCTATATAAATAACTCAAAGTTCGTGTTGCAGCCATCTATGTATGTATCTATGATGTATGTACAAATCTATCCCCAATAGACGGCTAAACTACCGTACAGATTTTGACGGTAGCAGATCATGAGTTCCGGCGCACAATACAGGATAGGATAGAACCTACAGAACAATCTTCAACTTGATAACCGGCGTATCCTTCGCAACCAATTGGCTTGGTTCCCGAACCTATAGTATAATGGTTGCTAATAGGTTATTAGCAGTGGAAAATCTTGGGCAGAAATGTCATATTTCGTGAAAACGCGGCTTTCTGGCTAGTTGAAGAGCTATACAACAACTCTGTGAAATCCATGGATGGAAGAAAAAGTCCAAAATCATGGAAATCCTTGACGTGATAACCAGGATATATTTAAAAACTGGTTGATTTCTGTATATGGGTAGAAAAACAAATCCTTGGCCAATACCTTGGTGAAAAGAAAATCAAAAGAAATGTAAACCAAACAAATTTTTAACGTAAAAACTTCAACTTCGATTTTCTCGGAATTCTAGTTTTTGCGACATAGCACCTCCTTATTCTCGTTGCTTTAATTATTGTAACTTGCAAAGACCAACTTGTTTCAATTTCAACTGTTTTTCCCCGAAGCAAAAACCATGAAAATTGCTGTTTACCTTATCGTTGAGCTACTAGAACCCTCCTTAAAAGGTGAGTAGCGTGAAGTTGTCAGATTTTATTTGTTACCACTTGAAGAGCAGGTAACTCTCATCATTTGGACATAAATCGTTCGTGATAAATTTTCAGTTTTTAATTTAGAAGAGTTCCAATTTTTCTTCTTCATCTTCTTTTCTCAAGATCACAAAACATTCCCGAGTCCCACAAAGAGGTCTGAGATCACAAAACATCGCCCCTCCCATCTTTTAGACATACTTAGGGAACATTCTGAGGTGGAAATCGAACTCTTAGTTCGAAGAGCCTAATTTGCAAAGTTTACACATGCAATGCATCAAATTCTGATTTTTGCCTGCTGTTCAAATATTAAAGACTTGAGTCCATCGTATTTCATGCATGCAACTGGAACGGATAATGTATACTAATTAGGCTGAAGGTATTTACAAATTTGCATATCTTAGTTGATTATTTTTTTCATTTTTGAGTTGAGGAAACTTTCAATTCAGTCGGTAATTTCGTGTGGGGTTCGTGCTCCCAGTATTTTTGCCCAGCGACGCCTCTGACCGTATTTTATCATTTAAATGTGCATTTTATGGCTGCATCTCTTTCAATTTGTACATCTTCAGGTGAAATCGAATCAGATTTCTTTATGCACAGCTCTTTATAGGTACTTAGGTGTTTGTTTGTATACAATGTTGTTTGTAAACAATTGTTGTTGTTGACGATGAATAGAAATCAAAAGCGTTTGTAATAAAAACAGATAATTCTGATTGCATTAGCCTATTGTTTGATTTGTTGTTTTGACTCTCTAGGGAGATTACCAAATACATTTTTAAATGTCCCTGTTATAAATAAATAAAGAATCACCTGTGCATGTGTGGTTATGATAAGCATTGTGACCTTGGAAAACTAGTTGTTAATGCCATTTTTGCTGTGTAAAAAATATTGTTTTGAGACCCTGAGGCACAGGTTGGCCCACTACATGTCTATCGATGTTTAGAAGAGCTAGGTAAATAACAATGTAGTGAGAAAGATTAGTCTGTCCAAACACAGATAAAATTAATTTTGTAAGTACCTAGGTATCCTAATTACGTTTTCAAGCCAATAACATAGAGGGAGCAATACAGATTACATATCCTTGGCCCAAAAAATAGTTTTTGTGCTATTTTATACAATACAATGTTTTGTTATACCTACCCCTGTTTGTTTAATATCTGGTTGTTTCAGGAGTTGGTACTTGCCTAACCAAAAGTTTACAATATAATTTGTTTAACCAATAAACAATTATCTTAAGCCGCTGGACTGGTTCATTATTGAAAAATGTGTGCAAGTTTTAAAAATTCTCACATTTGATGAAAAAAAATTTTGCCCCAGGTGAGGCTCGAACTCACAACCCCGGCATGGCTCACAGGCTACTGTCTATAAGTACCGTGCGCTAACCAATTGCGCCACTGGGGCAGGCGGCGCTAGAGTGAAGAAAGGGTATACATAACTTTGGCAAACTTCAATATTGCAGTATCGATTGGACTAAAATGCGTGACATTCTAATTGGCTTAAATTTTGTTTGAATAAATATATTATTTATACAATATTTTATACTATTATGACCGTTCAACCTATTGTCCGCAACAATAATATCATACATTCTGTTGCTAATGTTGGTGCTAGATCCATCATAAATAACTTCTCACTGCAGGTAACCACAACGGAGGTTACTAATCGATGTAAATATTCGTGTACGTTGTCAGAGTTGGCTAATCTTGCGAATTTGTAGTTTATCAGCATTCAATCATCAATTTATTTTCTTGAAAGTGGTTATTAACTTTGTAATTTTCAATCATTCCTTCAGCTGCGGAATCTAAGTTTTGAAGTACGGCGTTCTCCGTTGTTTCAATATCTTTTCTAGTCACTTGGCACTCCCGTTTCGGAGTTGTCGTTTCATGAATGTGATCCACTATAACTCCACTAGCAAGAGGAAATGGTATGCATTTTATCTGAGATTAAGGTCTTAAGTTACCAAACTTCACTTATAGTTCTTGTTTTAAAGTGTGTGCCGAGTGATGTCAATGAATCCAATCAAGAATGTGGTTTTTCAGGCACCTCTTATGGACGATGACACCGTTCCGTTTGGAATGGATCAGCAAAATCCAAACAAACTTCCGTAAGTTACTTCGCTTATCTAACGAGAGTGATATCTCAATACAAACCTAATATATCAGAACTTACGTCCGATGTTAGAATGAAACCGAATACCTTCGCATTGTCACAACAATGCACTCAAAACTGTCATTGATCTACTGATAGTATAGATGTTAGAAAACGCCTGTCAAGGTTGGGTTTACCTCTAAGCTTCCTCGCATCTCTAACGTGGATGTAAAGATCAGTGAAATGTTTCCAATAGTCCCAAAATTCGTTCATAACAAGCTGCTTCGCTTGTTCGGAGGCAATAGTAAGTGGAGCATAAAATCCATTAATTATGCAATCAAGTGATTATTTTTGATAGATGCCGAGTGACCAGGGTAAGAAGTCAGATATAATTGCTGTTAAGCCTGATTGGTCTGCCTTAATCCTGGATGTCCAAGGTATCAGTTGCATTGTGGACATGGAGCAGACTTGGAGGGCTAAGAAAAGTAAATATGATAGAAACAACCTGCGGCAAGCCGTATCTGAGGTTAAAGGAGTGGCGGTTATCAAAAACATCAAGGTTATAGTTGCAACCGTATCGTGGCAAGGAGTGTGGTGCGGTAAAAGTGCCACGGAGTTACTTGTGCTGGGCGTCTCGTCAGGAGTACTTCGTGGTATCACCACTCGCGTCATTCTACTCGTACTAGTGATCATTCTATAGGGGCACTCCCTTCTCCATCATTCATAACCTCTCAAATCCCAAGGATCGGCGTCGGGTAAACCTGGGCGTCCTCCCCACTTTTATTTTGTTAGTTCAGTGGCTGCTCCAGCGGGTAGGCCAGTACGGCCCGGGCTTACCCTAAATTTTCAAAAATATACATGGGAAATTACGTATACATACTATTTATTTATGTGCATTTTAGTTAGGACTGATTCATTACGAACACTATAAATTAAATGATCCAAAGCCAAAGCGCTCATAATTAATCAGTCTCAACTATATACATATATTGTGCCTACCTTAAAAATAAATCTTGGACCCGCCCCTGTGTTTGTTCTTATTTATTTAATGGTGTCCCCCTCCGCCTTTGAGGGGAGATTTAGAGGTAAATTCCCATGGCACGAAGCTATTCGAAGGTCAGAGAGCATTAGCGGCCATTTACTGCCTGAACGACTGAAAACGTCATTGAAATCTTATGAAAACTGCAGAAATCGTTATTATGGTCGCGCATATGCTACAGCAGAACATAATAGAATATAAATATAGTAATTTAACAAATAATAAGTCACAGGTACCTGGATTAAATATCTTACTAATAAATTCACAACAGTTTCTTTTTTTCTTGTTTGACATCTTCTTGGGCCGTGGCCATTATACTGGGAATTCCGTTACCCGGCTACCTATTTTTTTAAATGTAACAAACTCATAAATAGTTAATTTTAATCATAAATAGTTGATTTTAATCATTCTTCAGGGGTATGCCACAGAAAGTAATGATGATATGGTGAATAAACTTCAGTGGAGTGATAAAATCTCTTCTATTTTTTCAGACATCCTTATGTGACGATGTGCCATGTTGGATTTCGTACAGCAGCTCTCCTTACTTACCTTTTCTGTGGCTGGTTTAGCGACAGTTTCATTTCAAGTTTCGTCACTGTGATGTTGTTCCTGTCAGCGGATTTTTGGACCGTTAAAAATATCACAGGTAAGGCTTTATAGCGTTCGCACGTGTGCGGTATAACTAAATGCTCTACTCCAGATACTTGGGTTAAATAGCTAAATAGTCTTCTGTTCTTGTGGCGCAGAGTCATTCCCACATCTTGTTCCAATTCTGCAATATACATGTACTCTACAATAATGAGTGGAACCTTTAAATATCAAATATTTCAGATCAATACCTATTGTACGGAAGTATTGAATATCATTTGTGATGTCAGGATAAATAGGTCTATGGCAGGTGATCAGAAGTTTTGGCTTGCCAAGGCTTCATTCCAGCTTGAAGACCCAACCCTAAATATCTTTGAAAAATCTGCAAACAATTTTCTTGGTCACTTTTAAAAGCTCAATATTAGAAAAGTAACAATTAAGACTGTTTGGTTTATTAATTCAGGATTCTGAAAGCATTTATGCTTATTAGCTAGATTAAATTTTGTTAGGTACTGAATGATTTTATAAATGGGTAATGGTATTGACCTAGCTACTAAGGTGGAAATCCTTCATGTTCATAAATTTGTATAATTAACGACCTGCTAAATTTCATTGCAGGGCGTCTTATGGTTGGGTTGAGATGGTGGAATTACATCGACGATGACGGTAACTCCCACTGGGTTTACGAGTCAAAAAAGGTGATTTTTACATTATTCCGCTCAATTCTTTTGTTGTTTTAGGTAGGCACTTGTACTTCTGGTGTCATCTAAAACTATCTTTTGGATATATCATCTTACTTCAAAATCTCGAGATTGACATTTTCTTGATTAATACCGGGTACTCTAGTTCAACGTTCTCTCTTTATTTTTAATTACTATTAATGATTATTCATATTGTCACTGATTGGTACATCTTCTAACTCATTTTTTCAAATGAAAACCTCAATTTCCCAATAGAGATTCTGAATTTGCATGAATACTCACCATCTCTTGAATTTTGAGTACTTACAAACTAGAACAACTATGCGCAAAATGTGAATTATCGACTTTTGAAGATATTAAATTGACAAATGTGATGTTTTCTCGTATGACGTTCATTATTGTTATTTTCGAAATCAAACTAGAAAAACGCCGACAACCCGAAATTCGCAACAAGCCTAAACCATAGGTGTCTGAGTGTTTACTAGTATGTGATAGTTTTTCGACGTGCCCAGGCAACTTGACAAGTTTTAGACGTGGGAGTATCCTAAGTAAATAACGTTTAAATGTAGGAGAACACAGAACGCTATGAAAAGGAAGAATTACAATTTTACACCTAAAAATACGAAATACAGAGTGGTCTAGTGTATTTTTGTGGTTCCTAAAAATGGAAAATATTTTGAGAAATTTAGAAAATTCGACAGTAGTTATTTGTAATAAAAGTCAAAGGAAATTTTCAATTCAGAACCACGGAATTTCGTAAACTGACACAAAATCCAACTCAACACAATATTGTATTGGTGACATCGTGTCCAGAAACACGGTACCGTTGAGATTTAGTTTTATTGAGAAGATTCTTGAATCCATGCCTAAGAATAACAACAATGTAATTGTAATTTTCAATTATTGGAAATAAGACTTGTAGTAACACATCGTTCTCAATATTATCTCATCCAAATTATTATCTTTCCGAATTTGCGTTGAGGAAACGGTCTGTGATAGCCGAAATTGTGATATTTTTTATCTTTACTCTTAGCTCCTTATTATTAGTTCTTCATTGTTTCAAATTGCCCGTTAGAGGGCAGATTTTGAGTTCCATAAAGATCAGGAATAATATGGTATGCAGTTGTCCTAGTCGTTCTATAATTCAACTTCATTAAATATTAATTGTTGTCATCATCTGTTATAAGGGTTCTGTGCAATGAAAGATAATTCCACTTATCATATACTTTCCACCGACGCTGGTTAACAATGTTCCTCAACAGTGATTCCACTTTTCGAAAATGAGAGTACAGAATAGAAAATAGTTTTTTGTTAAGCTGACTTGCGGAATCAAACGATTGTTTTTCTGTTTCGCCCGCTTTGAGGAATACCATTTAGTGACTTTTGTACCAGCGTGCAATTTGGAGTTGCAATCAAACGAGACTGTTAGTGCATCATGGGTGCACAACTCCCTTCAAATTTAAAAGGGCGTAGACACAGTTATGCACATCATACACTGATAATTGTGGCAATTTCTTATTTATCTTATTTCTATGGATTAGGAAAAGGACATTCATATTTTCCCTCAATATTGGTTAAGAGTGCTTGATCCATCCCCCTCTCGCTCAAAACATCGATTTGATCTTCCCCATATCACACATTCTTCTAGAAGATTTGAGAGTACTTCTTGGCTATTGGATTGAATCAAATTTCAGGAATAAAATCACAAAATTAATCAGTAAAGTTTCAGTTCAATGCCACTCCCACTAAAGAATCTTCTGAACCTCCCTAGGGAATATATTAGCTGAGTGAGGTGTCAACTTCTCCGCAATATCCTTTCCCTCCCCACTCCCACAGCATTGGGATAAATAAACAGACGGGGTGTATACATTTCATTGTGGGTGTTGTAAAAATTAGTGGTATTTGGAAGATTGGCACTATTCAGTAACAATAAAGATGCATTTTTTGTAATTAATAAAGGAGTGGTACCTATTTGGAGAAACAAGTAACATCATTCATCAATTATCATCAAAAATGTCTTTAGCCTCCAAATATCCATAAATTTCCTAAAATTTGCATTTTTATTTTCTCTCGTTATATCAATGGTAAACTCATTTTTTCTTTAGTAAGAAACAGGAATTTGTCTTTGATTTTAGCATCAAAAATAGGTAAATAGGTTTTACATCAAAATTATGTTCAAAAGGGTTTGCTAATACCCTGACTCCCCTGATTATAAGGCTTCTATTCTCTTCTGCTATGATTCAGGCCCCATCGACGGCAAACTACTAGTAACTATTAACTACATTAAGCCTAGTGTAAATGTATGTGATTTCCACGTTTCACTAATATAATAACCCTGATTAGGGGCTTTCGCAGAACATGGTGAACAAGACTGAGTCCAGGATATTTTGGATGACGCTTTTTGGGTTCCCCGTTCTTTGGGGACTGATGATCGTTGGAGCTTTGCTCAGCTTAAGAATCAAATGGCTGGTAAGTCAGTATAAAATCATGTAGTTGCTTGAGGTGTGATTTATTACATTCATTAAATTAAAAATTAAATCATATTCACTAAGGGCAAGTTTAATATTTTGTATTGAGTGTTATTGGTTTTAAAAAATCCCATCTTTTTTTAATACAAAAAATTAAAATGGATCAACTTGATTACCGCTCCTTGAATTTCGCCAAGAACTGTGCTTGTTCCTCCATCATTGAGCAAATGTGTTAGGACTGGCAGTTGCAACGCGAGCGACCAAGCTTAATAATTCGTAATTACGTTAGTTTATTGCTAGAATCTGATCAATTAGTTTAGAGCTGATCAATTTAATGTGTTTGTATTAAATCGTTGCCAAAAACATAACCATGATTCTTTTTTTCTGCAAACTGGGGATATAGACGGCTAGTTTTTTGGCTAGGGACTTCCGAAAAATATCTGTTGCCTTTACCTAATAAAGGACATGTAATCATTTCATTTTTTAGGGGCAGAGTAATCGTTATTGTTACTGGATTGCATAGAGAATAAGGCATGTTTTCCAAAATAAATTATATTTTTGGTTCCTGTCCAGTGCAGATAACTCTTTCTGTACGCAGATTTACTAGTATGTTTTCAAGAGTCTCTCTTCAACTATCAATAAATAATACAAGTTTGAATTTTGCTCAGTTGTAGGCTGAGACACAGTGAAGTGTTGATTTTGCAGAGTTCAAAAGGTCTTGTGAAGAAGAAGAAGAGTTGTGTGTTTCACTATTGTGTTATGTTTCAGCTTCTTGCCTTAATAGCTGCTACGCTCAATGGAGCCAACCTTTACGGTTATTTGAAATGCAAATTCGGCAAAAATGAGGACGTCGGTGGAGCACTTTCCTCTATGACATCTAATTTCCTTCGGCAACGCGTAATGGAAGGTGTAAGTTCAACATTTTTCTCCCAAATTATAAAATATTAGTTAGTATTGCTCGTGAACCACACAAAATCGGTAGACATATCAATGCAAACCTTAGAGGCATGTGTAGGTAGTCAATTTATCACACTACACTGATTACATTTTTTGTGCAACCGTAATCTGTATGTGGATGTCTGTGACAATGAGTACTACTCTTGCAAGAAGCGCTTTTGGTGATGACTCCATCAAGTTTTTGCATACGTGCTTTGAGAATCAGAACTCCTAGAAAATGAGCAATGGCAGAGTGCGGTCAGTGGTCCAAGTTCGGCACTCCAAGGCCTGTGCGGCTTGGACCCAACTTTCAGAAGAGACCGAGTAGAGGTCCTTCTGAAAGCCACTGACCAAACCCATCTGGAACACAGGCCTCTGCTAATCGCAATAGCTCATGATGTTGTGTATGCGAGGTGTGTGCGTGATCTCTCTCCATCAGCTCATGTCCGGAACCCTTTTGGACCTTCAAGTTCACCCTGGACCCGTGGTATATGGATTAGACGTGTACAATACCTTTTATATCTTTGAACCACTGAGCTTTACTGTGAACTCCGGTACCTCGAGTCAATGATAAATGTAGATGCATCTGGTCATAGCTTATCAGAATAGGAGATCGGTTACACATGAACTGTTGAAAGTTGTTGCACCATCTGTTCGGAGATTTTCTTTGTTCGACGAGGTATTTTTATTCTCTCCTCCGCTCAAATCTGGCAGTAGTGATTGTTGTTTGTGTTGTTGTAATGTTTGCAAATCGTTTATAAACGGAGGGTCAACAACGATTCTCTTAAAACTGTGTTTCTTGTCCAGTAACCCCTTGTAACTTATTTATAATCAATTTTTCATAATAGTAACCAGTAAATCTCGTTGACGCACCGGACCAAAGGGGTAGAAGCCTCCTTCCTGCATTATGATTATCTTCCCTATCAGATCCGTTGTCACATTTCAGGAATCTATTACTGTAATGATCTTCAATAATTAATACAATGTATTGTACAAATTATGTTTCACATTTCCTCCAAAATCGAGTAGCCAATTAAAACTCAAACAACATAAACTCTCAAATTCCCAATTATCCTAATTTTCACAAAACCAGATAGTTGTATTACTTAAGATGGTGTACCGAATCGAAAATTCGGTACCATTCTGGTACGTATGTTATCAATAATTATCGTTATTGATGTTATTTCGGAGGCATTTCCGCTCTGGGAACCAAATCGATTTACAAAGATCAATCTTACGATGATTGTGCATTTGTTCTTAGCATTTCATTTTTATTATTCTATATTTATGTAATAATTTATTGTAACTATTTGGTTTTTCAGGCTATGAATATGATGAACCAGCCTAACCAAGCCCAGCAAGCTAAGCCTGTGCCAGTTTTCGGATCACCAACTAACGTCGTTTAATGCTATTTCACAGATTGCGCGAGGAAAATAAAACCATATCTAGATCATTCATGTATTGTATATATTTAATTTTCTTTCCAAAATACCTAACGATTTGGATGTCTTTTGATTAGGTACATTATCGCATTCCTTTTCCGTTATTTTTTGCGCGTGTGCCTAGTTGTGAATCTTGTGTGAGTTGAGTGTATGTACGTGTGCATTATTCTAATAAATGAATTATATTGTATGGAAATAAATGTAGAGCTCAAACGCCCATATCCTTTTGTCATATTTCCCAAGGTGTGTGAAACTTGATGTAGCTGTTTGGCTGAATCCGTATTGCCTTATGTAGGTGTGGGGTTTTTCCTCAAGCTTTTATCCAAGGGTGCCTAAAGCGGGGGGGGGGGGGGCTATGACGCAGATTCGGGAGGGGTGGGGGGCTAAAGTTGATTGAAACAGTGTTTAGCGTGACGACATTCAAAAATAAACTACATCCCAGGTAAAGAACCTCAAAAGATATACGCGTTTTGTCTAAATATACAATATTGTTGACTGGGTTTGAATTTTTCCATACCTATTCTTTTAATTTGGGATAAAATAAGGGGTGCTTACCAGTACTTTTTACATTGGGGGGGGGGGGGGGCACTCCTGTTTTATCCTAATAATTTTGTAAAATACGAAGGGAAGGTTAATCCTAGTGGGTAATATTCTTGAGGGTTCAATTTTCTTCAATAATGATTTAATGCTGTTTGACAACTAACCCCCCTTCATTATACTCTGTTTTACCGAGTTTGTTCTCCAGTAATCCAGAATCGTAAGGACAACTTCTTTGTAACTTACAGTTAAAAGGTACCACCCACTACCGATTTGTTATGAGGCTTCTGTAGATTCCTTCAGGAATCTTCACCATCTCATTACTGTCACCACACAAGTTACTGAAATCAGATAAGTCGTTGATAAACAAAAATACGAGTTTTAACTGTATACTCGAAATACGAGTACACATTTAATGTCCAGGATTTGATTCTCGATGAAAAACTGATGTTCAGTTAGTACATCGCCAAATAAATTCGGGTATGGAAGCAAAGCTCTAAGGGTGGTCCTCCCCTGGAAGCGTTTTAACGTGACAAAGCGTTTACGTCCGTATTCGAGCGACTGATCCCATCACGAGAAATCGTATTGGGAGTCCTCCACTGAGCGCGTTCCGAAGCGTCAGTTGCGAGCGGAATATAGCGGCGGGCGACGGATTTCGCTGCATCCGGATCTGTCGCCTTTTTTCAGTCGATGAGCCCCTTCCTCAACCCGGCTGTTCTCTGCCCATCAACAGGCTCCTTTAATTCACGTTCGTCTGTTTACATTTCGGAAATTCCAATATTTTATTGTTGAGGGCTCAATGGCCTTCAAAATGTAGGTGAATGTTGCTGGGCTCGTCCTGTAATAGTCACAGCTAGGGCTAGGATTTGCATGTAATTACATATCTTTTCTGGAGCCTTATATCGCCATTTAGATCAAAGAACATTACGTTTCACATGGTTTCAGATCGATTTAGACCATTTTTATTCTACATATTTCGGTTTAATTACATAGTTCAGTCATAAGTATATATTTGGTTACATATTTACCAATTATCAATCAACCTCCTTCAAAAATGAAGCAACAAGAAAAAAAGGCTTATTATTCAGAAATAATAAACCAAAATTGGTTGGTACCTACATAAAAAAGAAGGCAATTCGTCATCGTCACCTGCTTTCAGGCAGCACACAATTGAAAGGAAAACAATCCCAGAGTCTAGCTAGAATCTAGCTCCAAAGTGCAGTCCAAAAATTGG
The DNA here is from genome assembly GCA_031894815.1 of Creontiades dilutus. Classification (NCBI taxonomy): domain Eukaryota; kingdom Metazoa; phylum Arthropoda; class Insecta; order Hemiptera; family Miridae; genus Creontiades; species Creontiades dilutus. The sequence continues at coordinate 2,221,713 of JAVIWC010000944.1, forward strand.
AAAATACACAGGGAGACGTTTTCAACAAAATCAAAACAAAAATCCGAGACGTTTTCAACAAAAATCCGGGATGGAAAGATATTCTGCTGATCGCTGATATCCTCAACGGAAAACAAGTAACAGACCAGTTGAGCGTAGAACTCACCCCAAGCGATACAGCGGCTTTCTTCAGTGCCCCAATTACATCTGTTGATGTCGGGAGATCTTTCAGCAGATACACGACCATTTTGGGACCCGACCGTCGAAGCTTTTCGTTTGAAAATTTGAAAAACCATGTGGTGGTAAATGCAAATAATTTTGATTAATGAAATTCCCTTTGCATTCAGTGCAATTGGCACCAGTGTTAATGATTTTCGATTTTACATATTTTCTATTTTATTTTACATATTTGGCTAGGATAAATACATATTATGTGTACATATTTTGCATTTTTAACTGCATACAAATCCTAGCCCTAGTCATAGCTTTTCGGGTTGCCCTTCCGTTGCCTCGTGTAGATGGTGGTACCGGCCTAAACTACCCCGTTTTTCGAGGATTGGGTAAAACCAGTAACAACCTCTTGGCACCAATCGTTTTTACATTTAAATAACTGCTTTCGAGCAAATACATATCGGACGCGTTTATCTTCTGCTTTGCTCACTCACTTCTACAGACTCGGCGGCAGATACCGCGAGAATAGTCGCCTTCAATGGAGTACCTTCCGTCGCCTCGTAACGCCGCTTCTCAACGCGCCGCTTCCAGTGGGGGACCAGGCTGAGAATGTGTTGTGAAAAAAAAAAAATCCCACTTAGGTTTCATATTTGTGTTTGTAGCCTCATGCCGGGCACTTCCATTGCAGGGAACTTGATTGGAATATTGATACCTACGTCTTGGGATCAACATTCTCACCATGAGATATATGTTTCAATGTTAATCATGGAAGATGGTCGGTCATCCGTTTTTTTAATGTAATTCCTAAGAGGTTAGAGAGTAAGCAACTGAGCTTTATCACAAAATTTATTCACTATCCTTAAATTGATCAGTGGACTTGAAACGTTCTGGTGAGTCGTCCTGTTTTGCCCTTTTCTTCATGTTTGTTAGGACCTATACACTGAATATAAATTCCATTTTAAATGCAGAAATGTTAAAAAATACGCAACATGTACTCGAAGGTTACAAGCAATTTTCCGAAGAAACGTGCGCTTTTCATGAAAAGTAAGCTTCGACTAGGTAAGTATATCTAAGTGACGCGGCATGGATTAGTGACCTCTATCTGTCTCTAAATGAAAAATTGTGCTCTGTCTAAAATGTTCCATTATGATGATTGGGTGGGGAGGGGGGGGGGGTACATTAGGTTATAAACAAGAGTTGGGATAGCTGATTATTCTGATCATAAAATCAATAGACTTAGCTTCCCAGGACAATAAGTGCAGCATTCAATGTTAGTTGTTTGTTCGGATCGCCTCAAAGAAATCCCTTGAATATTCATGAGGAAAGTTTCTAAACAAGTTTTTTTTTACTGTTTGCTCCTTTTCCAACCCTCAGTTAAATGTGAATTATTTCTTCAAAAGTTGGACGGCTTTTATTTTGTGATTCTATTCTTGAACATTCTAAGATGAGGAGTCTAAATGACTATAAAGTGTTCGTGCTTTCACTCACCCGTTTATGAAGAATTAACATCTTGGCAATGAAAGTATATCTGATGTTGCTGGATTTTCTTGGTGTGGAAGATGTGACTCACTACCAATAAATTGGTCGGATCACAATTCATAGCACAAATTATATAGAAACTTTCCCATGCTCAAATCCCGAATGTCTGAGTGTTTTTGGTTTTTGTTTTTCTTCAACACCTTTTGATGAAGTTTTCTTCAGCACTCAAAATTAGGAAGTTCAAATGATAATATTGTCCTCTATGCCACTTAACATTAATATCGTACCTACCTATTTGTTGCACAAACGATTAATAGTTGAGGTTCCCGCTTAATATTTGTCGCGTAGCTATCATCAAACCTTGATATTCTCTCAAATCACTGGACATTTCAACTTCCATTCAACATGGAAAACAGTCTGTTTCTTACACTCAGTAGATCGCTGGGTCTGTTTCCATTCGGCAAAAACGGAGAATCGACGCCAGGCCTCCAGCGACACTCCATAATTTTCAACGTTGTCAACTTCAGCATCATTTTTTGGATTCGTTTTTTCCTGCACTATGAGCCTATAAAAAGAGTCACAATCTTATTGAGCTACGGCAAATTTTTTATCCTAAGTTTGTCAATACTTTATCATGCAGTTACTATCATTAGATTCAAGGACGATATACATTTTATCCTAAGAACTTTGCGCCGTTGCAACAACTCTAGACCGATAGTCATCAACAATTCGATTTTTTGTGTCTTCATCGTGGACATAGTGGAAATAACGTGTGTGACTGCCCTTCACTTCATATCTCCCCTTGCCACCACTTCGTGGAGCACGACGATGTCTTATTTGCTATTTCCTTATTTAAGTATTTACGAAACCATTATAATTCTGCAAAGCGTGGTTTTCGCGGATTCTGTTCTTTTCGTGCTAAAAACTTTTGAATCCTCTCCCTTAAGTGTTTCGTTTGTGGCCAAACATTTCGCTTTGTACAAAGTTTGCTTGAAGATCGACGAATTCTACGGCATCCCAATACTGTTGGCTGTCGCTCAGGACTTTGTTGTGATCATTCAAGTTCTGTCCTTGTACTTTTATCAAATTTTGAAGCTCTCGCTTTTCAAAAACAGCCTTTTCCTAAACTTGTGGGTCCTCGTTATGTTTTCGAAACTGATCAACTTCACTATGAAGTTTTTGGTCATTGTGATCTGCTTTGAAAGAACAAGAAATCAGGTGGGTGCATTAAAATGTGGGTGCCACTTTTGTTTAACTATAAGCTTCACATGTACATATCATCACTTCTGTACAGGTTCTACCGTCATGTCTTCCTGATAAAATAAAACTGGTTTTTAAAAGACTAAAACACCAAAACTATTTTATAAGTAGAGGTTGCTATATGCACGAATGGTTTTTCTTTATTTTTTCACATGGAAGACTTTAGCAAGATCTTACCGAAAATATGCGACACCAAAGGAACAGAAATGCATCGAGAAAAGCTCTGAAAGGTATCGTCATACTAATCTGTTAGTAGGTAGCTTCTGTGCGGCCAACTCCTCACTTCTCAAGGATTCAGCCCAATTTGAAGGATTGACCAACAGCTAGAGTGATCTCAAAGGATTGATTATATGTTATTGTATTGCTTATGTATTATATTATGGATGTGTACATGATCGGTCTCAGTTTCACGAGTAAATATGGTCCTTTATTTTGAGTGTTTTCAAGTTACCCTATTACGCATGAAGGATGGTGTCGACGGGGTAAGGTCCCGCTTCGTTTCTGTTCCCCTCCAATCATGTGACACGCAAATATACTCAAAATAAAGATAGATGCTTCATCCCTCGCAGCATATTTATGTATGAGCCCACATATTATATGTATCTGTTCGAAAATCCAGCTTGTAACTCATATGTTTGAATGGAGGCTGCCGAATTGAAAATTCAATCGGTAAGTGTGAAATCTCGTATTCACAGGTGTCTACCAACAACGTGCCATCTACCTGATATGCAAATTATAACAACATGACGGTTACATCATACAATTAAGTAATTTATCTGTAAAATACGAACTCCATCAGGAGAGGCTACTTTCAACAAAATCATTAGTACGATAGTTTATATTACAATTTTACAAAACTCTCTTTCCGATTCGGTGAAAACACGACAAGTGTATGCAGATCCGTCACTTAACAAACATACCATGGAGGGGTGGTGGAGTGCGGAGGAAGATGTACCATGAAATTCGAACTGAACCAAATTAAAAACGTAATTAGAGCAGATTATGGGAGAACTCCAATACGTTAAACCTCCATTTAACAAAATGTTTGAAACGAAAATGGAAACACGTAAAAAAATTTGTAAACCTTGAACATAAAAGAACTGCAATTCCATGCACATATTCATTTTTTAATCTAATGTTTTCCACCGCGTACAGTCGGAAAAATCAGGATTTGATTAAGATTGGACATCCTAATTGGACTCTTCAAATTAAGGGTTTTTTTGGCACCTCCTTACTTCCCTAACTTCTCCCAAATTAGTTGAAAATTTAGGGTGAGAGGGAGGCTTTTGTTTTTACGTATAGAAACGTAATTGGAGATCTCCAATTGTGGCTAAACTAATTAAGAATTTGTCTCATGTTGCAGATGGATGCGTACGTCTTTCGGATATTCGATGAATTCCGAAGCACCAATCGAGCAAATAACCAACAGGTGAGTAATTATAACCAACTTCTTCTTTGCTATTTAGGCTCTACGGACTAGTGTAAATTAGATAGGTTCTATAATAGCGCGAGTAGCTAACTAAACGCATTTCATACATGAAAAGTGTATTGTAATTATAAATTGTTGGAACTTTTCAGAAAGTGTTCGAGCACTATCTCCATTTTAAGCCGTTTGTTGAGTTCACTGCCGCAAGGTGTTTTGACATAAAATATCCACTAATCATTTCGGTGGGTCAGTAGAATGATCATTCATATTGGATTTGTTTGATTTGTAGCTACTGTATTTGCTTTCATGTAAACACGCACCACTGTTTCCTTCATTATTATACACCAATACCACACAAATTATTGCAATGAAACGACATCTCGTTCTCTCAAGCAGTAATTTTAGCGAAAACCTGCTAACAGAGGACGGACAGATATGTTTTATACGATTTTTGGATTTTACACGCTGCTCGCTCGTTTCTGCGCATGCTTTTGAAGTTAAAATGGAGTTGTATTCTATCGTATTACAGCAAACTAAACGTTTGAAAAATATTGGGTCACCCACCTAATTAGTTAGTCCGTTACCCCAAGTACACACCTGACAACAGTGAAATACAGAGTAAAATAATCTGCTTATAAAATCTGCATTAAGTAAATATAAAATAATACAATTCGTTGTTTGTATGTTTGCGTAGGAACTAAATGTCCATTTGTATTCATTTCAGATGCTGGCAGCAGTCATGACGTATATCACTATAATTGTATCTTTATGAGTATTTCAAGACATGATTTGAAACGATTCAAGTATAAATTTTTGAAAATGCGACCTCGTTTTCTGATGTATTGTTGAAAATGATTTTACCCTATAATAAACCGTTTCGGCAAACGTTAAGTGACAGTTTGCCATTTCACTCGATTTCGACACATTTGACCTCCCACCCTCTCCCATCATATAGGATCTAAAAAATTTAGTGAACTATTTTTATCATGAATTTAAACCATTCTGTTAATCAATTGATTGTATGCATATATTTACTCTTTTCATATTGGTCATTTACCACGAGTTTTTTGAAATTCTTGTTTACTGGGGTTGAAGGGAGGAAAGTAATAGGCAGTTCCTCTGGTGGTGTAAGTCTACCATTGGCAATATTGATTTACGACAATAGGCCAAATTCAAATCTGACATCCGATGCTTACACCATTCCAATGAGTACTTCTATTGTCATGAAATTATCCATCCAAATATAGCTGAATCTTGACGAATCAAAAACGGCGAAAGCTCTTGGATACATTAAACCGTAAGAAGTTCTTACGACTCTCTTCTGTTCTTAAGACTTCTACACATTCCTCAAACACCAAAATAACTCAATCGTAAAACACCACTAGTTTCCCCCGAGAAAAACGTTTATTTTAAATGTTCTGATATATTAGATTAGATGTAATTGCAGATCCAATCGATTGTTCGAGCCTTAAAACACAATTTTTAAAGCGTTTTCACTTTCCCAGAGCACCAAAATTGCTATGGACCCAAGCTGAAATAAAATCTTCACGGACCAGGATGGTTATTCGTAATATTGTTTCCCCTGGCCGCTTACAGCTGTTTTGTAATATTGTAGATTGTAGACTCAGGCCAGGTTGAATGTCACCCTGTCAACCAGAAGTCCACAGTATCTAATTTATAGAATTTTCCATAATCTGCTCAATGGTCTGAAAAAACCAATATAACTATAACTGTAATCGCCCTTCCTACATGATATTTGTATTTTTATGATTGATAGGACTTGGACTGGAAAATATCGAAAGTATTCTTGGCAATATCCATGTTTGGTTAATGTGCTCACGATTTATATATGAATTCATTGCTATTCGAACTCTTTTCGAGTTGGATAAAAAACCATGCTGAGCACATTTGATCATTTTTCTGCGAATACTGAATTCTACATAGTTTTTCCTAACTAGAAATTTGTTCGAATTGCTTCAAACCTCACCTTGCATTGGAGGTTTTCTGCCGCGACTGGACCGTCGTGCGGAGCACGGAATAACATCACGCATAACCGTCGTGGAAGCCCTTGCTGCGTATGAATAAGTCATCCGGCATCAGTGGGTAATTGACGAGGGTTGTGGTAGGATCTCTTGTCTTATGAGTCAAGGATATGCCTTCAGAACTTCTCCTGAGCAATTTAATTTCGACTCGGCGCGAGTCTCGTAATATGATTCCTGTTTGCTGAGTTACGGCACGCTTGCTCCAGATAGATTGATTGCACTGAAGTATTTAGTGGACTGGAATATTCTTCCCTTGACATCGGACACAGGGACTCCCATCAGCGAAGCACAATTTTCTTTTTCCGACTCTGCATCTATAAGCTTTATAATTTTGTCGTATCTCTATAAAAACACTCTTTTGCTGAACAATTGCATTGATGCTGCCAAATGGACTGCTGATATCCTAAAATCAATGGGAGGAAACCTTCAGCCACAATATCAAGTGACATTCCGGTATTGGACCCCTTCATATCCAAACGATCTACTGCTTCATTTTCTCTCATGCTTACTATGATCCTTTACCCATAACAATCAATTGTCTGCATGTCATATAGTGTAAAGAGAGAATCAATTTATGATTAATTGTCTCGCATTGGGTATTAACTTAAAATGAACCCAAACGTGATCCGTATAACCTTTTATTGGTTAGGACAATGGTTGGAGATACACTCATCTTCGAGGTATGTACACTCGCTTGGTAATCCAATAATTATTAATTATAATTAATTCAAAAGGAGGTTGAATTGAGAAGGGGAAAGTTAAATGTATGACTATGCGGTAACGAGCTAGGGTGATGCCTATTGGCTAATAATACGCAGGGAGAAAACTCACCGTCGGAAGATGGATACGGAATGAGAAGGAAAACGTTCCGTCTCGTCGGTTTAACTCCTCTTGTACCTACTTGTCAATACTCGTAGGTGTTGAGTGACCAACGGTCACAATAGTCACGATACATGTGATTCTGAGTAAATTAGTTTTACTGTTTTCGTTCTCTTTGACTCAATGTAAATTCCAAAGCACCACACTAGTAACATAAAAGTCTTTTTGCTCCTTTCAAAATGTTTTCCTAAAAGTACAAAATTAATTTTTTCTGCCCTTGCGCAAACGAGTAGTCCATCGAACATATCTCCATATTCTCGCTCGAATTCGGAAGGTAGTTGAGAAATTATATTCCATTGGTATTTCCAGACAATTATACCATTGGTATCGACTGGATATTTAGGTTCCGCCAGTTAACACAAGCTCTTTTGAAATTTTCGGCTGCCAGGTGTATACAGGGTGTCCCAGAAGTTATGCACAATCCGACTCCTACTTGTTCTGCAACTCATTTCCGAATAAAAACGACCCATAACAATTTTTTGCCAGGGGCCTCGTTTTCGAGTTATCTGAGATTTAAGAATTTTTCGTGTTCTTGATATTATCTCATTAAAACTGTCATAACTCCCACAATTTTGGAGATAGCTGAAAATCTCATGACACCGTTGTAAAAAGCGTTTAATTCCCTATATATTTGATGTCAGAAAACATTTTTTTCTAATTGCATGAAGATGTGCGATTGCTACTCAACTGAAAGCAACTCATCGCAATCAATTGTAAATGAACACAAACAATACCCGTCTCTCGGCTCTTCGATTATCCTGACTTTGGCTGGACAGCTTAGGAATGCCGTAGACGCTGTTCACAAACGAACGTTTTCATTCGTCAAATTCATTTTAATTTTTCATTTTTAAATATTTATTTTTTGGTGGAAATCTTAACAATTTCGATTTAAACCCTAACATCTTATCATTGTCCTACAACTGGATAACATGTTCGAGTCAACAAACATTTTACTAAAACTGAATTTGGTCACAAACAACAAATTATCAACATTGCGACACCCAATGCTACGGCCAAATCAGATTGGGGTTGATAATACACGGCGCACAAAGCAACCCCTCCTTCAAGACCGGGCGGTCGTGCGGGTCATTGCATATCCGCGCCCCTGACCGAGACAATGTCTCCTCCGCATCTTTCCCAATTTTCAAACACTAGGTCTGTTTTAGTTATATGCGTTTTAGTTATGTACATGTTCTACAACTCATTTCCGAACAAAAATGTCTCTTAGCAATTTTTTGCTAATCGCAATCAATCGTAAATGAACACAAACAATAGCCGTCTCTCGGCTCTTCGATTATCTTGACTTTGGCCGGACAGCTTAGAAATGCCATAGACGCTGTACACAAATGAACGGGTTTATGCATCCGAAAAAACTAACTTAAATCGTCACTTGAGAGGTCTGGCGTTGTCACCATCCAATTCAGCAAGAAAAGATACGTACATCACGCCTTCAACCTTTTTTCGTCTAGGCTTTTGGACAAACCTCAATCTTAACAGACAACACATGTTTTTTTGCAGTTAAACGCCATTTCCTTAACTAGAAATATTTTTAAAAACCAAAATGACTACACCGTTAGAAAGCTGACTATTCGGCGCACGTTTTACCAGGCCTGCACAGTTCTGCGTCACGCATTCATGGGGTTTCTAGGCGAGATGAAAAACAGGTGGTTTCAAGATTTTAACAAAACTGCCATTTCGAGCAGCCATCTTCAATGCAATTTAAAAAAAGTTTTCCGACATCAAATAGATAGAAAATTTAACGCTCTTTCCAACGGTGTCATCAAATTTGAGCTATCCCCAAAATTGAGGGAGTTATCACATAAGATCGAAAACACGAAAAAAAATCTTAAATCGCAAATGACTCGAAAACGAGGCCCCTGGCAAAAAATTTTTAGGGGTCATTTTTATTCGGAAATGAGTTGTACAACACGTAGGAGTCGGATTGTGCATAACTCCTGGGACACTTTGTATATTCATTCATTCATGTATTTTTACTTATTTTTCCTATAAACTAATAAACCATTCTTGAAATAATCCTTGAACCCGCTGGGCATACGCTAACCTGAAACTTTCTACAGTTGTTATTCAATTTCGATTCTGTGCGGTTTAGGCTGTACATGTTTCCGTATTAACTTCATCGCTCAAAAATCAGTACTTTACTCTGCTAGTGGTCCAATCTCGCTCGCATTTTTAGTCGGGGAAATCCGCTCTAATGAACTTATATCCATTTAAACGCGATGGTATCATTATCGTAATTGCTACAGACTCTTAATGGTGATTGCCTCTCCAATTTGAAGACGTTGAGGACTGGCGGACCACGTCCCGCGGCATTTCCTTCCCGTGTACTGTAACAAGCTCGTATTCTACACCTTTCAAATTTTGTTCCTTTTAGGACTATTTACAAAATTTGGATTATCCATACTTTCATGTTATAGAAAGGAGAAAGCTATATTCCACACCCCACTGGTATTAGTTTTTCAGGTTTCAAATTTTTGTGATAAATATTTTTGTTCCCCAGAACTTCAACATTTCTAAACTTTGAACAACCCACTCTTAACAGATGCTCACACCTTGAAAAGTAAATCCTCAAAAAATGTCAAGATGATAGGCAAATAGTACATTAAGTAAGTGATATTCGACAAATTTAAATAACCTGGGTACATAACTTTTCACCTGCATGTCCGAGCTCGGAACTGAAATTGTTACTATTTATTTGATTGGTGTATTTCCACAAGAACATTAGTAGTTGCTGTGCATACGCTAACCTGAAAATCTCTGTAACCAGCTTGCTTCCTACAGTAGTCATGCACATCGATGGAACTCGAGCGATTTTTACAGTTTAGATTGCCGATGGTCCCCAATAACTTCGTTCCGTACCAATATATAGCTTACGCGAAAGAGCAAATCTATTAAGCATGGTATAAGTATGATACGTTGAGAAATCTTTTTGAAATTAGAGTAGGCTTCAAGCCAGATAGAAATTACAGAGACACTGACATGTAAGTACCGTGATCAGATCACGACTGCCTACCATCTACCAACCTGCACATCTAAATAATCCACATTTTGAACCAGAAAGAATTCTTCCATTAGGTCCATTCATCTTCCAATTCTCGAGGGAACTTCACCACGCCCAGGTGCGGGCTTTTCGTAATGACATTTGGGCTTAGAGGTAATCGCAGTGGGAATTTCACGTTTGTGTGTGGGTTGGAACTTCGTGACCAAGGTTCCTAAATAAAAACGGTGGGTAGAAAACCCTGCATTTCAGCTGTAGGTAGCGTTCCATTAAATTCAATGGAGACTTTATAACGGGAAAATCCGGTCAGTAACGAGATGACTTGTATGTAGACAATAAAGTCAAAACTCACATTTCCAATGTAATTTTTCGTTAGAAAAAGAATGAAGTGAGCGCTAGTATTTTAACAACACCACCACTATAGTGATATACCTAATAGATTTTTAAGGTGACCGTAAGTAGATATTGATGAATTTCTCAAAACAAATTAAGGTATTGCATTGGCTTCAAACATTTAAAAATCAAACTTTCTCTTGATGAATTGATTTATGAGCCATGAAACTCATAAGATACCATAAGATAACTGATGCATTCAGGTGCCTAAAGAATCACCCACTTCACCATAATCTAGAGGTTGAAACTATTTATGTTACTTTCAAGCAAACTGCCAATTCTCGCCAAGAGCGACTAAGAGGTCATGTGAACATTGAAGCTGTCCATTTGCTTGATGTATGCTCTTATTGAGAAGACTGAAAAAAGAACTCCACACGAGCTAACGCAGTTAATGCCAAATAATGATGTAACCAATTCAACAGTTATCAGACTAAGTAAGATCAAAACACAATTGCTAAAGAGTGTACTTATTAACAATGTTTTAAAAAACTCTTCATTTAAACCACCACTTGATTGATCTTGTGTAGACTTAATTTTGATTTTGAATTTTACTACCAGGATTCAAATAACCACTCGCCCTTAATAGAGGATATTTATTTAATACAATGATTTATAGTAAACTAACTTCATCGAATTTTTTAATGTTCTCTGAAAATTGAATGTCAGATGCACTAGTCCTAATTTGTACCCAAAGCTTTGTGATTCGAAGAGCATTTCAACGCTGTGATTTTGAATGAAAAGTAGATTTTTGTTTAAAAATCAGTGTGTATACCAGGTTTCGTTCAGTGTCTTGACATCATCAGGTCTACCGTATCGCCACGGTCATGGAATCTTACTCATTCTTCATTCCTGCACTTTCAACGATATAACTAAATTATTAATCATTCCAATATTTTCAAACTGATTTATGCGATCGGGCGCTAAAATGTATTGAAAAACTCGGCGCTGCTCGCCTCGGCGGGGGCTTCGCCCCCTGCACCCCCGCATGATTTCCGCTTAAAGCTTAAGGCCACGGCTCCACTGGCCGCAGCTGATCGCCCTACAAAGTGCAGTTGGTAAGTCAGAGAAATGAGAAGGCAGGAAACAAACGGAGGTGGCTTCACTAGCGACAGTCTGCTGCGTGAAACATTTAACGGCGCGCCACAGAATGTAGAGTCGCGTGCAAATGGAACCAGTCCTATTCTACTGCTACATTTTGCTGCCACTACCTTGCGCCACTAGCTGTAGAATGCAGCGTCGGTCGCGTCTCAGTAACTTGTGGCATGATCGTTCATCGGTCTCGTCTGTTACCGCTGCTAGTGAAGCCATGGTGTCGCGACGGATTGCAGTTGGTTCTCCGTTGCTCGTGGAGCCACTCAACTGTCGCGTGTAACGTTCGAAAATTACGGCACGATCAACTGCGGCCAGTGGAGCCGCGGCCTACCGGCTAAAATGTGATGTACCTATCTTGAAAAGGTTCATAATGTGCACAAAATGTGTAAATTATCAACGATCGGTTGTAACTGAAAATCATAGGTAACTAAGCCAGAACTTCACTCCAATAAGAAGTTTTGTCAACAAAACGAACTCGTAACCAATGGTTCTCCGGGATCTAAGGAGGGGGAAATTGCCAGGATGGAATGTGGTTTGGTGTCAAATAAATTCACATCTTTCCAAAAAGTGGTGAACAATTTTTGTGCGATGAAAAATGGCGCAAATGAATGTCCTTAGCAACGATCAGTTGTTAGTGAAAATCATTATAAAAACACGCGCTACTTTTGTCTCACTTTTTCCTGTGAGTTATTTGTGAGTTGTTTTCTAAAAAACGGAGTAAGATAGAACGTTGTCTGTATTTCTACGAAAATAATGAGTTACACAGTTAAATCGATTTCAACGGTTAGATCATCATCAGTAACAAACATGAACTGAAGGTACATCATAGAAAGTCCATCTTGTATAGGCCCAGGTGAAAGTAGAATGAATCCTATTGGCTCAGGGAAATGAAAGGGAAGAGGAGGACCAATCAATGCCACTTAAGGCTTACAAAGTGAAAGGGGCACAAACAGAGACATTATGGAGAGAATTAACACGAATAAATTATATAAAATGAAATGTATATAAAGTGGAATATTTTGAGGAATACCCTCATTTGAACATTTTCCTGACCTATCACTCCTAGCAATTTCGAATTTTTCTAGCACATCTAACATACCTCCTTTTGGGCAAAAATGAGGAAATTCAACATATTTCCAGTTCGTCAGGTCAAAAATAAAGCTATGATTGGACTCATTCATTGACCTGCAAAGGCAAGTAATGATCTTCTATTCTTTCTTTAAATTTCCTATCAGTTTGACCACAGTACTCAAGCCTACATGAGCCTGATGAACCGTCGAAATCAATTCAGCTGTGTAACTCATTATAATTGCGGAAATATAGACAACCTTCTACCTTACTCCGTTCTTATTGAAATGGGTTTCCTCAAATTGGTCACGAGTGACTTAGTCCGGCTAAAATTTATATTCACAACGATTGTTACTGAACGTTATTAATGAACTTGTCTTAGCGAATAAGTCTCTACTTGTCAAATATATCTCAGTTTTGTTTGAAATCCTTGTTGAGCTGAGAGTAAGGATGAATTGCAGCTGTGGTGGTTGAGCTCCTTTTGGGGTAATCGCTCTTATTTACTCCCACTCCTTAGACCAAAAGTTTCCGCCTACGCTTAATCATGGTGGTTAACACCACGGAACGTCAGGACTGTCGTTCGCTCCTGAATTGACTATTTTCCAGTCGTTACGACGTCCTCCTCCCTGCTAAGCCACTTTGGCCACAACGGGCGGCCATATCGATGGGACGGACTGCGCCTGTCCGCTTCATTTTGTAACTGTGATTCTGTCACAGGTTCACGTAAGCATCAATCCTACTAATAACTCCCGACCGAACATATTTTTTCGTAGGCCAACATCTCAATTTAGAAAACGTTAACGTCAAGAATACATTCAAACGCTTATAAGATTTGCATTTTACAATAGTAGTAAATGTGATTGGGAAGCAGTTCTCCACCAAGTTGTTCGAAACTGTTACACTAAATAACAAAACGATGTAATATTCTGCTTTTGTATACCCCTGGAGGTTTTGGAGAAAAAAGAAAAACTAAAATTCTTACCAAAAAAGCACCGGTTTCAGTTACATACAAACAAACTCCCGAACATCATAGGAGTAAACGCAAACAAAAATGCGGTATAAACGTCAACAAAAAAGAAACAAACAGACTATGAATATGGTTATTTGGCTTGAGAACACCACGGAAGTCATAGCGCCTTGCTCTATGTTACACTTAAGTTAATTAGATGGCTAGATATTCTTACGTGCTGAAAGATAATGTTGATAATTTCGTTCATTTATTGCCTTTTTTTCTTCTCCTATTCCATTCGAAATTAGCCTACTAAACAATAGTTTGCTATGAACCATCGAATAATACAAAATATTTTATTGATAGCCGTGCATTCTTTTCGTAACTTTCACTTGAAAATCCGGTTTGAAGAAAAATGCTAGGTTTGAAATCTACAAACTTCAGTTTGCTGCTCTTGTACTAGCTTTGAACGTATTCGTTGGAACATGGTAATTTTACGATTAATATTAACTATCAGTTAGTTAATATTAACTAATCAGTAAGTTCCTGAACATTAAAGGTAAAAAAGCCGCTGCCCTTCCTGGACATTAAAGGTATTTTCAGGCAATAGTGGTGTGGAATCCACAGGGCTACTATATGATCTAAAACTGGACTTTGGTAGCTTTATGTGTCATTGATTTTTTTATTTATCCACACATTTGTCGAACTTTTAACGTTCATGAAGATGATTATATAAAACCCTTGAAATAACAAGTCATTACACTAAGTCATTATTATTTCATGGCGATATATCCTTGTTTCTTACCGATCATAACTTGAATGTATCGTTGTCATTAGCTGATAATTCCTCATAATTTATTGACGGACATTTATGGTACCTCCAGCCAATCAACACAGTAGTTATCGGTGACACCCCTTCTCCTTCAACTCACTTCAATTTTATTTATTTCTAAATCACTTGCATTACTTATTGTGAGATTTTTGGTGAGGGAAACAGCTTGATATGAAATGATTATTACACCCTTCAATGCATATCCTACGTTCCTGCTGCATTATAGGTACTTAAGTTATATGACGGTATTTTATAGGTACGTTTCAATCATCATCATTCGTTTATTAATATGCGAGGCACGTTTCACGTGGCAACGTCATACTCGCGGGATCACATTATACATATTAATTTCCGGTCATATTTATTGAGTATCGCTAAACCAATACGACTGTGAAATATTGGGGCACTTATATTCATTAGGATAGGATGGGGTTCATCATTAGAATGAGTGAAGAACGTGAATCGAGCTCCAAATAATCGTCGTTAACTTCAGTGTGCCTCGTGCAGAATCATTGCCCTTCCATTGGCATTGAGGGAATTTCCCTTGAAAGGAAAAACTGTAGTAGCCTGGTGACATTACCACCGGAAAGGTCGTATACCAGAGGTAAAATCTACTGGTCTAGCCAAAAATGATCTTTATGCATCAAACATTCTATAATTTAACGCCCACCTCTCCTCTTAAGACGTCCGAATAGTTTAATACGTAATGGGGCTTGAATGGTATCAGGGTTTCGAATGATCAAGAAGTAATTTATTACCTTTTATTTTGATTTTGTAGTACAGGGAGCGGCAAAAAGATCTGACGGTTTTAAAATGTAAATAACTCAACCGTTTTAAGTGATACAAAATGTTTTATTGCATATTACAGATTGGTATTTATGAACATTTATAAAAATAACAACAAAAATGTTGATTTGATCTATTTAAGATTTGAAGATGACGTCTTTCAAATGATGTCCATCTTGGGCCATGCATTCTTCCAATCTTGCGCTGAAATTTTCAAACACTTTTCCTAACATTGCAGCAGGAAGGTTGGCTACTTCTTGGCGTATGGCTTCTTTCAAGTCATCCAATGTGCGGGGTTTGTTTGTGTATACCCTTGATTTCAGCAGTCCCCACAAGAAAAAATCACAAATGCTGAGATCCGGGGAGCGAGCTGGCCACGCAATGTCCCCGAAACGCGAGATGACTCGACCACGGAACTTGCTCCTTAAGAAGTTCATTACCTCATCGGCTGTGTGGGCAGTTGCCCCATCCTGCTGGAACCAAATTCTGTTGCGGTTTAAGCGATTTCTGCGTAGTTCGGGGGTTAGGAAGATGCATGGCCCAAGATGGACATCATTTGAAAGACGTCATCTTCAAATCTTAAATAGATCAAATCAACATTTTTGTTGTTATTTTTATAAATGTTCATAAATACCAATCTGTTTTATGCAATAAAAAATTTTGTATCACTTAAAACGGTTGAGTTATTTACATTTTAAAACCGTCAGATTTTTTTGCCGCTCCCTGTATTACAATCATTAATTTGTTTCCTATTTGTGATTTGAATTAGAAATGAGAGGGCACGAGGACAGACGACTCATTTCCAAAATGACGGCAACAGTAGCGGCTCGCAAGAGGGTAACACCAAGCAGCCTGCTGTTGTGTGCAACCTCTTGCCTACTCAATGTGGCTGCTCGATACGTGTTTACAGTTTTTCTTCTGTTTGTGTGGATGATGAGAAGAAAAAACTCGGCGCTCCGCGCCTCGCCAGGGGGCAAGCCCCCTGGACCCTCTTTTGCTTTTATTCAGAGACTACTGCCACAAGTATAGGAAAGTAGAATACGCTTTAGCCTCGATTGAACGCTGAACGTTCAACGATGATCATCGAACGTTCAGTGTCGATTCGCGAACGACTGAAACTCCGATTTACATAAATAAAATGACTCACTTCAAACGGGTTTGTCGCTACTACACATGGATGTAAATATTCTTATGTTTATTAGTCTCGTGTCACCGTTTTCGTTCCGGGATACCATACGCTTTTTCGTTCCTGGATACCATACCCGGGTTTCGTACGGGTTTGTCGCAACTACTACACATGGATGTAAATATTCTTATGTTTATTGGTCTCGCGTCACCGTTTTCGTTCCTGGATACCATACCCTTTTTCGTTCCACTCCCGCGTGACACTTTTCGGCTAGTTAGTCCATGGCTAAAGCGTATTCTACGCTAAAATATTTGGCAGTTTAATCCGTTAATCATTAAAATTGGAGTACTTTCCCTTTTGAGAATACTGGTAGAATTTGAGTACTGCACTTTCGAAGTGCCTCATAAATTTTACTCTATACCATGCATTGTCGGAATGATTTATGTGTTTCGACTATTTTCCGGGTTACTAGGGGTTACTCTTTTAATTTTTTAATTCTTATAGACTCTTAATTTTTTTCACTGGGCTTTGTCTGGCTCAACTTGTGACGCCCCTTTTTAGTAAATGGACTCTGACAGAGGCGTTGGTAACTCCAATAATGCTCTGAAGAATATACTATTAATTGCAAATTCAATTAAATAGGAGTAAATGTTTGTTTTACCCCATTCCCGATAATCGAAAACACAGATTACTGTAGGTAGCTGGTGAATCTTCACAGTACTGTGCTGTTTGTGTTATCATTTTTGAATCATGATACGGTTTACCATCAATTTTGCTTTAATAAGATCGAAAAGTTTTTGATAAAATGTTTTGAATAGATTTAGATTATAAATTGTGATCAAATAGAGCAGGATCTGAACAAAGATTAATTTCCTCACCACTTCAGATGGCATCTATTGAGACTTAAAAACCCTACTTCAACTCCTCACCAATCGAGTTCCATCAGTTTCTGAGTTCAATTTGACCACGGGATAGCAGTTCTTGAAATCCCGCAGTTACGTGAGTCAGGAGCAGTGACTCATCGGAACTGCCGCCCCACCCGATAGGGGAGCAAGGGCTCAGCCACTCCCTTCTCCCTAATCACAAAACACACCCTTGGCGTCCGCGTCCAGTCCGGGTCTTTCCTAAACCGTCTTCGCGCCGCCGTTTTCACGGCTCGGGTCGTTTTTCTTCAAATTCGGGCGTTTCGGTACCTTTCGCACACCTGGAGGATCCCGGCGAAGAAGTCGTCATGGACTTCAAGAACAAGGTGGCTCTCATAACGGGCGGCGCCGGCGGTATCGGGAAAGCCTACGCGGAAGAGCTCCTCAAACTCGGAGCCAAGGTAAACAACCTCTGTTGTTGTGACGAGACTCCGGTCTCCACCCCTTTCAAACATTATCCATGCAAACATAAGATATATCAAACTTTACACTAAATATCCTGTAACCAATACTGTTTTATTGCAAAATGTACTCAACAACCAATTATGTACAAGACATGAACGTAGAACATTTAATTTGGAGCACATTACCTCATGAACAACTTGATGAGACGACAGCTGTATCTATACAGTAGAGTGGCAATTATCTGTCCGGCTAATTGGAGTAAATTAGTCTAATTAGAGTAATTGCTTGCCTGGATACACCCTAATTTCAACTGTTTGTGTCTGCAAGTAAGCTCTCTATCTCATTGGTACCTCCGAACTATTCGAAACAATTGATAAAATATTCTGACCCCCATGACTGGAAAACTATCGGAGATTTGTGGTATTTTTGTTGGGTTAAATACCCCCTTCCCCTCCAAAGTAGTTAAGCTTATTATTATTAATGTCCAAATCATCATTTTTCAGCTCAACTGGAGGTAAAGATTTCTTGTATGTTAGGCGACATTTACCGACGCATACTTCGCATCAATAGGTATTCAACATATGAAAAGTATCAAGATCCAACATTCCTAATTTATTCCACAATTTTTGCGATAATCGAAATAAATACCTCAACCCTGCACACCACAAGTTGGTTCTACTTAAATGTTATCGGGTATCGAAAAAATTGAAACAACAGAAAACGATGAATATTTTATTTGATTTAAACTGTAATAAATTATTGGCAGTAACTTAGTTTGTATACATACCAGTGGTTGTCAGAATGATGTGGAAGGTGGGAGCATTGTCAGCTTGCAACAAGGTGTACGATATTTGTAGGGTGAAAATGAGGATATCACAACTCTAATACTTACTGATTATTTTACGTGAAAAGCTTTTAAAAATACCCAATAACTGACTTTCGTTAACTATCTGTCGCCTTATTTCGTCCTTCACTATTTTCGTATCGAAATTTTATATAATTTGTGTTCTGCGAATCCAATTAAAGGGATGTGTAATGGCCCTCAACTCCCAACACATTGTGGACTTGATCATGGGAAGACCCGTATCCCTGACCTACGCCACCGTCCTTGACTCTCAACTAGAGAAGACCAGTTTATTTCCGGAGAGCTCATTAAAATCCCATTTCACCCTCGTGAGGAGAGTGGACGACGAAAAGAATTCGCTGATATTCTCTCGAGCTCTGATCGTGATTTTTAATAACCCCAAAACTCGTTATGTTCCCTCAGTAAGGCTTGAGTTGCCGAAACTAATGAACTTGGCTTAATTGGTTCCGATCTATAATCTCCTTCGGTCATGACTGTCATCAATAATAATGTCAAATTGATAAATAAGTTGAAATTTATTATTAGGGGTGGACGTAAATCCGAGACAGTCTGCATTTTCAGCTGTTTCCCACCTCACATGATCAAGAAAACGTAAGCGAAATGCAAGGGAAGATTGAAAAGATTGAAAACGGTGTTAAGGAAGGTCTAGAGACGGAGGATCGCCCTCGAGGTAGCCCTTAACACGGCGCCAAGAGTATACAGTACCCGCACGACTTAGCGGTCTTGAAGGGGGGGTAGACCTACCCCTTCACAATTTCCCATGGTGATTATTTAGCCAGGTAGAATGACCAGTTGGCTTTTGGTTATTTATTTGTCATAATCACCCTCAAAAATCTACCTAGAAAAAATTCTGACCACCCAGCACATTAATTTCTTGTGTTACATTTGTAACCTCTTACACTAGGTTTACAACAACTGTTTCCTACCTTTCAGTATGGTGTGTTAGAATTCTCTTACGGTTGTTCATCGACCAACATCTTATTTCTAATTAGAGTGAGAGAATAAAACATTTTGCTTCTGCTCTGTTATCCATGAAGCACTCCACCGGTGAGGAACGGGCTCAAGGGTAAAATCCAGATGAATTATTGTAACCTACCTATTGGATCCATCCGATTTTGCCAGTGTTCATTCTCATTGGTGCCACGAGCGTGGGCTAGGCAATTTCGTTTATTCGTGGTTAACGGGGAATAGCAACCACGGGGATGTGCTGACAATGCAGTCTGTTTCAAATTTACGTCCACCCCACCAACCTAAAATGTTCACCATCCTCAAATTCGACCGTAGGGTTGAACCCACGAGCAAACGTTCTTCACCTGGAACCTCCGCTGACCTACCAACTTGGTGCAACCTGGCGGGTATTAACGGTGCTGCGAGCGCTTGGTGATCGTCGATGCTTTTTGCCCTTCAACCGATACTCCTAATCTCAATAATCTTTAGTTATATCATGTTATCATGAATCTTACGAACACGTGAATCGACGGTTGCTGATAAAAGAAAACATCATCTTGGTAGACCCCTGCAGGGAGATCAGCCTCCTCAGTCTGAAAACGATGAAGATTTGGAAAAGTCACCATCGCCAAATTGATGGACCACGGGTGTTCGGTACTCATGTTAAATGTACTCATGTACTGTTGGAGTTTTGTTTAGACGCTGCAATCCATGTAGTTGTGTAATTTAACAAAATTGATAACTATTGAGTATGTTGATTGTGGACGACGATCCCCATTGACTTTTCGACAACATGTGCTTACATTTCTAATACTCTTAGACGATTATGATGGTGGCCTTCCTGCTGTATTTGTGATACCATTCTAAAGTTGCTTCCTCAAGGGATGGTTTTCGTAAGTATGTTTTGGGAAAGAGAGTGTGGAAGTTACTATGTAGTTGATCCATTAGAACCAGTAAATAAATCCGTAATTTCTTGAACTGAAAATGAAATAGGAACTTGATAAAACTGTAATTCGTTCTGCACTTTGCATCGCTTGGAGTGAGTAGGCGGTTGGTACTAGACGAAAACCAATCGATTCAACGGTAAAAGACGGACTTTTCAATTCCATCTGTCAACGGCCGGAGCGAGATAAAATGATTCATGACGCCACGAATGTGTCCTGCTGGTTTGGACATCTTTCATTACTCCTCGCTCCATATTTCATTTTTTTGTAATTCAAAATAATTTTCCTTCTCTTGAATATTTCTATTTCATAATTCATGAGTGGGGATTCATAGGTCCTGCGAGAGTTCCGTTTGTTGGGTTATTCCGTCGAATCTTGTGCCTTTATCATTGATCACATAAAATAAATTCATACTTTCATGATAATAAATTTATGCATTTTGTGAAAATGAAAATAATAAACCAAAATCCATGATCAAGAAGTCGATATCGTTAGCAACTCGTACGTACTTGTCAAATTATATTTTCTGGAGAATTCAATTTACTTAATAGGAATTAAGATGAAAACATATTCACTGCCCTCGCGGTTCTTTTTTATTAGAAATTCCTGAACGAAGTCCTCGCATAGTTCGAGCTTGACATTCCAAACTTGCGGGGCACTTGTCCTCCATCTTGCCTCTGATACTTCTCTGGAAGCATGAAAAACAGTTCCGTTGACTTTGCAAAGCCTCAATAGTTTTGCTTCGACGTGTTTGTTCCTCGGAAGCAAACTCTAAAACAGCTTTTATATGTTAGAAGCTAAAGATAACTGTACCTTCAGTAGCTCCCTATAAAATAGGTGATTAATCAACAATAATCATTCGTTATTAATGTTTGATCGCAGTTGTCGCCTGATCATTGAACAATTAACCTTGAATTATTTTTAGCTTTTTATAGTCTCATAGTTGGTTGAAGTGGTTTCTAAAATAACGATCTTGCAGAAAATCGTTAGTTTTTTGAAAATTCATCGAATTTATCGGTGAAATTAATGACAGGAGGAACCTCAATCATTCAAACTATATTTGTTGTTTATTTCATATATATATATATATGAATATAAAGCTGTGTGCTGTGTAGTATTTACTCGCAGTAGTCCGGGTTAGGGTGATAAAATAGTATGGGATTCACACTCATCGCTGCCACACAAAAATTCAACTGAAGTCCTGTTATTATTTTTTTTTTCCCAACATTTCCTTAACTTGATTCTTGATTGTAAAAATTCCAATAATAGGCTCCCAATACAATGTCAGTATATTTAGAGAACTGGGAAAAAACTAGTTTGTTCAAACCGTGAGTTTTTCTCTATTCTCGCAGTGTCTGCGAAATAATGATCATTTTCATAGGGAAAATTTGTGTACAATGGATTACACTGTTTCATTTCAGGTTGGAACCTCAAATTTTTTCAACATTTAATACAGCTTCTAAAAGAGATGTTCCTTTCCAATGTTGAACAAATGTTCAAATCGGTAGAATAGTTTTGAAATTGAATCGTAACAAACAGTCAACTCTTTCCTCTTCAAAATATTAGTAAAGATATAGTATAGAATATAAATAGTATTAGTAGTAGATTTTATAGGAGTATAGAATTACTGATCAGTCTGCTAGTTACATTTCAACGACGCCATCTCCAATATAGTTATCACTTGATCCCCTTGTCTGGGAGTTTGATAGGAATACATTCAATGACACTCAAAATCCTAATTTGTATGATATCTGATAATTCCACCATTACTCAGTGGAGGTGAGAATTCATTTTGACAACACGGCTTCAATCACAATTAATTTCACAATGAACAAAAATGATTGACACGACAAACTGTTTATAGAAGAAAAAACGACATAGACTTTCTTTGAGGTCATTAAACTGCTGAAGGCCGCAATATGGCACAGGCCGCGACCCAATTTCAAGTCCCATACAGGTCTTCAGATTTTATCGAGTCAAGAAGTGTACTTCTGTTCTGAACTTAGTAGGTGAGTCACGCATCAAGTCACGGTACACGACGAAAATTAAGTTGTCGAGTCACAGATGTGGCAATCTACCCCGCTTTAATCACGAGAAAGCAACTCAAGAGACACCATTAAGTTCATCCATCAACTCTTCTTAAGGTCTAAGAATTGTATTTGGGAAAAATGACACCAAGAAGAATATGACCGTAACCAAGGTGCGCCTGACAAGTCAAGTCATGGTTTTCCAATGGGATAATCTCTCCGGTGTCGTATTTAAATCAATTGTTTTCAGTCATTGGTGAGTTTAATAATTTTTATACGAGTTCTCTACGTAGGCTAGTTGTCTAACCCAAAAACGCTGCAAATTCTTTCACTGGGGCTTATTATTCAATTGGCTTGCGTTCATGAGTTGAATTTCTACTAAGCTTTGGCGTGTGCGTGTTTCACAGGTGATAGAGCGATTATTGAATTTCAGGAGGCACACAAATATGATCAACCGATCAATCCAAATAGGTATTTTGGTCGAGAATAGATTTACGTGCTCTATGCATATCTCCTGAAATTCAATAATCGCTCTATCACCTGTGAAACACGCACACCCCAAAGCTTAGTATAAATTCAAATCATGAACGCAAGCCAATTGAATAATAAACCCCAGTGAAAGAATTTGCAGCGTTTATTTATTTATTTATTTATTTTTCAAATGGTTATCGGAATGCTTCAACCCGTGTATCGGCTACAAGGCCTTTTAGGAGTTCACTCCAGTATCCACATTACTACATCACTACGTCACTAGGTTACTGATATCAACACAAAAAAATAATAAACCAAAGTAAGGCGAATGTTGGCACTATAAATCGGGCCATAGATCGAGAATGGTTTGACCTACGGACCTGGGGAATGGCTCATTCGATTCCTCGTGGAGTCTTCTTCAAAAAGAGTACAAGTTTAGGGCCCCTTGACTTTTTTTTTGAGGTTTTTTAGGGATTTTACAAAACTTTGACAACCGTTAAAGGGCACTTTGAATTAAGTGAGAGAGCTGGCTCAAGAATTGGGGCGTCGCCGGAACAACATGGATTTTTCCTGAAAATCCTTTTTGCTTCAGCCGGACGGACGGAAAAATTTTTATTGCAGATTCGGATTCCACACCCTTTGAAACGTGAACCATGAAATTTTCAGGGGGGGGGGGGGGGGTAGAATTTTTTTTTTTAATAGCGATTACAATGGTTTATTATTGAATAATAAACCGAAATAACGAACATTTGAGTGTAAATTTCAAACGATTTTATTATTTTCATAAATCCGTGATATCTAATGCTCCGAACTCTCTAAGTACCTACTTGAATGTTTACAATAAAGTAGAAGATTAAACTGTTTTTAGTTAACTGTTGCATAAATAATTACTGCTTCATTAAACCAATTTCCCTTTTGATCAATGTACGGATCTTTCCGGAAAACGGATGATGTTCCTAAGAATATTATGCACAAATGTTGGATTCTTCGGTTTTTTGCAGCCACTGGCTTTAGGCACCTTCTTAGACGTAATGAAATAGGCGGACTTGTTGGTTGTCGCCGCTCAATGGACAAGGTTGTTGATGGAGTTTTCTTGCTCCCGTCACCAACAGGCCGACGGGAAGTGGTTCCACTCGGTTTTTATCTTCCTCCCATTCTGTTTTGTTGGTGAATAAACAGGCGCCCTTCGGGAACCTCCTTCCTTGAACTTGAAGAGAATGAAATATGGAGAACGAACGAACTTTCGAGTAGATACACTCAGTAAAGAATCTTTCCGTATACCCGAGAAATGTCTGATTTTTTTAATTACGCAGATAGGCTTATTCGGACATCTAGGTTCCAACTGATAGATAACATTGTTTTTCTGATTGGGAATCTGGGAGACAACAGCCACTAGTTTTAGAAAAGGGGAAGAACAAAGTCTCCACAAACACACTGGAGTTCATGTGATTTGGACCAGGATCAATCAAGACTCCTCCTCCCCCCCCCCCCCCCCCAATAGCAATCACCAGAAGTCTAGAACACAGGATCAGCATTTTTTCCGGTCACGGTCATGGACGTCTTACAGTACAGGGAAGTCTAATAGAATTGATCCAGGTTAGTGAGGATCAATACAAACAAGAAAAAAAAACAATGACCGTATACAAATCCGTTCCAAATCATTTCGAAACCGAAGATGAAAAACACTATAAGTTCCTAAACAACTTTCAAAAACAGAATTCTTAAACAATTTTTGTGGTTTGTTATCGGTATTGTTCGTGTACTGTTGTACTCCAGATACCTGCCTGGCACGAGTGTTCCCAGATACAAATATTACTCGTTCCATACAGTATGTTTCAGAAAATCGTCGATTCGATGAAGTCCTATTTGTTGGAAGTCATTAAGCAAAAAGGTGGGCCCATTAATTCTTAAAATTTGTTTCCGATTATTCTAAGGTCGTGAGGAGCAGCTACCATATTCGTGAAAAGCCAAGTGGGTGTACGGATACATTTTTTACTGAGTGTATTAATCTATATTCTGCCGTATTTTTAACATGTCATTACAGTGAAATATGAATTTTTGAAGCATGAATTGGAGAAGGATCCGAAGGATGAGAAATTCATGGGGTTATTATGCTAATGTCAATCATTATCCAAATGTTTCCGTAAAATATCACGTTTGAGCGAACTAAAGGCATCGATCCGCATGCGGGTCCTTCAATACGCCAGTTTTCCGATGGTATAAAACTTTGTGACTCGCTGAAGTTTTAAACAAATTTAAGGATTAACTCAAGAGAAAAGTGGTTCTTTTAAATAACTGTAGCACTCCGTATGAGTAGATTGCAAAGACTCCCAGAGATCCGGACGCGAAGAAGTACCGTTTATCTTACTGTTCATTTTCTTTCAATTTAGAAGAAAATTACTGTTTTAAGAGTGGTATATTTATATTTTACATTTTAACGAGATAAGATGATCCGAATAGGATACTTAGCATTTATTTGACATGAATACATCCAATAGGGCTGTTGTGATTGTAAAATCTGGTGGTGTGACACTAAAGCAAATAAGCAAAGGACATAGAAATAATACAGAGTAAAGCCTAACATCCCATAACGCTGATTGGTTCGTACACAATTATATTCTCCTTAATATATTCTCCTTATGGTCAACGCAATATCAGCGAGATATAAGTTAATATATTTAGATCATTAGATCCCCTGGTAGCCTCACCAAGCCCAATCCACAATCCCGTAAGACCAACTCTCGGATTAGCCGAGGGGCTCATAGTCATCATTATCACTCAAAAGTCCTACTGAAGTCCCGTCATTCATTTTCTCTTTCTTTCCTCCATTAGTTCCGTCTTCGGGTACTTGCCCGTATTTTTGATCAATTACATTATTTTCTCTCGGTATGTTGATGCTTATGTATTCTTAGTTAAACATGGATTATGGTAAACCCATCATTGTACATAAATAACAATCTATTAGCTTCAGGTATTTACAGACGAACTGCTGAAGCCAAAACGTTTATTTTATTCCTGAAATTCTCTTTTGTTAGTAACCTTTGTCTAAGGAAATTTAGATAACGCGCCAGGACTTTGTTTAATAATGATGTATAGATCAGCGATTTGCCTGTCAAATAAGGAAATAATTATCATTGTGTCTTGTCATTTAACTCCTCTTCCTCTTAATCCCGGTTTACAAATATATCGTCTGGAATTACACACATATTTATAAGAACGGGTTAGTATCCAGAAATCGTTCAGAATTTCCTTTTTAAAATGCTTACAACCACCCCGATAACTCGATTTTCTTCGAAAATTCGCTACCATAAACCTTTTAAACACAAGTTTATCTTTGAGTGATACTACAAGATTGCTCTGTAACGAGTTTGCATTATTTCTCCGAAATAGCGACTTCCAGTTTGAGTTGACTCTGTGTGATTGTTTTGTGATTGATGTTCAACCCAAGTAGTCACAGAACACGAATAATAATCACTGTTATTGAACTCAACGTCCGGACAAGTACTGAAAGGCTCCGATTGTCGTCTAACATTTACTTGTACAGTACTCCCCCACAATAGACCATGTGATTTCTCGGGAGCTTCGAATATTGATTCCCGTCCCCAGCCCTTCGTCTCCTACTTTTTTCTTGTTATTGTCTTGACGAGACCTTTTATTTTGCCTCAGGATGTTGTATATTATTATTTCGTCCCACATTCATGATTTATAATGCAGCTATGGTTTTCATAATTCATCATCGAATGTGAAATAAAATGAATGTTCTGTTGTAAATCTATTTTCTAAGCTATGCCGGCTCGCTTCGCTCGCTCGTATAAAACATTAATGTGGATCACACCCAAGAAAAATAGTAGCGAAATTGTATTTAATCACATCCAATTACAACCAGTTCAGTTCACCATTTTAACATCTTTAGGAACCTAACTAGTTGCAGTATGACTAAAGCGGTTGCCCAAGTTGTAATTATACTATATTCACACCCAGGTTAGCACTATTTCAAAGTTTTGTGAATTTTAAGTAAAGGGGAGAGTGGCGATAGTATCTCATAATAGATGATATCATCATCTCAACTGGTTTTGGTTCATTATTTTGAATAATGAACCTTTGGAACCGAAAAAGGAAATTTATTTTTAATCCTCCTCGAAATTGGTTGTTCAACATTTCAAGATGTGTGGAATCCCAAAATCGAATTGAAAAATAAAACAGCCTGCCCGCCGTACGCCGCGGCCCGCCGTCGTCATTCCGGAACTACTTGATGAAACCTCATAAGATGGGGTTCAAAAATAAATTATAGGGGTCTAGTAAGGACTATGTTCTCGTCATCCTAAATTGTGATTTTAAAGGCCTGCATTTTTTTAATCAGGATGTCAGAAACTTTCAAAAGAACACGGATGTTTTTATGTTCATTATTGATTCCCTTCAATAAATTGAATGAATCGACCCGGACCGTTTCAAGTTCAACCGTTCACTTTCACGTAGAGCAGGAACTTGAAATGAAAAAAGAACCTCAACGTGAATGTGAATGTGAAAGTGCTTGGGCATTGTAAATATCGTCGTTTCACATGAGATAACAGCTGATATAATGGCAATGGAATTTTGTTTTCAATAGTTCCATTCGAAACCGAGTATTTCAAGATTGATGTGCGGACGAGTGCATACCGTAAACAGGTGTTTTATTACAACTCGTTAAATTTCAGTTGTTTTATTTTTTTATTTCTATATCATTTCGTGTACAGTAAAGTGCACAATGGTAGGGATTCTGATATCAGCTTTTGTTCCGTGCATTAGACTAGTCAATTGATATTCGGTGGTGTTTGTGAATTTATATTTTAGACACGGCCATCCAACTGTTTCTGGAACATCTGGAAGTCAATTACAAGATATAGTTTGTGAGATGGTGGTAATGCCCGCCACGCTCAAAGGGTGAGACCCAGACGCTTGAAGGGGTCTTATTCATTTCCAAGGCGAAGGATTCAAGAATCGGGAAGTGCCCACTAACCACAACCATCACACTTCCAGAGCTCCGAGAAAAGCCCGGGGGGGGGGGGGGGTTAGTCTGAATAGAGGAATGACTCTCATTCACAGGGGGGTCGCAACAAGTAGGGCAGGGGTAAGACAATTAAGAAATTGGTCATAATTAATGATATTTAGTGAAGAATCAAATTTATGTATGTAAAGAAAAAAATTAAAGTATTAACTGTAGCTTACGAGGAGGTGGTTGCCTAATTAAAAGAAAACCAATAAAACCTTCCGATTAGGTACGTAAGAAATGTATTAGTTACCAAGTGAGCACAAAGTATTAATTTACAAACAAAATTCTACGTTGACGAGCTCCTCCCAATGCTATGTAACAAATAATCTTACAAATAATCGGTCGGTGATAACCAACTAAGCAAAATGGTTGGATGGAAGAGGATCCCGTCTTCACTCCCCTGAATCCAGAGATTAGGTAGAACCGGAGCACCAAATTTAGAGGGTCCAATTTGGGAGGTTTTCTCTGATGCCCTGGTAGAGCTGCACGGACAAAAGATGAAGTCCATGAGCAGAGGTTCCAAGAAAACGTGTTCTCTTTTTCGAAAATCATGTAGATCAAAATATGTTGGTAATGTGAAATTCATTACGTATGTAAAATACTTACAGAAGCGTGAACGATAAATCAAGAGGAAATCTTGCCACAACGATGATGGATGGGTTTCGTAGACCCAAAACAAATTTAAACTAGGGATACTGGGACCCTCGGGTGTTTAAGACCTTTCTGAACAATTTTGGTTCCGTGTCTGTCTGTGTGTCTGTGTGTCTGTCTGTCTGTCAGCAAATCCTTGTTACGGGCAAAACTACACGAAGTTATTGTCCGATTTTGATGAAATTTTCAGAGATTGGGCGGATTGGGGTGTAGACGGTACCCTATAGGTTTCATGAGGCCTTGATCAATGGTAGCCTCTGCGCATGCGAAAACGTGAAATCCTTGTTACGCGCATAACTCCGGGAGTTCTTGACCAATTTCGATGAAATTTTCAGGGATTGTTTGGTTTGATGTGTAGATGGTCCCCTATGAGTTTCATGATCTCCGGATTAATAGTAGCCTCTGCGCATGCGCAAACGTGAAATCCTTGTTACGCGCATAACTCCGAGAGTTCTTGACCAATTTTGATGACATTTTCAGGGATTGTTCGGGTTGGGGTGTAGATGGTCCCCTATAGGTTTCACGACCCCCGGATCAATAGTAGTCTCTGCGCATGCGCAAACGTGAAATCCTTGTTACGCGCATAACTCCAGGAGTTCCTGACCAATTTCGATGAAATTTTCAGGGATTGTGCGGGTTAGGGGTCCCCTATAGGTTTCATGACCCCCGGATCAATGGTAGCCTCTGCGCATGCGCAAACGTGAAATCTTTGTTACGCGCATAACTCCGGGAGTTCTTGACCAATTTCGATGAAATTTTCAGGGCTTGTGCGGGTTAGGGTATAGATGGTCCCCTATGAGTTTCATGACCCCCGGATCAATAGCAGCCTCTGCGCATGCACAAACGTGAAATCCTTGCCACAAGCATAACACCGGGAGTTCTTGACCGATTTCGATGAAATTTTCAGGGATTGTTCGGACTTATTAGGTATACTTTATAGTTTGTTCAATAGTTGAACATGCCTACCTTTATTTTCTCAAGTTACGCTCCTGCATAACAATAAATTTACCCTAATTCAACATTTACTTCGCCTAATTGAACGAAGTTCTTTAGTCAATAATAATTTTCAATGATCTATACAGTCATCTTATGGATACGAGGAAGCTATGTGCCACACCCACTTTTTGCGTTTTCAATTTACCCAGTTTACCTGTTAATAATCATGATAATCAGCATTCCTCTGCTAATCCACCTGCATGATAATCA
The DNA here is from genome assembly GCA_031894815.1 of Creontiades dilutus. Classification (NCBI taxonomy): domain Eukaryota; kingdom Metazoa; phylum Arthropoda; class Insecta; order Hemiptera; family Miridae; genus Creontiades; species Creontiades dilutus. The sequence goes on from JAVIWC010000944.1 coordinate 2,251,680, forward strand.
GTGACACGATAAGTGATTATTTTCACGTATATGTACGAAATCCCGCTAGAATACGCTCGAAACCATCATTGCCCTCTTCACAGGGAAGTCTCCTGAAGGCGATGACGGTTTCGAGCGCATTCTAGCGGCATTTCGTCTATCCACGTCG